>CM035426.1:72474396-72794396 GCA_020310875.1 Ceratopteris richardii | reverse complement strand
AACCCATCATGGTACAGTCATGGATTAAATGGAAGCATATTGAAAGTATGGTAGAGTCATGGATATGATAAAAAACCGCTGAGGTCTTTATGACTCTGAATCCATAGACTCAGAGATTCCTAACAGAGGAGTGTCCTGATAATAGCTGATCGACAAACAGACAGTTCAGAGATCGTTTCAAATCATAAAGCTGGCTTCGTCAAGCATTGATGTGTTAGCAATATGCCAGACAAGTGATAATATTAGGGAGAAATTCAGCTAGGATGATTTAAGAGTTCATTAGTTTTTAGGGACTGAGAGAATTTTTGCATTATAGAGGGCATTTATACAGGAGGATTGGGGCACGATTGATCAATATAGAGCTTGGCCAATCCAATTTCTCCATACAGCAAACATTGATATTTTGATACAGAGGCCTATGAGGCACATGCTTTGATGAATCATTTGTTCCTCTTTTACCATAGGATGCTCCTGCAGTTCAGTTATTTCAAGCCAACGTGTTTTTCTCATCCTTGATTATGCTGGATATCTGAAAATCTATTTTCACAAGAAAAATACTGTATACAATTCCACGATTCTAATTCATGGTACTGAATGTGATTACTAGCTTTTATAGATGTTGATATCTCATGTTATTCCATGTTCGCTCTTTAATCCATTTCAAGAATCTTGTAAACATATCCTCTTCATAGTTTCAGCAGGTCCGAACATGGATTTTTACTGCTACAAACATGTGGTAGTTTTCTGAGAATTCCTGCATGATGGAGCTAATGCTTGTATGGTCTTGTTTTTGACTGCCACAAGCTTATAACTGCACTTACTTTTTTGGATGAATTTGGATTTTATTAGACTCATGCAGGTGCATAAATTATTCACTAGTTCAGAAAATTATACGTGTTGCAGATTCTTTTTCCTTTATTTCAATCTCTTCATCATGTGTAAGATTATGGATGCACAGATAATATCAAAAGGTTTAGGTGCTCATGCTTGATCTATTTTCAAGATATGCTGCTTGAACCATGGCATTACGTAATTATGCAAATTTCACAGCATATCTTTGAATAACCTATAATCCAAGCTAATTTGTCTCATATTACTGCCATCTTGTTTTTATCCAGATCATTGTATGGAAACTTTCTAACAGGCATTCTGCCAGATACTTGGAAGAATATGACAAAGTTAAATACTTTGTACGGTTGTTTTGTCCTTTCACAGCATATGTTTTACTCGGGCTATTTGTCGAATTGCTAATTTGCTATTGAATTTTGAAATAGCTTTGTCTGATATCGCAGGTGGCTACATAGAAATTCTTTGACCAAGTATTTTCCTGAATGGCTACCTTCACTTCCTAAGCTTTATAATGTGTAAGATATGAATCAGTCTTTGAACCTGTACCATGTTTGCTTAGAATTCTGAAACTTCTCTCCCTTTTTTTTTCCTGGTGAAAGATGAATAAGCAATCATTTTCTTTTTTTGGTTTCATTAGGAGTCTGGACCAAAATCTATTTTATGGTTCTGTTCCAAACTTCCCAAATGCAAGTCTACAAATCATGTAGGTTAATGAAGAAAGTCAAGTTCCTCTTACTTATGTCTATAAGAGTTTGAGTACCTCTTTTGTTCGTATCATTGTTTTTATGCTTTTCCCTTCATTCATCTCAGAAAAATCTATTTAAACCTATAATATATGCATCAAATGAGTAATAAACTCGTCTGTTTTTGTTGATTCTATAGGTCCTTGACTTGCAATTATTTTTCAGGTGCAGTTCCAACAAAATTTTCAAACCTTGTGTAAGGATGCTTGTCATTAATCTTTTTATTCCTTTTGTATAATGTTGATTGTTAGAAATAAATATGAGAAGATTACTCTCCCAAACAATGCATCTGATAAATGAGAAGTCTTTTTTTTTCTTGTTTTTATTGTCAATACCAGCACTATCATCTTGGGGAGAATAATAGTGAATTGTGCATGGAAAATTCCAGTGGGTTTGTTTTTTGTTAATTTTTTGTGAAACAGTTGTCACAGAGAGCATAACTTAGGAAGAAAATAACAATTCGGGTTATACAAGATAGTAGAGGACTTGATGGAAAAACATGTCGTTGTTTTTCTTAATCTTCACCCTTTTCTTTGTTTGTTTGTCATCTGTCCCTTACTGGCAGATGGAAACCTCTAATTCAAGATATCTATGTGAATGAAGGCCAATATTCCTGGTGTATAGAGTAAATAAAGAGAAAGTGCTAGAGACCTTCCCTGTTCTGTACAGAAGGCACTAGTCCTGTTGACCTACCACTGTGAAGAATTAAAGGTGTTTATTGCCTTCTCTGAAGGATTCAATCCAATTATATCATAGGCCTTGTCAAAATGGAGGATAACAGTCTTCTCTTGATTGGTTGTTCTGGTAAACTTGACAGCCTTGAAGCTTCAGGAAGTGTCATCATGGATGGCAGGATAAGTGCAATCTCTGAGCATGTATGGTTTCGGGCAGAGATAGCACTCAGTATTGTCACCATGACCTCATACAAGTTCGAGAGCAAAGGGAAGTCTGCTGCATTTGATTCTAAGAACTTTGCTATTTATGGAACAGAGTAATGAGGGTAGAGGATAAAGATGGTGTTATGATTTCGACTATCAAACTTGTATAACAGATTATCTGTGATGGATCATCGAATACAAGGTACATATAGACAAAAGTTGTGCGAAATACTCATCTCTTAGTCAAGATGCCATGTCAATGGCTTTGAAGCCATAATGTATTGCAATGATTTACAAATTCATTCAAATGGAAGAGACAAAAGTTCAAAGAGAGTGACAGTAACTAGACTACAAGGACATGGAGGAACCGATTTTTTTTTTTAGTAATGCTAACTGGAGTACAATGACACAGAAAAAATGAGTAGGGAACAGAGAAGATAGTTGGGATAGTGAGTAAGAGTGGTGGAACTAATGCAGGATTGGTCTATTGGAGCACTAGGAATTGGCATATGAGCAATTTCTTATGAGGAGAATTTTAGGTTTGTCTCGTACTTCATGGGCTTTTGATAGTCTTTGGGTTTGGCCCCTTTTTAAGGCTGGAAGCTCTCTTTTATAGCATTCAAGAAAGTCCAACCTCAGTGCTGTTATGGCTCTTGGCATATCCCCCACCTATCTTGGTGGGTACAAAGGGTAAACACTCTTGGTTTAGTGGACCATAACACTTTTTGGTATTTCTTGTCATACTTTCCAATGTCAAACAAAAACTTATCTAGAGAAGCTTGAAAATGTATAGGACAACTTGATTGGAATCTATAAGGTTAGACCAAAGGTTTCTTTGCATGAGTTCCAAAAATTCTCCAAACTTGGCTTAAGGTTTTCTCCTGAGCTTATGACTCTGATTAGCCTTTAAGTCTTTTATTTTTGTTTGTCCAAGGTTCTCACTAAGTGTCTAGCTTTATGGTGTCTATGGGACATTGAGGCCTTGTGAAGGTCTAGAGATTGTCAGCTATAAAACCACTCATCGTCTTAGTGAGAGTATAAGTAGGTGGTACATCTTTATTTTCATTTTCAACATAATCTTTTAGTGGACAATGGGTATGATGCCACCAAATACTGTAGACTGGATCATGGTATTGATGATGTCTTATGGCTGCAAAGCCGTCTTTATTCACATACAGAGTCAAAAAGAGGAGCTTGGAATTTAGTCTTACCAGATTTGAGCTTGGAATTTAGTCTTTACAGAATTCGAACACCTTGACCCAAACATAGGGCTCAGAGGTTCCAATAATGGCAACAGAATTCCCGTTTGAACAACTCCATTCTCTCCCTCAAATCATATGTATTTTTCTTTTTTGTGTGTAGCATGTTTATCTTCCTCTTCACTGTTACTGCCAGTTGTAGAGTCACTTGCCTAAGAATCAAATCAGCAGGTACAAACCTGAATGAGCACACATGGAAGTTGGATAGTTTCCTCCTTGGCCAGCTGAAGGTGCCCTCCTCAATCTGGCTTCTTAGTTCCTTGATTCAAGCCTGCTGAGGCTTCAATGTAGATTTCACCACATACGTTTGAGAGAGTGCCACATTTGTTGAATACATATTCAATAATGGGGCTGTTTCCTTCCTTTGGAGGACTGCTGCAGGGAATGTTCAGTCTGCCTAAGAAGCTGCCTCTTTTTGTCTTCCTATCGTTGCAAGTATTGCTTTCAATAGCCTTGTTGTCTGTGGATCATTCGGGGAGGATTGGTGCGATGAGGCAGGCTAAATAGGGATGATGAAGAGGGCAATGGAACTAGCGCTGGCGATGGAAAGAGGGAGTACATGCGGTGTGGCAGAGAGGCAATGGAGTGGGCACTGGTGTGTGGTGAGCAGGAGGGGTAGGAGGTGGGGATGAGAGAAGGAGAAGGAGAGGGAGAGGGAGATGCGCACGCGTGCACACACAGACACACACACACAGACACACACACACACACACACACACACACACACACACACACACACACACACACAGATAGATAGAGAGAGAGAGAGAGAGAGAGAGAGAGAGAGAGAGAGAGAGAGAGAGAGAGAGAGAGAGAGAGAGAGAGAGAGAGAGAGAGAGAGAGAGAGAGAGAGAGAGAGAGAGAGAGAGAGAGAGAGAAAGAAAGAAAGAAAGTCATATTAACGTCTTCTGGAGGCCAAACTTGGCCTATGAGACAAAAACCATGTACAAGTGTAGTAACCCTGTGTAGAGAATGAAATGAAATAAAAAGTATATCGCTACACAAAGCTATATAAGGCTGGAAAAGGCTGGGAGATGTGGCTCTGACTTTGCAGATAGTGGCCACATAATACATGGGGGACCCATAATGTGAATAAAAGTGTGAATAAAGCACCCTAGCTACTGGTGAATGGGACGAGGTGGGTGTAGTATGTGGTACATCGGGGGTGGTCTGAGTGCCTCCTGAAGGAAGACAGCCCAGGGGGTGGTGGTACGCCTATGCTCCATCATGTGGTCATAGGCTGTCCTGATACGTGAGATATCCTCCTAATATAGTCGTGGTCGATGATATCCGCCCATGCGTGGTCGGCGCCGTGCTCTCTGTGCTGCTGCCTGGTGGAGCGTGAGCCCTATAGATGGACTCTGATGTAGCTCAACTCGCTGAAAAAGCTGGGTAATGGTCTGCTGGGTACTCACCCGTGGTTGATGTGTGGACTGGAGTGACCGCTTTCCCCTCTCGTATGCTGCTGCGAGGAAGCGTCCCAAGCGTCGCTGGTCTCCCATAGTCATGCACAACGGGAGTGACTCCTCTATCTGGAACTGTACTCGTAGGTCTAAGTATGCTGGGCATCTGATAACAAAATGCTCCTCACTCTCTACCTCTGTCTCGCAAACTGGGCACCACCTCTCCTCACGTGGGACTCCCCTGGAGAGACCCCTCTCAATCTCGAGCTGATGTGATGAAACCCGGAGCTGCCAATGAGGACTCGAAGGTGGTGGGGTAGATATGTGTGCATGTATCTCGGGATCTCGATGAAGCCCTTGTCGGATATATGTAGAAAATGCTCACAGTAATAGAGCATTTTCGGTGGCAATGTATCCCTAGAGCTCACCCATGTCCTCTGTATGTATGTATGCCATATCTTGTGCCCAATAATCCTATTCCTCTCCTGGTGAGAGAGCGAGTAGGTGGGTGCATGTGAGTCGTACTGTAGTGGTGGTAGCCTGTCTATGTCAAAGCCGTGGTGGGCCAGCCACTCTCGTGTCTGTGCATACCATGAGGAGGTGTCGCCCGCTAATGCCATGTCCCGTGATGCCTGGAAAGCCCGATACGCAATGCGCTCTGTATCCATGCTCTGGAGTCTGTGTAATAGGCATACTGTCTGGAATAGTGCCTCAACTAGCATCGGTGGTGCAGCGAGCTCTGCTCTAATAATATCATGTGGTACTGAAGGCTTGCTGCGGATAAGTCTAGAAATCATGAGGATCTGTGGCCTCTCTAATGCTGTCCATACTGATGTGGCTAATCCAGGTCCCCATATGGCTGCCCCATACATGAGCGCTGGTGTAACCAAAGTGTCGAAGAGCCACCCCTTTGTGCGGGGTTCCTGAAAATATGCCTGGTGGCACTGTCTCTCCATCAAGGCTAGTGCTGCATACCCACGTGTGATGCGGTCACGTGCTGCCTGAGACATAGAGAAGACCCCTGATGCTGCTGTAAATGTCACTCCCAAGTAAACATATGATCCGACCACCTCAATCGATCCACCTGCTGCTGTGAACAAACTATGCTGCGTACATGTGCTGATGTATGAAAGATCATGACCTTGGTTTTACCAAGGTTCACAGATAACCCTCTGTGTCTCTGTGTCTGCAAAAGTCATCTAGGCCATGTAGATGATGCTGTAGACCTTCTGCAGACTCTGAAACCAGTACAATATCATCAGCGTATAAAAGAATATGGACAATGGACCCACGTACCTCAATGCCATCACCCCCCTGTTGTTGTATGTAGTCCACTATCTCATCAATGTAGAGACCAAAGAGGGTGGGTGAAAGAGGGCATCCTTGCTTCACCCCGATAGTGCTAGCAAGTGGATGAGATAAGCCCCCCGGACATCTGACTCTGCCACACACTCTCTCGGATAAGGCGTAGATCCCCCATATCATCTCCTCTGGAGCTCCGATATCAAGTAGTCGTCCGAAGAGTCGTCCCCTGGGAACGGTATCAAATGCTTTGCGGAAGTCCACAAAGCAACAATATAATCTCCTCTTCCTCACCCTTGCCTGGTCGATCAGGCATCTCAGAGTGAAGATGTGGTCAATGGTAGAGTAATCGCGTCTGAAACCTGCCTGTCCTAGAGCCCTGATACCCTTCCTCTCAGCAAGAGTACTCAACTCTGTCTCTAGTATCGCCCCATATAACTTGGCCAGTATAGGGCCAATCATGATCGTCCGGTATGTACCTGGATCCATAGTATCTCCTAACTTATGAATGGGCACTATGGTGTGCTCAGTCCATGAGTCAGGGAACCCTTCAACCAGTGCACGGTTGAAGAGATGGGCAATGAGCGGTGCAAGGGTCGTGCCTCCGTAGATGAGGTGCTCAGCCTGTAAACCGAAATGGTCATGGGCCCTGCCATGCTGTAGACCGGCAATAGCGCATCCCACCATAGTGGGTGTGAAGAAGTCAGATGTAGTAGGACATGAGCTCTGTGGTCTGGGAATGGGGGGCTGATCTTGGATCTCGTATAGGCTCCGTGCATAGCTATGCCATGTGCTCGGGTCTCGGATGGGTGTCTGCTGTCTCCTCTCTCTCAAATGTCGCCAAGCCACTGCACTGTCTCGACTCATGAGTAAATGATAAATATCCCAGTACTCTCTCTCCTCCCAATCTCGTCGTTTGCGGTGAGTAAGGCTCTGCATGCGACGCTGTGCCTGTGTGTGTGTAATATCCCCTCTATGCTCTAAAATGCGTAGGTGCTTCCGTAACTCACGGCAATCTACATCATACCAGCGGTTCTAGGGCATGGAACCTATGCGTGGGGGGTGTATATGTGTGTGGTGTGGGAAGCTGCAGAGAGCTGAGTCGTGTAGGATGGTGGTGAACTGTGATGTAAGTGTGTCCAAGGGTGAGAGTGGATCGAGGGAGAGTAGGCGGGTGTGTAAATGGTGTGCATAAACGTGTGAGAACTCATGTGTGAAGTGTATCGTGATGTGTGTCTCAATGGGTGAGGGAGGGTCTAATGGAATAGGAGATGAGAGTGTGAATGTGATAAATGTATGGTCAGCACCAAGTGGGCGTCGTCCAATAGTGAGTGAGGTGATGAGTGAAGCTCTAGAGGTGGTACCCAAAATGTAGTCGACCGTGCTCTCACCTCTCCCGTGAGGGAAGCAAGTAAGTCCGCTCGAACCTGGCCAATGATGCATCCCGTTATATATAACGAGCTGATGTCGGTTGCCTAGCTCAAGCAGATGTTTGCCATACCCTGTGGTGTCCTGACCCATATCTGTCGATACTCTACTAGTACTCATCTCCTCTGGGTCTCTTGCCCTCATGAGATGTGGGTGATCCATGTCGTATGTATCGCACTGATGTGACTGAGTGCGGCCATTGAAGTCCCCCATAAGGAAGACTTCACCTAGTGTGCTGTAATGTAGTATCTCATCTGAAAGTGCCGTGTATGGTGAGTCTCTGTCTCGGATCGGTCTCTCAGTATCCTGTCCTACGTATCGAGATCCGCCTGGAGGGAAGTAGCATATAGCAACGTAAATCCAGCTCCCCTGTGCTATCTCCATGCGAACCCACATATATTGTGCCTCCTCATCTCTTCCTATAATATGGATCTGGCTCTGTATCTCCTGTCTAAAAACGATGGCCACCCCTCCCGACCCTCGCGCTGTACTCTGTCTAGTAGTGGTCCGGAATGCAGATTCCCAATGAAAACATGCAATGCGTGGTAAACCTCTCTCTGGGCTCTCATTTGTCTCTGTGATGCATGCAAAGTCATGTGATGCAAGGATCTCCTCGAGTCTGTCTGGTCGCGTCCAGAGTGCCCCGTTGCAGTTCCACACTGCTCCTCTGAGTGGTGTCTCCTGCTGTAGTACTGTCTCATAGGCCGCGTGGCCTTATTTGATAGGGAGTCCATCTATGAAGACCTTACCATCACGGTAAAAGGCCTTCCTCGCCTCTCATCGTGCCCGGAGTATCTGTGGCATACAAGTGCGTCCGTGTGCCACCTGCATCCGCGTGAGGTCCTCGTCCATGTAGAGGGCGCCGTCGGGTAGTCCACGCAGTACTGATCGACGTCGAAAAAATGCGGTCCGTGCCTCGTCGGAGCTCATCTTAAGGATGAGTGCTCGCGAACGTGATGTATCCCGCCCAACCCTCCAAGCCCCTATGAAGGGCATGCACTCGTATCCAAGTCTATGGCAAATGGCAGTGGCATCTGCCTCTGGTGATGTTCCTTCGGGTAGGCCCGTGATCCGAATGTGAAGTCTTCGAGTGTGTCGAAGCTTCTCCTCCTCAAGTGTCTCTTGGACTCGTGTGAGTTCTTCTTTCTGCACATCTTCACTAACTTCCTTCTTAACCCTTTTATGTACTACTTCCACCCACGACTCTCGAGTGGATTCTACCTCCGTTTTGATTTCCTTCTTTATTTCTTCTTTGAGTGTCTCCACATTGGAGATCTCCCCCTCTTCTTTCAGGTGTGCATAGGCTGTCCTTCAATTGTCTCGTTCTTCTGTGAGAGTTTTTACTTGTTCTTCGAGTCCTTTGACTTTATCCATTACTTGTTCTTCGAGTCCTTTGAACTTTTTCATCATTTTTCGTATCTCCATATTGAGGTTGCGGTCTGCTTCCTTTTTGGCCTCTTTGAGGGCTTTAGCAATAAGTTCCTCCACTTCCCTTCGGTCCATGGGAGCCATTTCAGAGATTAGGTTTAGGGTTTTGGAGAGAGAGAGAGAGAGAGAGAGAGAGAGAGAGAGAGAGAGAGAGAGAGAGAGAGAGACTCGTAAGGTGGGCTGTCCTCTGAACAAAGTCTCATATCTGTCTCTAATATGAGTGTATGCTCTACATCTCGATACAAAATGCTCCTTACTCTCCACCTTCTCTCTACATAGTTTGCAGATCCACTCTGCTCTCGGGACCCCACTGTGTCTCCCACTCTCGATCTCCAATCTCTGTGATGTGACTCTCAATTCGCCAATCGCTACTCGTGAACTCTGTGGCATATAGATGTCCATATAGTGTGGTCTTTGTATGAATCCATCTGACAAAATGGTGAGAAACTGACCTCTGTAGTATGCCATCCTTCCCTCTAAATTGGGTGATCTCCATACTCCCCTGATGTAGAGCCTCCGTAAGCCATGTCTGAGCACCAGATTCCTCTCGCTGTGAGAAAGATGATAGTAAGGTGAGTTAGAGTCATACTGAAAAGGTGGCAAACTCTCCATATCAAGCCGATGTGGCACGAACCAAGTTGTGACTTGTGAGTACTAGGCTGTATCATGCCCACTCTGAGATAACTTTATAGCTTCCTCAAAAGCTATACGAGTGAGTCTATCGTGTGGCAACTCCCTCACCCTCTCAATGAAACTCACTGTCTTGAATAGTGCCTCGAGGACCATGGGTGGTGCAGAGACTTATGCTCGGATGATGTCATGTGGTATGGTCTGCATGCTACGGAACAAGAGTGAGATCATACATACATGGGGCCTCTCAATCTGTGCCCATTGCTCGACTTTCAAGCCTAGTGCCCATACTGTCACTGAATACATCAAGGCGGGGGTGACCTGTGGGTCGAAAAGCCCCCCCTTCGTGCAGGGTTCCTCGAAGTGTGCCTAGTGGCACCTCCGCGCTAGCATGGCCAGGGTTGCATACCCTTTGGTGAGTTTGTCAATAGCTTCCTGCCTCATGGTGAAAGTTCCTGGTAGACAAGTGAAAGTAACTCCCAAGTAGACATATGAAGTAAACACCTCGACGTGCTCTCCTCCTATGGTGAAGATGGCTGCACTCACTGCATCGGATGTGTGAAAGATCATGACCTTGGTCTTGCCAAGGTTCACAACCAATCCCTTATGTGAACAAAAATCATCCAAGGCTCCGAGGTGGCATTGGAGCCCCTCATGTGATTCTGAAATCTAAACAATATCATCCGCATATAAAAGAATGTGAACTGGGGTAAATTCTATTTTTATATATTTATATTTTTTATTTTAATTTGTTTCTTTTTTAATTTATTATTATTTAATTATTTATTATTTTTTTATTTTTTATTTTCTATTTTTTTATTATTTATTTATTTATTTATTTATTTATTTTTGGGTATGTGTGTGTGTATGTGTGTTCGTGTTCATGTGAGTGTGTGTGCATCTCTTTTTGTATTGGTTTTCTTTCTTGGTTTTTTCTTTCTTGGTTTTTTCTTTCTTGGTTGTATTTTTCGTGTCTTATATTGGTCTTAAGTCTCTTGCTTTTGTTTGTTATTTTTTCCAATGTGTATGTGTTTGTGTTATCTATCTTGAGTTCGTAAGTTTGGATAACTCTGAACTTATGAAGGTATATATACCTCCCAAGTCGCTCCCCTCCCTGCG
Organism: Ceratopteris richardii; assembly: GCA_020310875.1. NCBI lineage: Eukaryota > Viridiplantae > Streptophyta > Polypodiopsida > Polypodiales > Pteridaceae > Ceratopteris > Ceratopteris richardii. The sequence continues at coordinate 72,783,357 of CM035426.1, read as the reverse complement.
TGCTCGTAGTATGTAATCGGAGATCTCATCAATGTAAAGCCCAAAAAGTGTCAGAGAGAGTGGACAGCCTTGCTTAACACTAATGGTGCTAACAATGGGCTCTCATAAACCCACAGGGCATTGAATTCGAACAAACACCTTCTCGTAGAGAGTGTAGATGGCCCATATCATCTGTGTCAGGATCCGAGGGCTCATTAGATGCTAGAACAGCCTCTCTCGTGGAACGGTATCAAAAGCCTTGCAGAAGTCCACAAAGCAACAATAAGCCTCTTCTTCCTTGCCTTTGCCCCATCAATGAGACAACGAAGATGAAGATATGGTCGATAGTGGAAAAAGCTCGTCTGAACCCGGCCTTGCCTGGTGCTCGGAAACCCTCTGCCTTTGCATATTGTAGCGGGGTATTCTGATACACCCTTCATATAATGTATTTTATCTTTTGCTTTTCGAGATGCAAAAGTCAAGTACAAGAAACGATTTCGTGAGGAGAAGGAGAAGAAGCAAAGAGCACTGAGATGAAGAAAAGGGAATCAAGCTTGAGATGAAGAAAAGGGAATCCAGCTCACAAAGCTCATGACGAGGCAGAATTCCCAATTTCCCAAGTTACCTAATTTCCCATTTCACCAATTTCCCAAGTTGCCTAATTTCCCATTTCACCAATTTTCTAAGTTGCCTATTTTCCCATTTCACCAATTTCCTAAGTTGCCTAATTTCCCTTTTCACCCAATTTCTCAAGTTGCCTAATTTCCCATTTTACTGATTTCCTAAGTTGCCTATTTTCCCATTTCACCATTTTCCTAAGTTGCATAATTTCCCGGTTCACCAATTCTCTAAGTAGTCTAAATTCCTAAGTTGATCAATTTCTCAAACTAGTCTATTTTTTTAGTCAATTTTTACAAATTAGTCGACTTATCTCAAAAGTTCACCATTTTTATGAAATTAGTCTACTTACTTCAAAAGTAGTCTATTTTTTAAGAAAATGGTCTACTTTTGATGGAGTCTACTTTTTCACTTGAAAAAAGAAACTAAATTTTCCAGATCTTCATATGGTCTAAATTTTCAGCCACTTGCACGTGGAGGACTCATGGACGGTGGACGGCGCGGAATACCTGAATTTGGAAGACAGTGACAGTGCCGGAAAAGTGGACGAAGAAGAAAGTTTCCAGAGTACCAAAATGGTCAGTGAACCTTTCAAAGAAGAAACTAATTTTGTCCCTTTTGCTATCCTGCACTTCCATAAAAACTATATAAGGAGACCTCTCCATCCAAGAAGAACAAGCTAAGAGGGATAGGGAGAGAGACTCAAGGAAGGAATGAACAGCCGAAGCTTTGCCTTCCCTTTGTGTGTGTAGAGCTCTTAGCTTACCACTAGTGCTTCACTTGATAGAATTGGAATCACGTGGGTTGGCACTGTGAGTGAGTAGTGGGCAAGCAGTGAGTGGCCATTCTTCTCTTGAGTAGCTAGTTGGAAGACTTAGAGTTTTGAAAATTTATGTTTAGAGAATCGAAGTCCAGCGATTAGAGTGAAGGTGTATGCTTATGTCTCCTACTGATTGCCCAAAGTTTGTATAATCCTCTTTTGAGCTGTTTATACTCATAATTTCAACTTCTTTCTCTCATTTCACTGTGTGTCATTGTATGTGCTATTTTTCCCCTATTGAGTCTTCAAATTGCAACCTATAGTGCATATTGCACTTAAGAGGACACATCACATTGAGCAAATAGATCTAGAAATTGATCTACACATATGAGCTAAGCTCTGCCTCAAGAACTGCTCCATATAACTTGGCCATTGTTTGGCCAATCATGATAGTCCTCAACGTATCTGGATTCAGAGGGTCACCATATTTGTGGATAGGCACGATAGTATGATGTGCCCACTCCTCTGGGAAACACTCCCCCCCCCCCCCCCCCCTAGCCAGGTTGAAGATATGTGCAACCAACGGGGCTATAGTGGAGGCTGCGTAGATGAGGTGCTTGCTCTGTATACCAGTATGGTCGGCCGCTCGCATGTGCCGCATACGAGGTATGGCCCTCTCCACCATCGCTATAGTAAAGAAAGAGGGTGGCTCGAGGCTCAAGTGGTTGTGGGATGGGTGGCTGTCGAGGCACATCATATAATCGGGCTGCATAATCTCGCCAAATCTATGGGTCCTCAATGGGTGTAGTCGAACAAGGCTCGCGGAGAGCGTGCCATGTTGTCGCACTATCCATGCTCATGAATAGACGGTATAACTCGAGCTCCTCTGCCTCCTTGAATGCCCGCTGCTTTCGACGGGTTAGTGCCTTCGTCTTTCTACTAGCCTCTTTCTCTATAATCGCTCCCAAGGCTTGTCGTGCATGTAGGTGTCTGTAAAGTGCTCTGCACTCATCATCATACCAACTGTTTTGGGTTGTAGTCCCATGGGGAGGGATAGGTCCTCTTTGAGTGGTGTTTGGGGAGGAGTTGAGGTGTGTAAGATGGATGAGATATGTGGGTTGAGAACTTAGAGGGGGGTGGACGGGTGTAGTAGGCATAGGCCACGCTCGACCTCAGATGAGTATAGAGGAGCTAGCTCACGTGTGAAGTGAATGGTGGTGTATGGGGTACCTGTGATAGGTCTATGTGGGGTTCTATCCCCAGCGATGGAAAGGGAAAGGTATGTGTGATCGGCCCGGATGGGTATGGGCGAGATGGTAAGCGATATAATGAGGTGGGTGGCCTCCCTGGGTCCCAAGATATAGTCAACTGTGCTCCCTCCTCCCCCAACAGACCCATGTGGCATGCAAGTCAAGCCTCCTGAGGTAGGCCACTGAGCCATCCCGTTATAGATGACGAGACGGTGCTTAGATCCAAGCCTAAGTAGATGTCGTCCATATGTTGTGATAGGGGCTGTGTCTGCGGAGTGTCTCATGATAGTCTCCTCTTGTAGGGTATGTAGTGCCTGTGGATCCTCCTCATCATATGTCTCGCACTGCTCACTACGTGTGCGAACGTGGAAGTCTCCCATGAGAAAGACTTCACCGAGAGTGGAGTATTTCATGATCTCATATGATAGACATGCATAAGGTGAGGTCCCCCCTGATGAAGAGTCATGCTTAGTGGAGGCGAAGTGAGAGCCTGTGAGGGCGAAATAGCATACGGCTATGTAGATGAAACTGTCATGTGATAGTTCAAGGCGGGTCCACATGTATCGGACCTGTGGGTCGCGGGCCATGATCTGTAATCTACTATGTAGTCCTTGTCGAAAAAGTATGGCCACCCCTCCTGATCTGTTGTTTGGGTCACCCAAAGGCGCACCATACAGACCATCATCTACGGCTTGCCACGCTTCCAAAAAAGCACTTTTTGATTGAACTTTGGGTCACCGGACACTCATGTGCCCCCCCTAAGAGAGAGATGACAACGAGGGAAAAAAGAAAGCTTAGGGTGTGTTCAAAAATCCCCGATGACACTCAATGCAATTTTTTGTTTCCTCCACCCATCAATTCACATACGAGGGTGGAGGGATTCAATAGCGAAAGTTTTTGGTCGTCCAATTTTTGTAAAGACTGGTTGGAACCGTTCATGTTCTACATACCTTCGATTTGTTCCGAGAGGGGAAAGAAAGTACATATTCTGGTAGGCGCAGAACGTTTTCTAATCTATATCCACAAATAATTATGTGACACATGAAACGACCGTTCATGCTAGAGCCTAGTGTGAATCCACACTTACATGTTAATGCCTTGTTTTAACGTTTAAATGTTTTAATGTTTTAATGTTTTGGAAGTTTGTGTCGTAATTTTTTCTGTTATGTTTTAATGTTTGATTGTTTTTAAAATTTTAATCTTTTGACGTGTTAAAGTTTTAATGTTTTGATGTTGCAGTCAATGGCTTATAATAGAGGGGTGGAGGGATAGTCAATGATTATTATGAGCAATATTTTCATGAGTCTTCTTTGACTCATAATGGAGAATGGGGAGATGGAGAAGTGAGGGGAGTTTGAGAAGTGTGATGGAGAAAGAATAATGAGAAGTGTGATGGAGATAATTTCTCATATGAATATTTGAAGGATAATTTGTCGGATGGGTAATGATGGATAAATGAATGAAGAATGGATGGAAAAAGAAAATGGTTGGAAAATGGATAATGGATGGAACAAATGGATAATTGAGGGATCTTATATAAATGATGGGATGGCAGAAATGGGCAATCGATGAAGGAAATGGATGCATCTTGATGGGAAAAAAGTAAATAATTGTTGTGGGAAATGGATAACTATGGATAATCTAAAGTGGGAGATATGGATAATGGATAGAAGTTTGTAATGATTTTAAATAGTGGAATGTGAAAATTCGGTGGAATGTGGAAATTCGGTGGAATGTGGAATGATGGATTTTGGTGGAATGTGGAATGTGGGATTCCAATGGAATATGAAATTTGAGATTCCAGTGGAACGTGGAATGTGGGATTATAGTGGAATTGTGAGAAGTGGAGAATGACATGTCTGGAACTCATCTCCCAGCCTATTTATAGCCCTTGCCTATTCACCATCTAGAGTTCTCTCTAAGGTGCCTCTACTCATCTCGCCATCATGAGTAGGTACCTCGTATGAACTCTCTGGCTTTTGGCCTTGGCTATCCCTCATCGCTCGAGCAAGGAATTTCTCGTTCCTCCAGGCACGTACATCTCTAGAATATAACACTCTCTCCCCCTTCTAAAGATCATTGTCCTCAATGATATAGAAGGAGCTATAAACCTAGGAATCAAAATCTATGATTCCAAATAGTAAGAGTAGAATGTGCTAGGTGTTTGAAATACTAGATGCTGAAAAAGTAGACAACTAGTCTTGCTGCTTCCTATGTAGCATTTCCACCACAAAATAGTAGTCCTTGCCTTGGGCATACTATAGCAATCCCTTTGAGGCGCAATGAGTCCATATGTGCGTAGCATAAGTACTCGGAATATCCTCGGACTCCCTATGCCTAGACCTTGACCACTAACTTGTGATGGCTTGTCACCTAGAGAGACCTTGGCGGCTTGCCCTTGTCTCTATGAAATAACCATTGATAGCTTGTCACATGGTATAATTGTCAAAAATCACTTACTCCGTTAGAGTAACCAACCAACCAAAAAAAAAAAAAAAAAAAAAAAAAAAAAAAAAAAAAAAAAACTACTACTATGCTGATCCAAAACAATCTGACAATGCTCCAATCTCTATGGAAAAATACTAAAAATAAATGGAAATCTTTTCCAAATAGTGCTTAATCTCTAAGCTGAAGTAAATCTGCTTGATTTACTCACTATAATGAAATGAAACTCAAGAAAGTCTCATCATGATCCAAACTGTGAATCCAAGATGATAATCTATCAATGATCGAGACTATGGACCAAGATGTCAATCTGTCAATGATCGAGACTATGGACCAAGATGTCAATCTGTCAATGATCTAGACTATGGACTAAGGTTTCAATCTGTCAATGATCCAGACTATGGATCAAGATGTCAATCTATCAATGATCCATACTATGGACCAAGATGTCAATTTGTCACATCCAAATTATTGTGGGATTTGAACTCATGACCTACCAGCTAAGAGTAGGATGGGCTAACCACTTTCCCCAAAAGCCATGGTTGAGGATTACTTCCTAATCCTCCCTCTTAGGGTGTGGTTCAACCATCTCTTGCTTGTCATTTCTTGAGTCTAACACTCTCTTCCCCTTCTAGAGATAATTGTCCTCAATGATCAATCCTTGATCTCCCCTTGAATTGATGTCCTCAACCTTGCACAATCTCTTGAACCATCTTGTTCTCAACCTTGGTCTCTTGAACGCTTGCTCTCAACCTTGGCCTATGGATCCTTGCCTTTTCGCTTCTTGGCCACTTGCCTACGGACTTGCCTTGTTTGCAACCTTGGTCTTCTGAGCCCCTTGTTCTCGACCTCAGCATCTTGAACCTGGCTCTCACTCATGTTGGGTATCTTGGATCCCCAATCTTGTAGATCAATTTCTTGATCTATTTGCTCAATGTGGTGTGTCCTCTTAAGTGCAATATGCAGTGTGGGTTGCAATTTGAAGACTCACTAGGGAAGAAATGACACAGTGAAATAAGAGAAAGAAGCTGAAATTATGAGTATAAACTCCTCAAAAGAGGATTATACAAACTTTGGGCAATCGGTAGGAGACATAAGCATCATTTTAAGTGCTGGACTTCGGTTCCCTAAACATACATGCTCAAATTCCCTAAACATACATGCTCAAAATCTAGTCTTCTAACTAGCTGCTCAATAGAAGATTGGCCAATCACTGCTTGCCCACTACTCACTCAGAGTGCCAAGCTAGTTGATTCCAATTCTACCAAGTGGAGCACTAGTGGTAAGCTAAGAGCTCTACAGACACAGAGAAGGCAAAGCTTCAACAGTGCATTCCTTCCTCGAGTCTCTCTCTGAGCTTATTCTTTCGTTGAAGGAGAGGTCTACTTATATAGTTTTCCTGGGAGTGAAGGATAGCAAAAGGGGACAAAATTAGTTTCTTCTTTGAGAGGCTCTCTGACAATTTTGGTACTCTGGAAGCTTCCTTCTTGGTCCACTTTCCCGTGCCGTCACTATCTTCCAAATCTGGTATTCGGCGCCGTCCACTGTCCATGAGTTCTCCGGGTACAAGTGGCTGAAAATTTAGACCATATGGAGATCTAGAAAATTTAGTCACTTTTTTCAAGTGAAAAAGTAGACTAAATCAAAAGTACACCCTTTTCTTACAAAATAGACTACTTTTGAAGTAAGTAGATTAACTTCATAAAAATGGTGAACTTTTGAGTAAGTCGACTAACTTGTAAAATTTGACTAAAAAAATAGACTAGTTTGAGAAATTGGTCAACTTAGGAATTTAGATTACTTAGAGAATTGGTGAACTCAGAAAATTAAACAACTCAAGAAATTGGTAGTAGAAAGAAGCATCTAATGCTATCCTCCGCCATTCCTAACTAGGGTGCATTTTGTGCCGCCATAAAGAGATTTTTTGCCTTGTCGTGGATGTCTTTATAGAACATTGCTTCCTTTCGTAACTTCTCGTTCTCCTCTTTGAGTGCCTGATTGTTTTGCTCTAGTTGCTTGTTGCGGCCTTCTAAGTCTGCGATTCGTTTGTGAAGCTGAAGTACTTGTTCGTTTGCCTCCCCCATAGATGAAGAGATCTCTTTATGATAGTCATTGAGTAGTGAGAGAGATTCTAATGTGTTGCTCGCATGAAGATTCGCTATTTGGATGTTTTTCAATGCGGGGAGTGCATAAGTGCAAGGAAAAGGTGCGAGTGGAGGTGTGCTAGAATGCATGGGTTGGGTGGAGGTGGAGTGCATATGTGAACCTGAAGGGATAACTAAGATGGTGGGGGCAGGTGAGCTTGGTGATGGCATAGGAGGAGGTATGGGAGGTATGGGGATAGGTGGGACATGTATACGTGTATGATGAGGTTGAATCAAAGGAGACATAGGTGGTGAAGGAATTTGGATAGGAGGTGATGCATGTGGATTGGAAATAGTAGGAGGAGATGGTGGTGGTGTGGGTGGATTATATGAAGCACTATGGTAAGTGCGAATGTGAGGATTAGGAGCCCTTTTCGGTACATATGTATGTGAAGAAGAAGAGGGATGAATACCTTTTGCTGCAACATAACCCTGGTCACCAATTCGAAGGGCTCGGATGTCTTCTAATGAGTCATCTTTTACTCGTGCTCATTTTATCGGGAGTTTCTTTCTCACAGGAGTGGATGAATTTCGCTTCATGGAAGATGGTTGACCCACATTCTTTTGTATTTCCGTAAGTCTCAATGGTAAATTCTTTAGCCACAAGAGTATTATAGAAGAGTATACGTGAAATTTCTTTGCATCTTTTGGACCTGTACCACATGCCTTTTCTTTTTTTCCATGATGGACACCCATATTAGATGATAGAAGGGATATGGACGCACGTAGGCAAGACATAAAAGCGTGTCGCAAGCAGCCATATTGTTGAATGGAAACTTGGATTCGACCCTTCTTAAGAGGATAAAATACTGGCATGCACAGAAAAGATGATAGTACCTTTTTGAGAGGTCGTTGGCAATGAACAACTTCACACATTCCTCACATACCTTGCTTGCGTCGACTCCTAAGTATGATCTCCCTGGCATGAGTCTTTCTGACTCTTTCATCCCCACAACTTTGTTTACCATTTTCTTGGTAAGAGTTCCTGCAGTAAAGTGAGGAAAGGACTCAAAGAAGTCAATCACCTCGTCTGTTGCAATATTTTTGGTAACTGGTACTTTGGCAATCTCCATGAGGTACATAGTATGCAACTCATCCGCTGTGAAGATCTCTTCCAATGATGCTGGTGGAAGAGAATCGTGGGCAATCAATGTGAGTGAATCTTCTCCTTCACTTGATGATTGGACTGAGCCGGAACCTTGCTGATATGGTTCATCATCTGAGTAATAATGATTGCTCCTCATTGAATTTCTTGAAGATGATGATTGGGACATATTGCTGTGCTAATAGTTGGATGTTTTTGTCTTCTTTCTGAATGCCCACCTTGTAGGTTTTCAGATTTTCACACTTGCATAAGATGAGGCTTTTTAAGAAGCACGAACAACAAACACCAACTAACTCCTGCCGCTGCCTAAGGTCAATTTTCAGCTGATAACAAATGGAAGCTCAATTTTTCAGTCGACTGCTTATTCAAAGGTGAAGAAAATGGTCACGATCGACTACTCATGCAAGGGTGCTACTCATCTATAGGCGCTCATCTGAACCAGCAGTGGGCATTATCTTGATCGCAAGCTAATAATAGTTCACCCTCCTTGTGTGAGCTTAGGCTCAGTATGAGACGCAAATGACGGGGCTGCTCAAGAAAGCACACGATCTGGATCGCAGGAACTCGCACCAGCTGGGATACGCAGTCGGCTTAAATGGCGATCATGGATGGGCAACTCTTCAAGTAGATGATGAAGAAAATTGACTGCTGACCCCTCAATTGGATGGTTTTGGAAAAACTCAAACAAGTCGACTATCTTATGGAGATGGAAAAAAAAAAATCGACCTATTGCTTTGACAAAAAAAAAAATCGACTTTTTTATGAACTTCAAAAAAATCGACCGATTCATTTGACCAAAAAAATCGGCTTTTTTGTTTATGAACTTCAAAAAAATCGACCTATTCATTTGACAAAAAAAAATCGACTTTTTTGTTTATGAACTTAAAAAAAAATCGACCTATTCACTTGCCCAGACAAAAATCGACTTTTTTTTTTTTTTATGAAAAAAATCGACTCATCACTTGACATAAAAAAAATCGACTTTTTCTTTTTTAATGAATCTGAAAAAATCGACCCATCCACTTGACAAAAAAAAAATCGACCTTTTTTCTTTTTTTTTTTGGTTTAATTATGGAAACTTATTTAACCCACCAGAAAGTTGACTTGCTCTTAAATCGACTCATTAGTCCAAGAAAAACTTATGCACTATCTCAAAAAATCGACTCTGACTTTTGTGATTGAGAGGTATAGTGGTAGGTATTCGGAGCAAAATAACAACCCGGTGATGCTATGTTTGGGCTATACTTGTCAAGAAATGGGTCCCTCAAATGCTAGACTCGTTCAGTTTAGACGTTTTGGGAAGATTCTATTTTATACGCAATGGTGAGTGAATCCTTCAAGTGATGGATTAGATGGGATTTATTGATGCGGACTAGAGTAAGTCTAATAGAGCATGAGGGGACATGGTATGTACAGAGTTTCTGTAGTAGTGATTCCATATCTCATTTTGATTCTTGGTAGGGTTTGAGACGTGAACGGTTCACCAAAGAAATTTGGGTTCCTTCAAGTGTGGAGAGACGTACCGCACCTTGGGGAAGGATCTCTGTTACCTTGTAAGGACCTGTCCATCCGGTGGATAACTTCTTTCTTTCTTGTTGTACAAGCTTGGTTGATATAGGAGGACCAACGATCCGTCTTTGATTTCTGTCTTCCACAGATTTCTGTCGTGCCATGCTTTCTGCTTCATCTGCTCTTTCTCGAGAGTTGAATATGCTATTGTTCTCTGTTCCTCCAGTTGATGTAATCTGTTCATATTGATGTTACTCATGACTTGCAAATTACCAATCCTTGGATATCCCACTTTGCTTGATCCTTTTAGAAATTCTAATGGAGCTATTGCTTCAAGACCATATACTAATTGGAAGGGAGTATGTTTCGTGGTTACCATGAATGCCGTCCTGTAAGCCCATACCACACCTAGGTAGGTAGTGCCCCATGTCAAGGGATGGAGATAGCACATTTTTCTCAAGGGCGAGATGAGTACCTTGTTGGTGCTTTCCGCTTGACCATTGGCTTATGGGTAATATGCACATGATTTTTTGTGGAAAATTTTGTACTTCATAAATATTTCAGCTAGGGTTTGGTTGATAAAATGAGATCCTTGGTCACTTATAACTTCAAGTAGATAGCCATACTTGCAGAATATATTTTCATACAAGGAGGCTAGCGTATGAGAAGTGCAATCTTTTATCGCTAGAACTTCTGCCCATTTGGTGGCGTACTCAGTGGCCACCAACAAGTACTTCACATTCGAGGGAGAAGTGATGGGATAGATTGGCCCCACAAAATTTAATCCCCATTTTTCAAATGGTCTCCATGATAAAGAAATTTGCAAGAGTTGGTTGTTGAACTTACTCGGTTTTGGTGCAGAATGTTGGCAAGTGTCGCATGTCTTTGCATATTCTGTTGCATCTCGAAAAAGATAAGGCCACCATAATTCTGCATGTAAAATCCGATGTGCTGTTATGTGACCAGGATAATGGCATGGAGCTGTTCCTCCATGGGCTTCTTCTAGTATTTGTTGTACTTCATGTGGTAGGACGCATCTCTTATAGATCCCATCATATCCTACTCGGAAAAGAGTATTTTGATCGATTGAAAAATTCTTACTTTTTAGGAGCAATCGTTCGAGTGGTGTGAGATTAGATGGGAAGGTTCCCGTAGCTAACAAATGATGAACGTCCTGGTACCAAGTAGGGTAAGTGCTTACTTGAAATAAAGATTGATATGGGAGGTTGTCTTCTATGCCTGTAACTGGTTCCGGATGTCCTTTAATCCTTGAAAGGTGATCTCCCATCACATAGTGCTTCCCAGGTCATTGAACTAGTTCGAAGTTGAATTCTTGGAATAAGAGTAGCCACCTCCACACTCTTCCATAAATGTTCGGCTTGTTTAGCAAATATTTGATTGTCTGATGGTCGGTGATGACTGTGAAGTGAATTCCAAACAAATAATGATGGAACTTCTTGAGGGCGAAAACAATAGCGAGTGCTTCTCTTTGAGTAGTACTATAGTTGTGCTCTGCTTGGGTTAAAATTCTGCTAGCATAGTAAATGGCTCGGTCAAGTCTATGTTCTTTGCTAGGTTGTGTGAGCATGGCTCCTACCGCTATAGAACTTGCATCCACATGAACATGGAAGGTAGCATTCCAATCTGGCGCTACTAAAATAGTTGTACTGATAAGTTTGGTTTTTAGAAGGGTGAATGCATTGTCTTCTACTTCAGTCCACTGAAAGGGTACCGTTTTGCTAATGAGCCTAGAGAGGGGCTTATTTATCTCGGCATACATTTTTATGAACTTGGTGATAGCCAGTATGTCCTAAGAAACTCTGGATTTCTTTTGCATTAATTGGTTTGGGCATATGAAGTATTGCTTTGATTTTGTCCGGATGAGGAGCCATACCTTTTGCTGAGACTATGTGACCCAAGAGAGTCCCTTCTGTCATCAAAAAGTGACATTTGTTTGGATTGAGTTTCAATTTGGCTTTTGTGCAAGCACTAAAAACCTGTTCCAATTGACAAAGATGATGAGCGGAGTTTTCCACTGGAGTAGGACATCCAGTGCCTGAAAAGGTGGAGAAGTCGTCCATAAAGATTCTCAAGAATTTTGGCAAAAATGATCGGAAAATTGAGTAAACCACTCGATTGAAAGAGGCAGGGGCATTGCATAATCCAAAAGCCATCTTAGTATATACATACGTACCCCAAGGAGTTACAAATGCAGTTTTTGCTTGGTCCTTTGGATGGATGAACACTTGGTTGTATCCGCTAAATCCATCCATGAAACTGTATAAAACATGACCAACCACATCTTCCAAAACTTGTTCTGAAAATGGTGTTGGAAACCCATCGTGAATCGTAACCTTGTTGAGAGCCCGAAAATCGACACAAACATGTATCTTGTTGGATTGCTTCTTTTGGACTATTACCATTGATGACAACCATTCAGAATGCTCCACTGGGACAATGATCCTTGCATCCTCTAGCTTTCCTTTTTTTTTTTTGACCACTTTTGCATACTTTGGATTAAGTCGATAAATCCTTTCTCTTACCGGTTTAGCATCATGAATGAGTGGAATAGAATGCTCTCCAAGATGAACCGGAATTCCTTCTAAATCATGGTAACTCCATGCAAACACATCCTTGAAATTTTGCATGAAAGTGGTTACCTGATGGAGCAAGGACGGATGATCCCAAAGCCATGTTGCTAATAAGATTGGTTGTGAATGCTCCTCATTTCCAAGATTGACATGTCTTATAGGTCGAGATGTCATGACTGATTCTTCGTTTTGGTCTTCAAAAATGCATTGTGGATAGGCCGGAGATTCCTCTATGTTGATCTTTGATTCCTTTTCTTGCATCCATGAAGGTGAAAGCTCTTTCATCCACTGTACGTCGGATGGTATCGGTAAGTTGTCTACCGGAGCTCTTTTCTCCTTTCCTTGGGTCAAATGCTTCGAAACTCCTTTCTTTCCTCTCCTCAAGTCCATGGCCGGTTCTCCAAGCCGAAGGGTTTCTACCTGTTCAGACTCCCCTTCACAAATAGATATTCACAAATAGATATGCCATAGCATGGAAAGGCTTCCATCCATTCGAAAAGATCTTGGTCATCGTTTATTTCAATTTCATTACAGGCTTCCGCGTTAGGAATGTGTTGTTCTTCGAGAATAGTGAAATGAGCATTACCTCCATGAGATCCTTTCAGATCTAAATGTACTTGTTTCTGTACTTTCCTCGACAGGTTAACTAAAATAGTATCGTTTCCCCAATCATGCATGGCTCGGATGTGCCTTAGCCATGGCCTCCCTATGAGTAGAGGAAAGCCTTCATTGACCTGCGGTAGATTTAACACCACAAAATCTAAAAAGAATGTCAGCCCGTCAATCTCTACCGGTACCTTTTCTACAATACCAAGAGGTTTAACTTGACTCTGGTCAGCCAAGGTTATTGTGAACTTTACTTCACCTCAAAGTTCGAGTCCCAGTGATTTGAGGGTAAAATCTGGCATGAGATTTATGCTTGAACCTCCATCGATTATTACTCCATTTATAGTTATTCCATATATAGTGACTGATAGACATGGACTCTTGAAGTCCGTTAGAGAGTTGGTTGATACCTTTGTGAAGTTCTCGGAAATTGAAGCTTTCATCAGGTTCATCGGAGTGTGCCCACCACTTATTGCAAGCATTGTCGGAGGAGACAATGTCTCTATGATCCCTATAACTTCACTTCTAAATCTTTCATCCAGTCTTAATAGATCATACAATGATACATGCTGGAAGGTGTTCTTTGATATTTCCTCAGTTTTGATGATGGATGGTATTGGCGAAGGTAGAGGAGGCTTGTTAGACGAATGGAGTTCCCTCATCATCTCTTCAAAAACCTTGTCTATTTCTTACAAAACTTCAGAATTTTTCGTACCGAGTCTTTTTCTTGGAGGATCCTTGCTTCTGCTTTCTTTTTTTGGGCTCTAGTCTGCACCCCTTGTTCTTGATCCATTTCTTGCAACGCCACCACTCTAGCTTGTGGACTTGAGCTGAAAGATGGGTTTGCCTTGAGTTCTTGATTTCCTTCTTCTCTCTGTTGTGAATCAGGTTTTAACTCTGGAGCATAGCTTGGGGTTTCTTTTTCTGGTCCATGATTGTGCAGGGAAACATCTCCATGAAGTTAACCAAGATCTCTTAGTGGAGTGGCATGAATCTGGGCAAAGGAGTCGATTTCAAAAAATCGTCTATTTTCCTGAATTGGGTTATCCTGGGAAAATAAGTCGACTTCAAAAATTTGACCATTTTTAAGTAGACTATTTTTAAAAGTTTGGGCAACTTCAAGTTGACCATTTTTCAAAAATTGGTCTACTTTATGAACCTGGTCATTTTTACAAAGTTGGTCAAATTTTTTTAGTCACTTGCCCATCTTTTAAGTCGACTTCACATCCACTTGTAGAAGACTTCTGCTTGGGACAGTCCTTCGAAAAATGATCCTTTGTATCCGGGCAAAACCTGCAAGGTGGAGACCCTTCTGGGAGGGAGCATTTTCCTTGAAAATGCCCATATTTGCCACATCTATAGCACATGATAGGACGAGCTGGTCTTCTAAATGGAGGTTTTCTTTCGTTAGAGGAGTTTACCTGAGGAGTGGTATCCATGCTTTCGACTTGAAATCTTGGAGTTGGTAATAGGGGCTGATGTACATATACACTTGGTGATGCCCAATTTGTTTGCATACCCTTGAGAAAATAGCAATCCCTTGCTTCATGGCCTAGTTTTCCACAAAATTGACAGACCACCCTCTCAGGACAATCTTGAGAAGAATGTCCTGATTTCTTACATAAGGTGCACCAAATCGGTATTTTTATCTCTTTTTGCATTCTAAGCTCCTCCAATTCTTGTCGTAGTAGAGCTAGCGCTTCATCCCTTCCTTGCCAAGCAGCTTTTTCTTCTTGGAAGGTTTTTTGTAACTTCAAGGCTTCTAACTCTCTTCTTAGTTGTGCGAGAGGATCACTTGTGAATTCATCCGTGCCTTCATGTTCTCTGAACTGGACTCTTGCTGCTTCAATCCTCGAGGCTGCAGCTTCGAATTCTTCTAACGATGCATCAGCTTGTAGTAACTCTCTCAGCTTTTGCTAAGAAGTTTTTGGTAGAGCCTTCTCTACCCATTTCTTGACTAGAAAATCCCGAGGATTATGAGGAAGACGAGTAACTAACGACTTCACTTTGGTCATTAATTCCGAGAATGCCTCTCCCTTTTGTAGTTTAAGATTTTCCAATTGATCGAGAATGCGTTCCGTGGAGTTACATGGGGTAAACGTAGTTGTGAAGGCGGTTTTGAGGGCATCCCAGGTGGTGAAGTGTGCTTCATCGTGTTGATTGTACCACCGATCCGCGAGCCCTTCAAGGGTGGCCGGGGAAACAAGGCAAGGAAGGCATCTTCTCGCTGATGTAAACCCCTACTCTTACATAGGGAAAGAAACCTCCTGACGTGATCATCCGCGTCCTCATGAGGAGCTGCCTTGAAGCAAGGAAACTTGATGTTGATCCGAGAGTACCCCGCTACAAATCTAGTGGTTCCATTGGAAAGCTTGTTCCGAGAGCTTTCCAATGGTATGTTACATGTCTAAATCTGACCTACGGATTGGGAGATACACTCTAATCTATGTTGGGCTCACCTTTGAAAGCGATGCTCGCTCCTTTCTTTCCCAAGCCTACTTCCTAGGCTCTGATACCAAATGTGGGATTTGAACTCATGACCTGATAGCTAGGAGTATGATGGGCTAACCACTTTCCCCAAAAGCCATGGTTGATGATAACTTCCTAATCCTCCCTTTTAGGGTGTGGTTCAACCATCTCCTGCTTATCATTTCTTTAGTTTAACAACTATGGATCAAAATCTCGATCTATCATATATAATAATCCAAACTGTGGATCAAAATATCTCCAAAGAAAGTAAATCCCAATCCACTTTGTGGAACTAAGTCCTTCGTGCCAAATGAAGACGTGCTAAGAAAGTATAGCAACTAGTGGAACTACCACCGCCTTCTCAATAATAACATGCAATATGTTCCAAGTGGATGAAACTTGCTTTATCTCTGACCTTCATATGATCATCACTAATAATTTGACACTCCCAGATATACTAAGGACCATAATGTGAGTCCACTAAATACACTGAAAAATGGTAGGTAGATGTATGCACACTCATAGCCCACTAGGCTAAGCATCTAGCTCACCCCATATACACTATGTATGAACCATGGTCTATCCTCAGGCATATGAAATAAAATAGTACGTACTCTATGAATTTCTTCTTAATGCAATTGCCTATTCACAGTTCTTATGTGCAAACCTTGCCTTTCTGCTTCTAGGCTACTAGCCTGCGGACTTGCCTTGTTTGCAATCACATATAGAGTGACTGTCTAAACTCCACCTCTGCTGTCTAATAGTAAGAAGATCATATGAATGAACTCCAAACCATAACAAAAAATACAATCTGAGAGACTTCTCTCCCATACCATTTGTCCTACACCTAGGTAGAATACAAAGTTTGATGTCCCATACCACCAAACTTTACACCCCACATAGATGTGTGTATGAGATTAAAGTCAAACACTTCTCTCCAAAACCATAAGAATAACTCGGTGAGTACTCACAACCATAAATAATAATAAATGAAATCATGAAGTGTTCCTGAAGTGTTTCCTTCCCTCTATGGAAAGAACAGATTCATTCCTGTGACTCTATGACTCATAACTATCTCTAACATCAACTCATCTTGAGTTGAGAAATGAGAAATTATATGATAAATCAACTCAACTAGAGTTTTGAAGGATGCAGCTTGCATCAAATATCAACTCATGCGATTTGAACCAAATATTAACTCACAAGAAATTAGAATTTATACAACTTGTATCAATTCATAATATATGAAGTGAGAACAACTACCAAAGTTCTCCTGTTCCATGCTCTCATGGCACTATATATATTATTGGAAAGTTCGACAAAGTTTCCTCCGTCCTACTAAGAATGGTCACCATAAACCAATGATAAATAAACAAGTATCTAGGGCATGGGTGGCCCATGGTAATCACACCATATCAAAAAGAAAATCATAAAAACCTGTGGAAAATCTTTTCCTTTCAACAATATCTCATGCATAATAATTTTCAACAGCAGCAGATTAAACCTTAACTTTAACTATCTTTTACTCATTCAAAATCTGTGAAATTTTCCACCTTTATATAGCTTTTCTCAAGCTTTCATTAATCTCAAAAATCACTTGATTTGGACATTTCTTCAGAGTTTTATCACCATTTCATTGGAAAGGTCAAACACTTGACGACCAACTTTGAAAATGTACAGGGTCATCTTCTTGAAGCCCTTAGACTGATCAAACAAACTCCAAATTTCATTTTCTTTGCGATTAAATCTAGATCAACTTATTTAGTTTGGTTTCACAAAGTTTCGATTTAAATTCACAAAGTTTCAATTTAAAATTCAATCAAATATTCATTCAAATGTATCATTCTATCTCTGCTATACCTGTGCTTAGGTGAGCCTAAAAACAATGCTGCTGCAGTTTTAGAATATCTTCTAACTATGAAGATGTTTGCGCTTTAGAAATAAAGATGAGAGGCTTTGTAGTGCTCATTTAGGGGAGGATAGAATGAGACAACATAGACCTACACATTTCTTCCAGAGGTCAGGAGAGCTTGGAATCACCCCTTCGGAAGCACAGAGAGAAAAAGCACAAACATGGCCTCGAACCCCTTGGTTTAAAATTTGAACTTCAAATTACACAAAAGGGTCTCAAAGCATGATGGAGGACCATGCAAGCGGAATCTATGAGTATCTGGCACGAAGATAGACTAGGTAGATTTATCTTTTGTTTTCCTGATGATTATGTACATGCTAATATGGTTGTATGATTTTGCCTCATGGACAGATTTGGCTCTCTGTAAATGTTTACAGAACTTTCTTTTGTTTTCTGTTTTTTTGGTGAATTCACTCTCATATGGTTTCATAGGACAGTTTCAAAAGATCCATACAAAGTAAAACGAGCTACAAGATCATGGAATGTGCAGGTTGTGGAACATGAAATGAAGCCTGGTTATATGGCTCTGAATGCAGATCCTTCTCTATGTGTGAAACATAATGGAGAACACATAGTTTTCCTGTATCAGTGTGAAATTTACTATCATCTAAGGTCATAATAAAGATGAAATTGCCTTGCAAAGCAACAATTTAGTTCGAAATGCAAGACGAACTGGCCTAGGAAGCTTCAATTACTCTCTTGGCATAGAGATCAGAAAGGCAAACACATGCATTTACATACAAAGAGATTATATCCTTGATATAAATTTGGAAAAAATGCATGCAATATGAACCCAAGAAAAAAAAGGGGGGGAAATGAAAAAGAACTAACAAAGAGAGACAAAGAAGAGAAAGATAAAAGACAAACATATCTGAAAAGATAAATCATGAAGCACACAGGTCAACCAAGTCACATGCAATCCCCATACAAAGAAGCAAACAGATAGAATAAAGAAAATCCTAAGTGCTTAAGAAGCTATTGTCTTATAAAGTGCAATAGCAGCCTGATGTGGAGGATTGCACGGATCCTGTGGTGTTGCCACATGGGTCTTTCTCTCTATTGTAAGATGTGAATGTGTAGCAACTGCCTCAATATGATCCATTAATAAACTTACATACAGCATTGGAAGAAAAATGTTTGACTATTTCTTATTGAAATAATTTATAAAAGCCAAGTCTTTATTATGATATGAAGGATTGCTGTTGCCTGTTCTATAAAAGATACCTATTCACCTTTCTTCCATAAATCAATCAAGATAGGTTTTACCACTGGGAATCCCTTCAAAGATTTATTCCTTTGTCATTGCTTCACAGGTTAAACACCTCTGGAAACTGCTTTGATCCCATTGATAATAGCAACAAGATCAGATGTCAACAGAGATACTATGATTGCTCAACGTTTTTTTCAGAAGTTCCTAGTGGTTAGTTAGTTATAGATGCTTTTTGCTAATCATATTTTTGAGATTCTCTGTGTGTGTGTGTGTGTGTGTCTGTGTCACTACGTCTACGATTGTTGGCACAATTATTATTCTTTTCCGTTTTTCAATCATTTGATAATACTTTTTACAGGGACTTGTCCTGAGTGCCCAAATACCCAGATTCTCGAAGACCAAAGCACATGTGTGTGCACAATTCCCTCTGCCTCAACAGGTAAACCTGTAGTCAGAGCTGGTTACAATCTCAAGTTATGTGCATCTAGAGAAGGCATCTCATTTTATTCCAATATAATCCGCAGGCAGTGGCTCCAACAAGAGTAAGTTGATTGGATCCATTGTCGGTGTTGGAGTCTTTCTACTAGTAGTGGCAGTTCTTTTCTGGTTTCTGTACAAATACCGTAGAGAACAAAAAAGGAGGTGCAAAGGTCTTTCTGGTGAGCTATCAATTGATGTTTATCTTTAGTGGTCTATCTCCATTTGAATCTATGTATGGATAGATAATCACAGCCACAAAGCACAATCTTCCCTCCCCCCTCCTCTCTCTCTCTCTCTCTCTCTCTCTCTCTCTCTCTCTCTCTCTCTCTCTCTCTCTCTCTCTCTCTCTCTCTCTCTCTCTCTCTCTCTCTCTCTCTCTCTCTCTCTCTCTCTCTCTCTCCCCCCCTCCTTCCCCCCTCTCTCTCTCTCTCTCTCTCTCTCTCTCTCTCTCTCTCTCTCTCTCTCTCTCTCTCTCTCTCTCTCTCTCTCTCTCTCTCTCTCTCTCTCTCTCTCTCTCTCTCTCCCCCCCCCTCCCTCCCTCCCTCATTCCCTCTCTCTCTCTCTCTCTCTCTCTCTCTCTCTCTCTCTCTCTCTCTCTCTCTCTCTCTCTCTCTCTCTCTCTCTCTCTCTCTCTCTCTCTCTCTCTCTCCCCCTCCCCCCCTTCCCCCCTCCCTCCCTCCTTCCCTCCCTCCCTCCCTCCCTCCCTCCCTCCCTCTCTCTCTCTCTCTCTCTCTCTCTGATAAAATTGGAATGATACAGAGAAGATTAGCATGGCCCTTGCGCAAGGATGACACGCACAAATCGAGAAATGGTCCAAATTTTTGAGCCTTACTCGCCGCAAACGGCGAGATTGGGAGGAGAGCAGTACTGGGATATTTATCATTTGCTCATGAGTCGAGACAGTGGAGTGGCATGGCGACAGTTGAGAGAGAGGAGACAACAGACACCTATTCGAGACCCGAGCACTTGGCATAGCTATGCACAGAGCCTATATGAGATCCCGGACCAGCCCCCCATTCCCAAACCACAGAGCTCACGTCCTACTACCTCTGACTTCTTCACACCCACTATGGTGGGACGCGCTATTGCCCGTCTAGAGCATGGAAGGGCCCATGACCATTTCGGTTTGCAGGCAGAGTACCTCATCTACGGAGGCACGACCCTTGCACCGCTCATTGCCCACCTCTTCAACCGTGCATTGGTTGAAGGGTTCCCTGACTCATGGACTGAGCACACCATAGTGCCCATTCATAAGTCAGGTGATACTATGGATCCAACTACATACCGGACGATCATGATTGGCCCTATATTGGCCAAGTTATATGGGGAGGTACTAGAGACAGAGTTGAGTACTCTCGCTGAGAGGAAGGGTATCAGGGCTTGAGGACAGGAAGGTTTCAGACGCGATTATTCTACCATTGACCACATCTTCACTCTCAGATGCCTGATCGACCAGGCAAGGGTGAGGAAGAGGATTTTTATTGTTGCTTTGTGGACTTCCGCAAAGCATTTGACACTGTTCCCAGGGAACGACTCTTCAGACGACTACTTGATATCGGAGCTCCGGAGGAGACGATGTGGGGGATGTAGGCCTTATACGAGAGAGTATCTGGTAGAGTCAAATGTCCGGGGGGCTTATCTCATCCACTTGCTAGCACTATCGGGGTGAAGCAAGGATGCCCTCTTTCACCCACCTCTTTGGTATCTACATTGATGAGATAGTGGACTACGTACAGCAGCATGGAGGTGACGGCATTGAGGTATGTGGATCCACGGTCCATATTCTTTTATACACTGATGATATTGTACAGGTTTCTTGGAACAACAGACGGTGATTTCCTATGGAAATGTTGCACATGTTTTTCAGTGGAAGCCCATAAAGACCATGATGGAAGAATTATAGTTTACTATACATGTGTCCGGTATGGGTGGAGCTAGTAAACTTACCTTATTTTCTTTGGCCATCCATTGGACATGTAGTCAAAAGCTTGGGAAAAAGTGCTCTACACTCCCTCTATATCTGCTCCAAATAAAAATAAGGTTTGCATAATGCAGAATACTTCATGGCCCTTTCCATTTGACTTTGATTATTTATATACCGCAGGTGAGTGAAATTCTGATTTACTTGAAGTGGGGGAATTTAGCATGTGCATGCTTTCATTGTGGGGAATCTCGGGTATTACTCTAAGAATTTCCCAGCTCTGAAAGGAGAGGGTGTAAAAAGCTGATTCTTTCTTGCCCTGGGGGTAAAGTTATGGTGTCTGAGGAGAAGGTTTTGGGTCAACAAAGAAATAAACCATATAGTGCTCTACTTGGTAATCGTAAGCCACCAATCAACAATGATGTGGTTGCTAATAATGTGAACAAGAAAACTCCTATATGCAATTTCAGTTGGAATAGAATATTGCCTAAGACTTTCAAGAAAATCCCCCTACGTGCAAATAATATGTGGCTGAAGTCTCTCTTTTTCAGCCATAAGATGGCTGCTTTGTTGGAGGAGCACCATGGTAGATCTTATTCTGCTTGTTTGAAGTGGGAATTCCTTATTGCCTCCACGCAAAGTATTATAAGGGAGTGAGTTTCTATGCTGGCTAGAAAAAAAAAAGAAAAAAAAAAAAGGGGCAAAAACAATTATTTGCTCCTTGTCAAAAAGATTGATAGGGGCACAGTAGAGATGGTACACATCGCATGTATGTCTACAAACATTGGAAAGCCTAGCTATAGAGTCTCCTAAGACTAGCCAGGTGTAATGAGGTGTTGGATACTCGTGCAAACTCTAAATGCTTTTATGATTATCTTCATATGAAAAGAGCACAATCCTCTATCTCTTTATTGCAAAGGGAAGGAAAAGATTTGATAGATGGGGAGTCAATCGCTAATGTGTGTATTTCCCACTTTGAAAGGGTTTTCGGGTTGGACCCATCCAGCAATGAGGAGTGGAAGCTAACTCTGAATCGTATGTTGCAACTTGTACCAAACAAGATCGATAAAGAAGGGGCAGATTCACTAGAAAGACCTATTGATGAGGCTGAAGTTCTATTGGCTATCTCCTCCCTTAAAAAAAGAAAGGCCTCAAGACTTGATGGGTTAACTAAGGAATTCATGTTTGCTTATTGGTCCTTTCTTAAGCACATACTTACTGCTGCATGTAATGTAAATTAGAATGATCAAAGAATGGCGATCTCCTTTAAAGTATGTTGAATTAAACTCATACCGATGGAGACTCCTAAATGTATCTAAGATTGAAGAACTATCAGCATGAAGGGTATTTATACAAAACATTTGTTCAAATATTTTCCCTTCGTTCGCAATCCCTATAGATCGATTTCTTGTTCTAGTGCTCTATGTGGTGTGTCCTCTTAAGTGCAGTATGCACTATGAGTTGCAATTTGAAAGCTCAAAAGAGAAAAAGGTTAAAACACAGAATGATAATAGGACAAAAAAGATGCAAAACACAACTCAAGAAGACAATAAGCACAAATATACAAGTGATCAGCCTAGAGGCACAAGGTCCAAGAATACAAAAGCACTCAACTTCTTGAGCCTCAATCATACAAGATATACATGCACTAAGACTTCAACCTTCCTACACTAGCTTGCACAAGAGAAATATAGCTCATCACTGCTTGGCCACTGACTTGACACTGCAAAGCTAGCAGATTCCTATTCTCAAGAATGGAGTACTAGTGATGGGACTAATTGGCTAAGTGCTCTGCTCACAAAAGTAGATTAAAATGCTTCAAGTGCCCAAAAGTTGTGCATTCCCTTCTCTTGTGTTTCTCTAAGTGTGTCTCCTACTTGAGAAGTTTTGGCAACTTGGAAGTTGGGAAACTTTGGAAGTTAGGCAACTTGGAAGTTGAGCAACTTTGGAAGTTGGGAAACTTGAGAATTTTGGCAATTGGCTAAAGTTGGGAAACTCCTTAGGACAACTTGCTAGATATACTCTATACTCCATCCTCAAGTGACCACAAACGATCCATGGCCCTCTTAATTGTAAGGTCCCTAGTAGAGGAGGAGTAATTGTTCGAACATTTGTGGAACCCTAACTTTCAAGTTAGATGAGGTATATGTGTGACTGTTGATGGTAATAGATGATCCTTGTAAGCCTAACCATGAGGCTAGGTAGAGCATAAACTTCCACTCCATTGGGTTTTCATTCAAGGTGAAAATAAAGGTCTTGTGGCTCCGTGCAGTTTCCCCATAGAAAATCAATGGGGTGAGTGCAGAGGGGGGTTTGCCCCCTTTTGTAGGAGCCGGGGGGCCTATGCCCTTGGCCCGCAAGGCTAAGATGGTAGGACTTCTCATCGCGGAAATTGTAATGAACTACAAAAGATTTGAACTATCCTAGTTAGGAGTGCGATGGGCTAACCACTTGCACTAAAAGCCATGGTTTAGGATTACTTCCTTATCCTCCCTCTTAGGGTGTAGTTCAACCATCTCCTATCTGTTAAGGGTGTGGTTCAATCTCTCTTACCTATCACTTTATTACATTCTTCCCTCTTTGGTTGATTGCTGTCCTCAATGATTTGTTCTTGTATCCCTCTAGCCTAGATGATGAGCTCCTAAAATCATTGGGTGCCCTTGAATTGATGTTCTCAACCTTGCATAGTTTCTTGAACCTTTTTTGCAACCTTGGTCTCTTGAACCCTTGCTCTCAACCTTGGTGTCTTGAACCTTCTTGTTTGCAACCTTGGTGTCTTGAGCCTTTCTTCTCAACTTTGGTTTTTTGAACCTCGTTCTCACCCATGTTTAGTAACTTGAACCCTCAATCAAGCAGTACCCATGGTTTCCCAAGGGCTTCGCACTTCCTAGGCACCTCAATAGATTTCGAAAGATTGTTCTGAGAGCTTTTCGGCGGTATCTTATACACCTCAATCTGACCTACGGATTGAGAGATACACTTGAATCTTTGTTGGGTCCAATTCTCAAAGCGTCGCCTTCCCTCTCAATACCGTTTCACACGATAGAGTCTCAAGTGTCTTTTTTAGAGGCCATTCGGTTAATCCACCTTGCCCAAGCCTACTTCGTAGGCTTTGATACTAATGTAATGAACTATAGGAGATTTGAATTCAAAACTTCCTAGTTAGGAGTGTGATGGACTAACCACTTGCACCAAAATCCATGGTTGAGGATTACTTCCTAATATTCCCTCTAAGGGTATAGTTCAACCATCTTCTATCTCAATGGTGTGGTTCAACCATCTCCGGCCTATCACTTTATTATAGAGATGTTGTCAGACGATATATTTTTTTGATTATTTTGTCTCTCCTTACTACGTTTATCTATACGGATCCCCATTGTGAAAGCTTGAGAATTTGATTTCTCTATCTCTCAATCTCTGTCTCTCTTTGGCTGCCTCTTTCTCAACTCTATCCATTGGTCTATTCCACTTTGTTATTCTTTCTTACATGGTATGAGACAAAGGAGGCTCTGAGTGGCGCAGAAGAAGAAATGCAGAGGTTTCGATGACAAAGGAGAGAAGATATCAAGCGGTGCATCATCATCTACGGCTGGGAATCAAGGTAGTTCATCAAGAGGGAGTAGGTGGAGCACAAGTGACTCCACCCTATGGAAGTTTAAAATCACGTATATCCTTGCTTCATATGAGCTTTTGGGGAATGTTCTTTGGACAGAATATGAGTCTTAAGAAACACTTGATCCAAATAATCATGATCGAATGATTCCTCTTGGTGTTGATCTTCTACATGCATGGAATATGTAGAAATGCAGATGCACTATGTGCTCTAGTTACAAGTAGTGTTTTGACTCTGATTCAACATACTACCAAGGCTTGTGAAGCATGGATCATGTTGAGAAATCAATATGAAACTCATAATCAGAAGCAAGTTTGGAACTTGGAGAATCAGCGCAACAAGAGGTTTACTGATGGGGAGATTGCAGAGGTTTTCATCACGTACAATAACAAATCTATGAGATTAAATGGAGTGAGCAGGTGTATAAAAGTCAAGAGAGGAGTTTTCTCAACGTTGTCTTCGAATCCATCCAGCAAAGTTTGATGGTTTGGTAACTGCTCATAATACTCAAATCAAACATCAACCTCTAACTTTTGAAGAACTTGATGCCTTAATCATGGAGGAGGAGCTACGGCTCAAGGCAAGGAGTGGTGGCAACAAAGGATAGAAGATGTCCTCCAGAGAAGGAAGGTATGGTTTCTTTCATTATTTCTAATAGGGATGTCAAAGAGCTTTCAAATGTGTTGTATGTTCTGATGACGACATGAGTTCTTGTACCTCATTACCATTTGTGTCTCCATGAGTGCATCTCCATTTCGTATCGAGGAGCTTCCATTTCGTATTATTCAGTGTTGCATCGCAACGCGTTACGATGTGTTCGCAACGTTCACAACGCAACGTCGCAACAACGCGTTGCGAACAAACACAAATTTTTTTGCCTCAAATGAGGCCGTTTCGCCGAAACGGCCTCATTGAGGCATTATGCTCAGTTGAGAACTTGACCCGAGAGCGAGTTTCGCACAGTCCAAGAGCAATCCAAGGCAAGATTCAAAGAAGGTAGTTTTATTACACACACACCCTCACCCGTGACCCCCCTATCTATTGCTTCCTATCTTGAGTCCTCTCCAAGCTTTTAACCTCTTCCATCAACATGCCTAAAGCAAAACAAACATGTTGGGAATATGTGACAAGCCAAGGAAAGATGGGCTCCGGGGGTAGTGAGGGATGGACTTGCAAGCTTTGTGGCTATAGTGGAGCCGGTGGAGCCGATAGGAAGGCACACCTTGGAAGAATTAGTGGCATAGGAGTTGCACCTTGCAAAGAGCCAATGCCCAAAGCTATAAAGGGAGAGCTAATGGCATGGGTAGCTCAAAAAGCCCAAGGTAGAAGGAATAGTGGAGCCCAATCACAAGCTAGATCATTTGCAAGCGGTTCACATGGTTCTTGTGATCCCCAAACTCAAGCATCTCAAGCTCATGAGGCTTCCATAGACATTGACATAGAGCATGAGCCACCAAGAAAGAGTACAAGAGTAGAGCATGATCCACAAGAGCACCCACTTGGCTCTCTTGGAGGAGCATCTATACGTGCTAGCTTGCAACAACAATGTAAACAAGAAGCCACACAAGCCATCATGAAAGCTTTAATACAATGTGGTTTGTCTTTTAATGTTGCACGGACGCCGGCATGGAGAAATGCCATTGAGAAGGTATCACTATTAGGGTTTCGTTGGCAAGGGCCTACCTATGAAGAGTTGAGGACAACGGAGCTTAAAAAAAACAAAGGAAGCATTAGAGAGAGAGCTTGAGCCCATGAAAGAGACATGGGCAAAGTATGGATGCACAATCATGTGTGATGGATGGACGGACATACGAAAGAGAAATGTATACAACTTTTTGGTGCATTGTTGCAAAGGGACCATGTTCCTTCGAGCCATAGATGGATCAGCTGCTAGTACTACAGTCACATGTGAGTGAACTGATTTCTGAATTTTCAGTTTATATTTGATTGTGCAATTGCCAATGATCAATCATGCATGTGGCATCTCGCATGTGCATGTGCAATGTATTATGTGCATGTGCATTGTGCATGTGCATGTGCATGTGCATGTGCATGTGCATGTGCATGTGCATGTGCAATGTGCAATGTGCATTGGCATGTGCAATGTGCATTGGCATGTATGTATGTACATGCAGAATGCACATGGCACATGCACATGCACATGCACATGTGTTATGCACATGCAGTGTGCACAAGGCAACCTTTGCACACCCATTTAGTAAAGCATGGGGAAGTGAGAGAGAAAGAAGAAAGAAAGAAAGAAAGAAAGAAAGAAAGAAAGAAAGAAAGAAAGAAAGTAAGAAAGAAAGAAAGAAAGAAAGCTTTTTTTACGTCTATGACATGCCAAAATCCACCTATGAGACAAAACATAGGATAGATGATGCGGATATCATCCGGTTTCCACAAAGATAAAACAAGATCATAAAAAGCTAATACAATCTAGTCTCAAACAAGAGTGCTAGAAATACTAAGGGTGATGAAGCCCTATCTCTAGGGTATATGCAGGTCTATATGTTCAGGGTAGTACCAACATGACAATGCAAGTGTCTACTAGCTTCATCTAGTGTCAAATGGAAGGGTGGAGGATGTGGTACATAGGTGGAGCAGGTGCTAGGGCTATCCGTATAAAAGCTGTAGGATTTTCTCTCATTTGGGCTATCCTCTCTACAGTTGCATGGCATTGTCGGGCTCGAATCTCCTCTATCTGGCAATGGTGTAGTCTCGCTCTTGTGAACCCTATGACTCATGGTTGTCTAGCTCTGCTTACCTCAGCTTGCTGTAGTGAAACTCCTCGTTGGAAATCGTGTAAGGAGGGGGGGATTGTGGTCCTCTGGGAAAAATCGCTAAGCTCTAGTTGTTTCCTCTCCATCTATGTAGCTATGTGTGTCAGTGGTAAAAGTGCATCCGTATGGCTCTGAATCTTTGTCAGGAAATGGCCTAACTGTTTTTGATCTCGAAAGTCCATAATCTCTTGTAGGGTGGGTTGTCCTCTCAACAAAGTCTCATATCTTTCTCTAATCTGAGTGTATGCTCTGGATCAACATAGGAAATGCTCCTCACTCTTCACCTCCTCTCTACAGAGTCTACAAATCTGCTCTGCCTAGGGAACTCCGCTGTGTCTGTCACTCTTGATCTCTAGTCAGTGTGATTCCACCCTCGGCTGACCAATTGTCACTCGTGAATTGTGGTATATAGATGTCCATATAGTGTGGTCTCTGTTCGAACACATCTGACAAAATGGTGAGGAACTGGTCTCTATAGTCTGAAATCCTCCCCTCTAAACTAGATGATCTCCATACCCTCCTAATGTAGAACCTCCATAGATCTTGTATCAATACCAAATTCCTCTCGTTGTGAGAGAGGTGATAGTAAGGTGAGTCACAGTCATATTGAAAAGATGGTAGACACTCTATATCTAGCTCATGTGTCGTGAACCAAGTTCTGACATATGGGTACTAGGCTCTATCATGCCCATTCTTGGAAAACTGTATAGCTATCTCAAATGCTCTATGACTGAGTCTATCGTGGGGCGATTCCCCCACACTTCAAATGAAGTTTACTGTTTGGAATAGTGCCTCAAGGACCATGGGTAGTGGAGAGAGCTCTGCTCGGATGATGTCATGTGGCACAGTCTTCTTGCCACAAAACAAGTGTGAGATCATACATACATGCAGCCTCTCCACTGATCGAAAGTCAGACCTGGTGCCCATACCGTTGCTGAATACATCAAGGTCGGGGTGACTAGTATGTCGAAAAGCCAGCCCTTTGTGCTCGGTTCCTGAAAATGTGTCGGGTGGCGTGGCCAGGAATGCATACCCTTGAGTGAGTATGTCAATAGCTTTGTGCCTCATGGTGAAAGGTCCTGGTATGCTTGAAAGTAACTCCCAAGTAGACATATGAAGTAACCACCTTGACCTTGCCTCTTGCTATGGTGAAAATGGCTGCACTCCTTACTGCACTAGATGTGTGAAAAATCATGACCTTGGTCTTGCCAAGGTTCACAATCAATCCTCTCTGTGTACAAAAATCATCCAAAGCTCCAAGGTGGCGTTGAAGGCCCTAAGGTGATTCTGAAACCAAACAATATCATCAGCATATAATTGGATGTGAACTAGGATACCTCCCATGTCGCTCCCCTCCCCGCTTGCTCGTAGTGTGTAGTCGGAGATCTCATCAATGTAAAGCCCAAAAAGTGTCGAGGAGAGTGGGTAGCCTTGCTGAACATGAATGGTGCTAGCGACGAGATGTGATAAACGGCGAGGGCATTGGACTCGACCAAACACCTTCTCGAGCGTAGATCGCCCAGATCAACACTGTCGGGATCCCAATGCTCCGTAGGCACTGGAATAGCCTCTCACGTGGAACAGTATCAAAAGCCTTGCAAAAATCCACAAAGCAACAATAAAGCCTCTTCTTCCTCGCCTTTGCCCCATCAATGAGAAAACATAAGATGAAGATATGGTCGATTGTGAAAAAATCTTGTTTGAACTCGGCCTGGCATGGTACTCGAAGGTCCTTAGCCTCTGCATATGACCTAAGCTCTACCTCAAGAACTGCTCCATATAACTTGGCCATTGTCTGACCAATCATGATAGTCCTGTAGGTCCCTGGATCCAAAATGTCTCCAGACTTGTGGATAGGCACAATAGTATGCTGTGTCCACTCCTCTAGGAAACCCTCTCCTATAACCCGGTTGAAAACATGTGCAATCAATGGGGCTATAGTGGAGGCTCCATAGATGAGATGCTCACTCTGTAAAACGATGTGATCGGCTGTTGTCTGTGCTGCATGCGGCGTGAGGCACATCATATAATTGTGTTGCATAATCGCACCAAATCTGTGGGTCCTCAATGGGTGTAGTCGGACAAGGCTCGCAGAGAGTGTGCCATGCTGTCAGAATATCCATGCTCATGAATAGATGAACTTCGAATGGAAAAATAAGAGGCAAAAGTTTAGCAAGCATTGGAGTTGGGCATAGTCCTGCTGCAGCTTTTCCAGCGGATGCCTGTGCTCCTGGAGCTGCTATGCCCTGAAAGAGGGGTGTTACTCTGACTGTATCTGGAACTCAATCAATCCTTAGCACTAGTAGGTTGTTATGTCCTATATAACAACATGCAAACAGTTGGTGGAGTTGTTAGAAATGCCCCTTGTTATCTTCTAGTTCCATTGCTTGTTCATGCTGATAACCATGAGAGTCAGTGGTGATGCACAGCTTCTTCAGTGGCATCTTTTAAGACTTCAGGGCTTTTTCATTATTAAACAATAAAGGATAGGCCTTTTGATTGAGCGCTTATACTTTACTATTTTTGTTGCATAAAAGTCTTTTATGTTTTGCTTGTGCGAAGAGAAGCGTCAAGCTCATCTGTAAAACAATGAGCTTTTTTTACCATAATGTAATAACTGGGTTTTTTTTTTTTTTGGGAACTTTCAGTTGCCGAGCTACTCTTCCATTATGCTTGAATTTAGAATGTTCTGGGAACCCCCTGTACCACCAGATTTTGAAGGGTTAATGTTAGGCCATTTACAAATCTTGAACCCTGGACCTTCAGTCCAGAGGACAAGGTGTTTACCACTACATCATGCATCCCTTACAATAATTGTTTATTATTATTATTATTATTATTACTACTATCATTTTTTGTGTACAAAACCACACCAGATATGTACAATAAAATTCTGTGCAGGTCATACTGTACAGAATTATCAGTACAGCACACAGAGATCATTCTGAACATGCATATGCGTCACTTGCAGGATTGAATGTATATCTGCATGATGCAAATGCTTATGAATACTTTTGTGGTGGAAATGGGATGAATCATTAGACTTGTGTGTATGAATTTGACCATCTTAAATTTGTAACATGTACAAACAGAACTATGGGATGGTCCTGAGGGAATAATACGCTACCATATAGAAGATATTGTTGCTGCAACAGACAATTTTGACAAGAAGCATCAGATTGGAGTAGGGGGCTTTGGAAGTGTTTATCTTGCTGTTCTGGATGGCAGAGAAGTTGCTATCAAGGTTGCAAATTCATCCTCAATTCAAAGTACCATGGGTTTTCGAAATGAAGTTCTGTTATTGAGCAGGCTGCACCATGTGAATCTTGTACACCTTCTAGGGTTTTGTGAAGCTGAAGGAATTCAGGTATCTGAATTTCTTACTGTTCCCTTTATTGGAATGAATAGTGACCTGAATTTTCGTGAAATGCAATCCCTTATTGTAACTATAAAAATGTTCTCACCATTACAGATTCTTGGTTATGAATACATGTCAAATGGGAACCTGCACACGATGCTGTTTGGTAAGTCTTTTATTTAATGCAGCTTATAAGGTTTTCAAGTTATTCTTCTGTCCATATGTATGATTGATCTGAGCATGCCCTTGGGCAGGGGAAGGGACATGTACTTTAACCTTGATGTCTGGGAAAATAATCTATTTGCATGTGTCTATGTACCAATTGGAAGGAGGATCTAGGCATTTATGTAGGCTGAGATACATGTATATATAAATGATATGCTTCAAAAGAAATTATTGGAACAAAAATTTTATCAAATATCTAAGGTTTTTGCAATAACTGTGATCTCTCTTCATCAACCACATGGAATCCAGAAGCAGGTACCATACTAGGCAGTCTGCAGAGTACTTGATCACAAGCATTTCTGCCCTAGTTAACCCCTGCAATGGGCATCTTCAATTTAAAAATGCCATATGAGGGAAAAATACTCAACATTGTCCGAGGGTATATAATGTTAAATCATGTCAATGTTTCTTTGCAGGGAACACATCTGTGTTGGATTGGTTGACAAGACTCGATATTGCTCTAGGAGTTGCTCATGGGCTGGAATATCTTCATTCTTTTGCAGTATCTTTCTCAACTCCTTACTTCTGTCAGTAATCTCCTGTTTAAAACCTTACTTATGCTTAGAGTAATTCAAGCATCAACTTGTTTCCTTTATATATGCAGGATCCTCCTGTTATACATCGAGATGTGAAACTGAGTAATGTCCTTCTAGATTATAATATGGTGGCCAAATTGTCAGATTTTGGTATTTCTAAAGTTGCACCAGAGCTTGATTCTGAAATGGCAACCAGACCTTGTGGAACAGCTGGGTAAGAACATGTTTCTTGAAGCTGCTATGATTCAAAGAATCAAATGATATAAGACGTGTTATTTAGCATAACATGACTCCCTTGCCATTCTATGCCGATGCCAACTTGAATCGGCGGGAGATCACAAAAAGAGAATTTCAAATATTGGATAGTTTTCTTATTATGTTGACAAATACTTCTTTCTATCTTTAAGAGAATTTATAAAACTTTTCTTTGTTTTTCTCTGCCCAAACAGCTATATAGATCCTCAATATGTGTTGACAGAGCAATTGACTACAGCCAGTGATGTGTACAGTTTTGGTGTGGTGCTACTGGAGCTGTTTACTGGTCAGAAATGTATCAATAAATCACGAAAGGAAGGAGAGAACCTTGTAGAATGGGTGAGATACAGAAAATCCCTTGAACTGCCCAGATAAATGAGATGATTTGTTAAAGTCAATCTCTCTCTCTCTCTCTCTCTCTCTCTCTCTCTCTCTCTCTCTCTCTCTCTCTCTCTCTCTCTCTCTCTCTCTCTCTCTGTGTGTGTGTGTGTGTGTAGCTGAAAATGGAGGAGATTAGTCTTGCAAAAGTATCTCGTGAATTGGACTAGCATAGTAATAAGTATAAAGAAGAAGTCATTCCAGCAATTGGTCTTTTACAAAATTGGTTTTTTTTAGCATTCGTCCACTTACAAAATGGTCTTGGTCTTTTTAGCATTCGTCCACTTACAAAATGGTCTTGGCTTTTTTACAAAATTGGTCTTTTTAACACTCATCCACTTACAAACTGGTCGTTTTATAAAATTCGTCTTCAAATACGAATTGGCAAGTTGGTGTTTTTACTGCTGGTGGGACCTATCTTTCAATTCGTCCTTTAAATCTTACCGAGAGAATGAAGTAGAAAGAGAAGAGAAAGAGAGTGGGTGGCACAGTACCGGACTTGGCAGGTTGTAGAGTGCCGGATTTGCCAGAGTACCAGACTTGCGAGAATACCAAAAAAGTGCCAGAAAAGTCTCTTTAAAATTTGTCCCTTTCGTCTCTCAAATTAGTCTCTCCAATTTGTCTCTTTAAATTTGTCCTTTTGGTGTCTTGAGTGCCCTCTTCAATTTGTTCGTCCTTTTAAATTAGTCCTTGGTCTTAAGTCTTTGGTCTTTTTAAGTCGCGCTTTTAAGTTAATCTTTGGTCTTTTTAAAATAGCCCTGTAAGTTAGTCCTTTTAAATTGGTCCTCTTAAATTGGTCTTAATTAGTCTTTTAAAATTGGTCTTTTTAAATTCGTCCTTTCATGATTGGTCATTTCAAGTTACTCTTTTTGAATTAGTCCTTTTAAATTGGCCTTTTTAGAGTTAGTCTTTTATAATTGGTCTTTTTGAATTCCTCCATTAGAAACTTGTCCTTTTAAGTTGGTCTCTCAAGTTCGTCTTTCTAGTCCAAGTTCAGCAAGTCAAGTTCAGCCCAGTAAGTCAAGTTGAGCCGCCCAAGTCCAGCAAGATCAGTGGTGCAGCAAGTCAAGTTCAGTGGTAGTCTTTCTAAGAATTCGTCCTAAACTTGTCCTTTTTGTAGCGGGGTATTCTGATACACCCTTCATATAATGTATTTTATGTTTGCTTTTCAAGACGCAGAAGCCAAGTACAAGACAAGTTACCTCGATTTCGAGCAAGAGGAGAAACAGAAGAAGCAATGAGCAAGAAAATGAAGAAGAGGGGATCCAGCTCATAAGTTCATGGAAAAGGCAGAATTCCCAATTTCCTACTTCACTAATTTCCCATTTCACCTATTTTCCCAAGTTGCCTAATTTCTCATTTCACCTATTTTCCCAAGTTTCCTAATTTCCCATTTCACCAATTTCCAAAGTTGCCTAATTTCCCATTTCACCAATTTCCTAAGTTGCCTATTTTCCCATTTCATCAATTTCCTAAGTTGCCTAGTTTCCCAAGTTTCCTAATTTCCCATTTCACCAATTTCTTAAGTTGCCTATATTCCCATTTCACCAATTTCCTAAGTTGTCTAATTTTCCGAGTTCACCAATTCACTAAGTAGTCTAAATTCCCAAGCTCACCAATTTCTCAAAGTAGTCTATTTTCTTTAGTCAACTTCTACAAGTTAGTCGACTTATCTCAAAAGTTCACCATTTTTATGAAGTTAGTCTACTTACTTCAAAAGTAGTCTATTTTTTAAGAAAATGGTGTACTTTTGATTTAGTCTACTTTTTCACTTGAAAAAAGAGACTAAAGTTTAGAGATCTCCATATGGTCTAAATTTTCAGCCACTTGCACGCTGAGAACTCATGGACGGTGGACGGCGCCAAATACCAGAATTTGGAAGATAGTGACGGTGCAGGAAAAGTGGACCAAGAAGAAAGTTACCAGAGTACTAAAATTGTCAGAGAGACTCCCAAAGAAGAAACTAATTTTTTCCCCTTTTGCTATCCTTCACTTCCAAGAAAACTATATAAGTAGACCTCTCCTTCAACAAAGAAGAAGCGCAGAGACAAGCTCAGAGAGAGACTCGAGGAAGGAATACACTCTTGAAGCTTTGCCTTCTCTTTGTGTGTGTAGAGCTCTTAGCTTACCACTAGTGCTCCACTTAGTAGAATTGGAATCAACTAGCTTGGCACTCTGAGTGAGTAGTGGGCAAGCAGTGATTGCCCAATCTACTTGTGAAGTCCCTGGGCAATTTGGACGATTTTTTTCACCTAAAGAAGTTGACCCATTTTTTCAAAATGGTCAAGTTCATGAAGTCGACTCAAAAGATGGGCAAGTGGCTAAAAAATTTGACCAACTTTGTAAAAATGACCACGTTTATAAAGTAGACCAATTTTTGGAAAATGGTCAACTTGAAGTTTCCCAAACTTTTAAAAATAGTTTACTTAAAAATGGTCAAATTTTTGAAGTCGACTTATTTTCCGAGGATAGCCAAATTCAAGAAGATAGACGATTTTTTGAAATTGACTCTTTTGCCCAAATTCATGCCAGTCCACTAAGTGATCTTGGTCAACTTCATGGAGATGTTTCCCTTTACAATCATGGACCAGAAAAAGAAACCCCAAGCTATGCTTCAGAGTTTAAACCTGATTCACAACAGAGAGAAGAAGGAAAACAAGAACTCAATACAAACCCATCTTTCAGCCCACGTCCAGAAGCTAGAGTGGTGGCGTTGCAAGAAATGGATCAAGAACAATGGGTGCAGACTCGAGCTCAAAAAAAGAAAGCAGAAGCAAGGGTCCTCCAAGAAAAAGACTCAGGTACGAAAAATTTTGAAGTTTTGCTGGAAATAGACAAGGTTTTTGAAGAGACGATGAGGGAACTCCATTCATCTAACAAGCCTCCTCTACCTTCGCCAATACCATCCATCATCAAAACTGAGGAAATATTAAAGAACACCTTCCAGCAGGTATCATTGTATGATCTATTAAAACTGGATGAAAGATTTAGAAGTGAAGTTATAGGGATCATAGAGACATTGTCTCCTCCGACAATGCTTGCAATAAGTGGTGGGCACACTCCAACGAACTTGATGAAAGCTTCAATTTCCGAGAACTTCACAAAGGTATCAACCAACTCTCTAACTGACTTCAAGAGTCTATGTCTATCAGTCACTATATATGGAATAACTATAAATGGAGTAATAATCGATGGAGGTTCAGGCATAAATCTCATGCTAGATTTTACGCTCAAATCACTTGGACTCCAACTTTCAGGTCAAGCAAAGTTCAGAATAACCTTGGCTGACCAAAGTCGAGTTAAACCTCTTGGTATTGTAGAAAAGGTACCGGTAGAGATGGACGGGCTGACATTCTTTTAAGATTTTGTGGTGTTAAATCTACCGCATGTCAATGGAGGCTTTCCTCTACTCATAGGGAGGCCATGGCTAAGGCACATCCAAGCCATGCATGATTGGGGAAATGATACTATTGTAGTTAACCTTCCAGTGCCCGTACAGAAACAAGTACATTTAGATCCGAAAAGATCTCATGGAGGTAATGTAGAATAAATTTTTGAAGGACAAAGTACGGAAGATGGGCGTCAGTCGTCCAAGTACTGGAGTTGGGAGTCAGTCGTCCAAATTCTGGAGTTGGGCACCACACGTCCAAAATCTGGAGTTGAGCACCAAGACGTCCAGACGGTAGAGTTGGACGACTGCATGCCCAAGGCATGCCGAGACAAGGCGGCCAAGTGGGACCCAACCACTCATCATTACACGAAAAAGTCTGGTACTGGAGGCGGCGAGGCTGACAAATGAAACCGCCTAGTGCATTAACTCCCCATTACTCCCATGTAACAGACCTTCCCATTGTAACTGGTTCCTCACCTCTCTCCTATAAAAGGGGAAACCTCAAAAGAGAAACACATGATAAATGATATATGATATCCGATAGGAGATAGAGCGTGTAGTGCACTTTACAGGAAATTTAGCTGAGAATTAGAGCTAGTAGATGGTTGAGGGTGGTTGAGTCCTGCTCATGTTATTTACTTATGCTGCTTATGTTATTTGCCATTTATGTGAGAATACTTGGGGGTTGTGTTCAGTTGTTGTTTTGTGTTTGAATGATAAGTAGTATGCTTAGCTGTGGTATGATTAGCTAATGATTGGTATTCAGATTGAGTTTACTGCCTCTTATTTCTAAGTGCAGTTCTTAGTGATGATCATTTTGCATTTCCTGCATCCACACACTTCACTTCACCACCTACAGGTGAAAATTTGGCACGCACTTCTTGATGCATCTGGTGTAGAGCGGCTATCCACGAATGAGAAGTACAAGAAACATATATGGCCAGTAGTTCCCAATCACTTACACGATATGTGCCAAATGGATGTCGCGAAAAACAGATTTTCTGAGATTTCTAACAAAATTATGGAAGACAGGCAGGCGTGTATGAATTTAGAGAATCGGCTACGCCATTATACTCACATGTTGAATGAAGAATTTCTACGTGTAAGTCTCGTCAACAAGAGCTGTACATGCAAATTGCAGAAATATCTACCCACTGCAAGGACGCACGAAGACTTGAAGACAAGGTAAAAAACTTGGAAGCATTTCTGTAGGATGAGGAAGAAAAAACCAAAAGATTGAAGGCTGAAAACAAAGAATTAAAATCAGCAAACAAGAACCTCTTGGCTGAAAATGCAATACTAAAGAAACAAAAGGATGCACTAAAATCCAAATTTAGTGCATTAAAGGCTCTGCTCACATCTTCTGACACTGAGGACCTCACTCCAACACAAGGAGAAACCAATCAGGAAGTTACTATAAATAAAGACCGGTAGAACAGTTCAGCTGAACATCATAGGCCTGGGAAGGAGAGTGCATGTGACTAGTCCCACTGTCATATGGAGAAGGATCATTATTTTTTGCTGTCCAGTTTTCTGATATTTTATTTTCGCATAGTGTCATAGTTTAATTTTGCAACAATTGTATAACTCTTGGAACTTTATTTTGTACCGGCAGAACTCATAGTTCTTTTTGGCAGCTCATGATGTATTTCTTCCCTTTCTATCTGCAATTATCTGATGTAATCTCTCCATTTATTCTCTTGTAACACCTCATTTATGTATTTTTCCCTTCTCTCCCTTATCTCTCCGAGACGGAGAGACACTAGTGGCGGGCAACCTGTAGAAGAAATTTTTGAAGGACAAAGTAAAGGATGGCACCAAGGAACCAAATATCAAATTGGGCGCTAGGTGTCCAAATACTGAAGATGGGCGTCAGTCGGTCCAAGTACTCGAGTTGGGCGTCAGTCGTCCAAATTCTGGAGTTGGGCACCACACGTCCAAAATTTGGAGTTGGGCACCAAGACGTCCAAACGGTAGAGTTGGACGACTGCATGCCCAAGGCATGCCCAGACAAGGCGGCCAAGTGGGACCTAGCCACTCATCATTACACGACAAAGTCTGGTACTGGAGGCGGCGAGGCTGACAAATGAAACCGCCTAGTGCATTAACTCCCCATTACTCCCATGTAATAGACCTTCCCATTGTAACTGGTTCCTCACCTCTCTCCTAGAAAAGGGGAAACCTCAAAAGAGAAACACATGACAGATGATATATGATATCTGATAGGAGATCGAGCGTGTAGTGCACTCTACAGGAAATTTAGCTGAGAATTAGAGCTAGTAGATGGTTGAGTCCTGCTCATGTTATTTACTTATGCTGCTTATGTTATTTGCCATTTACGTGAGAATACTTGGGGGTTATGTTCAGTTGTTGTTTTGTGTTTGAATGATAAGTAGTATGCTTAGCTGTGGTATGATTAGCTAATGACTGGTATTCAGATTGAGTTTGCTGCTGTGACTCTTATTTCTAAGTGCAGTTCTTAGTGATGATCTGAAGGCTTCATGATAAGTGTCTATTATGTTTATGTGATTTAATGTGTCATGTGTTTTCATGTTCTCCAGGAGTAGTGCATTTTGCATTTCCTGCACCCACACACTTCACTTCACCACCTACATGTAATGCTCATTCTTTCACTATTCTCGAAGAACAACACATTCCTATCGCGGAAGCATGTAATGAAATTGAAATAAATGATGACCAAGATCTTTTGGAATGGATGGAAGCCTTTCCATGTTATGGCATATCTATTTGTGAAGGAGAGTTTGAACAGGTAGAAACTCTTGGGCTTGGAGAACCGGTCATGGACTTGAGGAGGGGAAAGAAAGGAGTTTCGAAGGATTTGACCCAAGGAAAGGAGAAAAGAGCTGCAGTAGACGACTTACCGATACCATCCAACATACAGTGGATGAAAGAGCTTTCACCTTCATGGATGCAAGAAAAGGAATCAAAGATCAACAGAGGAATCTCCGGCCTATCCACAATGCATTTTTGAAGACCAAAACGAAGAATCAACCATGACATCTCGACCTGTAAGGAAAGTCAACCTTGGGAATGAGGAACATTCAGAACCAATCTTACTAGCAACATGGCTTTGGGATCATCCCTTCTTGCTCCATCAGGTAATCACTTTCATGCAAAATTTCAAGGACGTGTTTGCATGGAGTTACCATGAGTTAGAAGGAATTCCTGTTCATCTTGGGGAGCATTCTATTCCACTGATTCATGATGCTAAGCCAGTAAGAGGAAGGATTTATAGACTTAATCCAAAGTATGCAGAAGCAGTCAAAAAAGAAATAGAAAAGCTAGAGGAAGCAAGGACCATTGTCCCAATGGAGCATTCTGA
Source organism: Ceratopteris richardii (assembly GCA_020310875.1). Classification (NCBI taxonomy): domain Eukaryota; kingdom Viridiplantae; phylum Streptophyta; class Polypodiopsida; order Polypodiales; family Pteridaceae; genus Ceratopteris; species Ceratopteris richardii. The sequence continues at coordinate 72,744,476 of CM035426.1, read as the reverse complement.
TGGTTATCATCGATGATAATAGTCCAAAAAAAGCAATCCAACAAGATACGTGTTTGTGTCGTTTTTTGGGCTCTCAACAAGGTTACGATTCCCGATGGGTTTCCAACCCCATTTTGAGAACAAGTTTTGGAAGATGTGGCTGGTCATGTTTTATACACTTTCATGGATGGATTTAGTGGATACAACCAAGTGTTCATCAATCCAAAGGACGAAGCAAAAACTGCATTTGTAACTCCTTGGGGTACGTATGTATATACTAAGATGGCGTTTGGATTATGCAATGCCCCTTCCTCTTTCAATCGAGTGGTTTACTCAATCTTCCGATCATTGTTGCCTAAATTCTTGAGAATCTTTATGGACGAGTTCTCCACCTTTTCAGGCACTGGATATTCTACTCCAGTGGAAAACTTCACTGATGCACTCGCTATTGTTTTCGCCCTCAAAAAGTTCCGTCATTATTTGTTGGGAATTCACTTCACCATCATCACCGATCATCAAGCAATCAAATATTTGCTAAACAAGCCAAACATCTATGGAAGATTTTGGAGGTGGCTACTCTTATTCCAAGAATTCAACTTCGAACTAGTTCAAGGACCTGGGAAGCACCATGTGATGGCAGATCACCTCTCAAGGATTAAAGGACATCTGGAACCAGTTACGGGCATAGAAGTCAACCTCCGAGATCAATCTTTATTTCAAGTATGCACTTACCCTACTTGGTACCAGGACATTCATCATTTGTTAACCACGGGAACCTGCCCACCTAATCTTACACCACTAGAACGGAGAAAATTACTCCTAAAAAATAAGAATTTTTCAATCGCTCAAAATGCTCTTTTTCGAGTAGGATATGATGGGATCTATAGGAGATGCGTCCTACCACATGAAGTACAACAAATACTAGAAGAAGCCCATGGCAGAACAACTGCATGCCATTATCCAGGTCACATAACAACACATCGGATTTTAGAGGGAGGATTATGGTGGCCTTATCTTTTTCAAGATGCAACAAAATATGCAAAGACATGCGACACTTGCCAACGCTGTGCACCAAAACCAAGTAAGCTCAACAACCAACCTTTGCAAATTTCTTTATCATGGAGACCATTTGAAAAATGGGGATTAGATTTTGTGGGGCCAATCTATTCCATCCCTTCTCCATCGAATGTGAAGTGCTTGTTGGTGGCCACTGATTACGCCACCAAATGGGTAGAAGTTTTGGCAACAAAAGATTCGCTTCTCATATGGTAGCCTCTTTCTTGTATGAAAATATTTTCTGCAGGTATGGATGTCCAATTGAAGTTACAAGTGATCAAGGATCTCGTTTTATCAACAAAACCCTAACTGAAATATTTATGAAGTACAAAATTTTCCACAAAAAATCATGTGCATATTACCCACGAGCCAATGGCCAAGCGGAAATCACCAACAAGGTACTCATCTCGCTCTTGAGAAAAATGTGCTATCTCCATTTCTTGACATGGGGCACTACCTACCTAGGTGTGGAATGGGCATACAGGACGGCATTCAAGGTAACCACGAAACATACTCCCTTCCAATTAGTATATGGACTTGATGCAATAGCTCCATTAGAATTTCTAAAAGGATCAAGCAGACTCGGACATCCAAGGATTGATAATTTGCAAGTCATAAGTAACATCAATGTGAACAGATTACATCAACTAGAGGAAAAGAGAACAATAGCCGATTCAACTCTCGAGAAAGAGCTGATGAAGTGGAAAGCATGGCACGATAGAAATCTGTGGAAGACAGAAATCAAGGAAGGATCGTTGGTCCTTCTATATCAACCAAGCCTGTACAACAAGAAAGAAAAGAAGTTATCCACCGGATGGATAGGTCCTTACAAGGTAAAAGAGATCCTTCCCCAAGGTGCGGTACGTCTCTCCACTCTTGAAGGAACCCAAATTCCTTTGGTGAACTGGTCTCGCCTCAAACCTTACCAACTTTCCCACCAAACCCGTTGAAGACAATTGGATCACCACTGTACATATTGTAGTACTATGTAACCAACTATCTTGATGGGAATAAGTAGATTACGCCTTGTCATTCAAAAACAAAGAAAGACAAAAAAAAAAAAAAAAAAAGATTTGACAAAAAACCCCACCAAAAAGTCAAATTTTCTTGGTCTAAATTTTTTTGGGTCTAGACTTTTTAGTCAATTTGTTTTTAGTCAAATTTTAAGTCTAAATTTTGGTTTAGTCGACTTTGTTTTAAGTTTTAGTCAAAATTTTTTAGTCAAATTTTTTTGAGTCTAAACTTTTTAGTGGATTTTGGTTTAATTTTTAGTCAAAATTTTTTAGTTTTTAGTCAAAATTTTGTTAGTCGATTTGGGTTTAATTTTTAGTTAAATTTTTTTTATCAAGGGTTTAATTTTAGTCAAAATTTTTAAGTCGATTTTGGTTGTTTTTTTTTTTAGTTTAAACTTTTTAGCCAATTTGGGTTTAAATCTTAGTCAAATTTTGTTAGTCTAAATTTTCTTAGTCGATTTTTTTTTAGTCAATTTTTTTTCTTAGTCAAATATTTTATTTAGTTTTAATTTTTGGGTCGATTTACTTTAGTCAAATTCATTTGAGTCGATTTTATGTTTGCTTTTCAAGATGTATAAGCCAAGTACAAGACAAGTTACCTCGATTTCGAGCAAGAGGAGAAGCAGAAGAAGCAATGAGCAAGAAAATGAAGAAGAGGGGATCCAGCTCATCAGTTCATGGAGAAGGCAGAATTATCAATTTCCTACTTCACTAATTTCCCATTTCACCTATTTTCCCAAGTTGCCTAATTCCTCATTTCACCTATTCTCCCAAGTTGCCTAATGCCCATTTCACCAATTTTCCAGGTTGCCTAATATCCCATTTCACCAATTTTCTAAGTTGCCTATTTTCCCATTTCACCAATTTACTAAGTTGCCTAATTTTCCATTTCACCAATTTCTTAAGTTGCCTATTTTCCCATTTCACCAATTTCCTAAGTTTTCTAATTTTCCGAGTTCACCAATTCACTAAGTAGTCTAAATTCCTAAGTTCACCAATTTCTCAAAGTAGTCTATCTTTTTTAGTCAACTTTTACAAGTTAGTCGACTTATCTCAAAAGTTCACCATTTTTATGAAGTTAGTCTACTTACTTCAAAAGTAGTCTATTTTTTAAGAAAATGGTGTACTTTTGATTCCGTCTACTTTTTCACTAGAAAAAAGCGACCAAATTTTTCAGATCTCCATATGGTCTAAATTTTCAGCCACTTGCACGCGGAGAACTCATGGCCGGTGGACGGTGCCGAATACCAAAATTTAGAAGATAGTGACGGCCCAGGAAAAGTGGACCAAGAAGGAGAACCTGCCAAAGAAGAAACTAATTTTGTCCCCTTTTGCTATCCTTCACTTCCACGAAAACAATATAAGTAGACCTCTCCTTCAACAAAGAAGAAGCGCAGAGACAAGCTCAGAGAGAGACTCGAGGAAGGAATGCACTGCTGAAGCTTTGCCTTCTCTTTGTGTGTGTAGAGCTCTTAGCTTACCACTAGTTCTCCACTTAGTAGAATTAGAATCAGCTAGCTTGGCACTCTGAGTGAGTAGTGGGCAAGCAGTGATTGGCCAATCTACTCTTGAGCAGCTAGTTGGAAGACTAGAGTTTTGAGCATGTATGTTTAGAGAATCTAAGTCAAGCACTTAGAATGAACGTGTATGCTTATGTCTCCTACTGATTGCCCAAAGTTTGTAAAATCCTCTTTTGAGCTGTTTATACTCATAATTTCAGCTTCTTTCTCTCATTTCTCTGTGTCATTGTATATGCTATTTTTTTCTTCCCTACTGAGTCTTCAAATTGCAATCCACAATGCATATTGCACTTAAGACGACACACCACATTGAGCATATAGATCAAGAAATTGATCTACACTTCTCCGGAATAGGTCTTTTTTAAGTTGGTCTTCCAAAGTTGCCTTGGTTCCGAACTCCTCCCTTTAATTTTACATCCCAGCGCTCACCTTTTCCTCCTCCTTTCCACTTCGTCTCGTCAACCATCTCTATGGGTTCAAAAGGGATTGTGGTTTATGACTCATACTCGGTCTCATAAAGGAGGATCTCTCAGCCCAATCAAAACTCCCATCAAGAGCTACTAGAGACGAACTGTTCACTATACTCCACCTCGGGTACCTCCCAACCCCCTACCACTTCCTGGACATTCATCCTCATCTTCTTCATCCTCTGAGGGCATATTTAACCACGATAATAACATAAGAAGGATGACCGACAACAATAGAGGAATGGGAGAGGACTTAGCTGATCTTCTATCTCGAGTCAACATCAAATTTCTTACTTTCAAGGGAGCCTCGCAGGAGGACCACCAGATATCATGTACGGCGATTTTTATCATTATGCAAGAGCAGAGGACTCCAAAACCGACAGGATGCCTTTCTAGCTCTCTTTCCGGCTACCTTGGAAAGTATTGCTGATAGGTGGTTCAGCCAATATGCCGAAGGACATTTTGCAACATGGGAGGCCTTACGGACTGCATTCACAAAGACCTTCAGACCAGGTAACTCTACTGAGAGAACTCTTGGCCAGATAGAAAATCTTAAACTTCAGCCAGGGGAATCGTTCCTTGAACTTATGACTAGGGTAAAATCATTGGTAGCTAAGTTACCTGCTCTACCTGGAGATTTCTTAGTTAAGAAGTGGGTAGAAAAGGCCCTTCCGATGTCGTCTCAACAGAAGAGGGAACTCTTAAGAGCGGATGCAACACTTAAAGACTTTGAAGGTGCTGCAGCTAGGATCGAAGAAGCTCGTCGAAATTTTGAAGGCAAGGAGGCACCTCAGAAAGAATCTCCATGGGATTCAGTGGAAAGCTTGCGGAGGAAGTTAGAAGCTCTCAAACTCCAGAAGGGCCTCGAAGAAGAGAAGAACATGCGAGGGGATACTAGCACAACTTCAACAAGAAATGGAGGGGTTGAAGGCTCAGAAGGAGGTAAAATCGTTTATTTGGTGTACATTGTGTAATAAACCAGGTCATAGCAATCAGGAGTGTCCAGAAAAGATCACATGTCAATTCTGTGGAAAGACTGGGCATGAAGCTAGAGAATGCTACTTCCTCAAGGGAATTCAAACCAACTGGATCCAGGTTCTTGGAACGCAGTTTAATCAAAATACCCAAGGGCATTCCCAAGAGGTAATGTACACCTCCTCAGTATAACAACAACAACTCTAATTCAATAACAATAGGAAACCACTCAACAAGAACAAGCCCATCATGTGCTAGCAATGCGGTGAGTACGGGCATTTTCAATGTCGTTGTCCGCTTCCAGAAGGCTCTCCTGCATGTAAACATTGTCCGGATGCAAGTGACCACTACTCAAAGGATTGTCCAAAGTTAAGGCCAAGCACTAGTCAAGGGGGACTCTGTGGTCTACAACCAAGAAGTTCCATCTCTTCCTACCAAGTGAATGTAATTTCTATAAAAAGAGAAGGCATCCCATAGAGGGGGGACTTAATAGACACTCGAAATCCAGTTCATCTCAACAAGCTAGTTTATGAAGAAAGAAAAAGTCCAGAACTTGGAATTCTTATAGCTACACAAGTTTTAAATAGACCAACTAGAGCGGAAGAAGGACTAGTCCCAAAAATTAGGCCAATACCACAAAATGGACTAAGTCCAAGAATGTGGCCAATATAGGAGCTCAGCAACCTCTCTGATGAAAAGGTTTCTCGCATTAGACAAATTTCAAAGACAGGACCAATTTTAGAAAAGAAACTAACTTCAGTGAACGAGTCTGTCCCACAAGGACCAATTCATGAAAATAGACCAAAGTTGTCTTTTGCACAACAAACTACTCCAGAATCTCTTGCAGCAAGTGTGGTCTCATTATAAGAAATCCACTCAATAGGTATTGATGTTGGAATACTTACTCGTGCTCACAAGAAGAGGCTGGAACAAAATAGACAAAAGATCGATTTTGCTAAAGATGCCTTGCTAGGACGAAAAAGGCAAGGAGGTGGACAAGGCTTATAAGGACACAGTGAAGGAGCTATAAGGGTCATCAGAAGAACTTGAGTCCGAGTGCACCATCATGGAAATAGAGAACCTCCTCAAGAGCACATACAAGCAGGTATTTTTGTACGATCTTTTAAGGATAGACGAAAGATTCAGAAACTCTTTTCTTAGTTTTTTAAAGTGGTCTTTTTAAATTGGTCTTTTTTCTAGTCTTTTTAAATTGTTCTTTTTCTAGTCTTTTTAAATTGATCCTTTCGATTCGTCTTTTTTTGGTCTTTTTAAATTGGTTATTCCCTAGTCTTTTCAACCGGTCTATTTCTAGCCTTCTCAACTCGTCTTTTTCTAGTCTTTTCAAGTGGTCTTTTATTAGTCTTTCAATTGGTCTTTTCTTAGTCATTTTAAATTGGTCTATTTATTCAATTGGTCTTTGCTTAGTCTTTTTAACTTGGTGTAGAATTGGTCTTTTTTTTAGTTTGTTTCAGCGTGGTCTAATTACCGCGATCTCTTTGGCCTTTTTAAATCACTTAGCTTCCTTAGTCCTCGTTCAAATGCATGCGTCTGGTCTTTCTCCACGCATCCCAACCCATCCTCGAAGCCCAACCCGTATCCCTCCATCCTCTAGGATTAGAGCCATTTGGCTTCACTTGCCTTGGCCAACTCTTCATCTCTACGAGCTGTAGCCTCTCTGACTTAGTGTAGTCTCTCTAACTTAGTGTCGTCAGGAATGTATTTTCCACTCTTCAAGTCGCTAGCAAGAGCAAACGGGTAAAGAACTTGCGACCAGGATATTCTTGAAGATTGGTCGCATTCGCAAAGCTCTCTATGGTGCGAGATCTTGGAATAGCCCAATCCACAGACTGATTACCGTGATCAAAATAATCAACCCAACTCTTGCTCTCGACCCATCCCATCAACAGCAGTTTAGTCCATCCACCAATGTGCCTGGACCTCTAGAGGCCTCGTACGATGTGAGCACTTCTCTTTAGTCATCCTCGCCCGCTCCTCATCATCCTCCATCTGCCCATCATCCTCGCGCTGCCCATCGTCCTCGCCGACCACCATGGAGTGGCTAAGCTCGCCCTACATTGAGACGCTCTTTGAGATTGTTGCACTCTACTACTTCTAGAAAGTGCAAAGCTTAGATGTAGACGATGATTCCACTAAAAACCAAGGGTCTAAATTTGTGCCATCCGAATCCCTCCAATCTATATCGGCTTCACAAAAAACCAGCGAATTCTCACAAAACTCCCACGACAGTCAATCTGTTGACAAGGGATTATTCATTCATGCTCACTCAGAACTTCCAACTGAATGAGAAAGACTTTCCCACTTGTTTTCTCTTGAACAATTGACTACTATGGGCCTCCGCGCGTTCTCAAAAAGTACCTCTCTCAGACGAGCCCGACCACACGGAGGTGATCGAATTCTTCAATCATTTCCCTCAATTTTCAAATGGTAAGCTTTCTCCTATGATCATTGAGCCAGCTATGGGAGCTCACACCCCTACACTCCCATTACCTGCGTGCACCTGCACCTTCTCTAGAATACGTGAAGGGGAGTTACTCACCAAATGTAAGGCTACTTTTGATGAAAAACCGGTAGCTTATGTCATAGCTACCCTCCTGCATGCATTCAAACTCTATTTCCTCCTCAGAAGTATGAAAGGCGAGCTTACCTTTACCAACTTATTTATGTGCGATGGGCTAATGTGCATGCTATATTCCAATCCTTTTTCGTACCATGAGCTGCCTTGGCATTCAGTCATAGACAAGAGGAAACGTTTTGTGGCATCATCCAATTGGGGGGCATCTACTTTCCATGTTTTTTCACAATGCATATTCACATGGCCAAGAACCCTACCCGCCTTGCATACAAATATCACCTCCCTACCATCAGCCAATCCAGCTGCTCCACCAAGTGAGGGGCCATCCAAAAGGTCAAGTTATGTGCTTAAGTCCAAGCTTCAGCCATTCAGCAAGAAGAGGGCTAAAATAGTTCTAGATTCAAGGGCTTCTCTCGACAACCTTCCTATATCCGAGCAAGGGTATGCAAGGTCTAAAAGTAGTAAGAAACTTTCTTTCCCTCCACACACTCCTTCGAAGCCATATGCTCCCATCCCCCACTCTCATACAACCACTCCTAACACTAGCCAAGCAACTCCTCATACTATCCCACCCACTCCATCCATTGTCACACCCATTCCATCCACTACATCCATTGCCACACCCATTCCATCTCACCCCACTGCCTCTACTATACCTTCACATAGTCCAATATCCAAAACCATGACACCACCTACTTCACAACCTATGCATCATGTGTGTGAATCCATACCAAGCCCTGCATCTCCATCAATCCCTTCACCTTACTACTCTTCACCACATCTACCTTTTCCAGCCCCAATTCCCAATCACCCTGTCACTCCCACACCACCTCTTAGAGCATCCGTACCAAGCCCTGCATCTCCATCAGTCCATTCCAAGCCCTGCATCTCCATCAGTCCATTCCAAGCCCTGCATCTCCATCAATCCCTTCAACTAACTACTCGCCACCACATCTACCTTTTCCAACCCCAATTCCCAATCACCCTGTCACTCCCACACTACCTCTTACATCACCTCTTACAACACCTTCCATACAAGCTTCTTCCGTACCTTTTAGTGCTGTAGCAGATACACTGGGACATATGCTTGAATTATGTGAAGAAGAGAGCTCTTCCTTGGATTCACAGCTAGCAGCTTTACCCCAACACCACACTAATGCCACTACCATGCACACCTTGCTAGCTTCTCTTATCAGGTACAATCAAGAACTTCGAGACCGTATGGACCACTTAGAAGAAGCACATGGAAGAGCTCAGCAACGACCACTTGCTCTATCACATCAAGAGAAGCTATGTGAAGAATTGAAAAAGGAAAAAAAGGAATTACGTGCATAAATCCAAATCTACCGAGACAAATTAGAGAAGGCAAGGGCTTTACATGTTATGGCTACAGAAGTGTTCTTTGAGCAGCCATCTTCTTCAGGGCAGCCATCATGAGTGGAGGTCATCCTACCTCAGCCTAGGGCTTCACCAGAGCATCAGTAGTTCTTTATTATTTAAAAACAACATCAGTAGTTCTTTATTGTTTAGATGATTTGTTTTTGGTTCATTTCGATAGCAACATTGTATTTGCCATATTTTGTATAGAGACATGGAAAGCCTATATGGCAAAGCTGTAATCATTCTGATTTTTTATCATTTATTGTACTTCTTGATAACATTATATATGTAATTTTCACAAACGAAGGAGCACTTCACATTACGGAAGCACTTCTCATTGAAGCACTCTCCGAGACGGAGAGTGAAGTAGTGGTGGGCAACCTATATAGCTGAAAATGGAGGAGATTAATTAGTCTTTGAAAAGTATCTCGTGAATCGGACCAGCATAGTATAAAGAAGAAGTAATTCCAGCAATTGGTCTTTTACAAAATTGGTCTTTTTAGCATTCGTCCACTTACAAAATGGTCTTGGTGTTTTTACAAAATTGGTCTTTTTAGCATTCGTCCACTTACAAAATGGTCTTGATCTTTTTACAAAATTGGTCTTTTTAGCACTCGTCCACTTACAAACTGTTCTTTTTATGAAATTCGTCTTGAAAGATGAATTGACAAATTCGTCTTTTTACTGCTGGTGGGACCTACCTCTCAATTCGTCCTTTAAATCTTACCAAGAGAATGAAGCAGAAAGAGAAGAGAAAGAGAGTGGGTGATAGAGTACCGGACTTGACAGGTGGCAGAGTACCAGACTTGGCAGGTTGCAGAGTGCCGGATTTGCTAGAGTACCAGACTTGCCAGAATATCAGAAAAGTGCCAGAAAAGTGACAGGAAAGGAGAAGTGGAGTAACCGCTCGTGATAAGCAGTCTATATAAAGAACCCTTTCGGATACACTGGGGAGATAGGGATATACGACATTGGAGAGACGTAGGGTATGAGACAGAGAAGAAGATATATAAGACATAGACAAGTGAAGGTACTAGAAGAGGGCATCTAACCTCTGTGGAGCAGCTCAGTGGACAAGAGGCTCTGGTCTTGTCGCCGAGGACAAGCAGAGTAAGTCAACTACACTGAGTGCTTGAAGAGGCTGGTATACTTCCAGTACTATGAGAACCTTTAGCATTTGAGAGCCAGTTTGATTGTAGTTGTGAGTTAGTCACAGAGAAGTGAGTGTAGTGATTATTTGTCCGCTTTAATGGTCTTTCTTGTACACTTCCATGCTGCCATTAATGGAGATATGCTTCTATGAGCTTGTATTTTATTTTTGCCGCAATTTATGTGACTTATTTACCTTGTGAACTGTTGATCTGTCTAATTTTCTACCGGATTATTGAGTGGGCAAAGCAGCACATAGTCCATACTGCACTCAGAAAAAGAACCCAGCTCGAGCACAACAGAACAAGAATTTCGTTTACTGTGTGTGTGCACACGCACCTTTTGTATCGACTAGAGAGGCTCTAATCCACCCACACTTTGTGTCACACACCCACTCCTTTACTTTGATTCACTTTATTTAGTTCTTCATCTTGTAGTTCATTTCTTTTAGCAACTCTAGCTCAGCCATGGTAGTATATCATTTCATTGATCTATGTGTGTGTGTGTGGTCTCAAAAATCATTTTTAGTGTTGGTGGCCAGATTGGGGGGATATTAATTATAGAAATTGGATAATTTATATGAAAGATTAGAGGAATCTTTTGGAATTCACACGACTTCCTAGGAAGTTAGAATGGCGAAAAATCAAGGAGACGGTTTTGGCTGACCGATGAGAAGAAAATGTGTAGATGCAGTAGTGCAGGTTATATTTTGAAGGATGTATGGCACGAACTATTAGACTATCAGTGCTTTAATAGAGACATTATTTACTCGTGTAATGTTGTCGTGGTCCGGCGTAATTCCTTTGTTCGTTCTGTTGAGTGGTAGTTAATAAGGATGACGACACTATACATATACTTTGTTTTTCTTTTACCCAAAAAGACCATCCATGCTGTTTAGTTTCATTGAATTAATTACAAGCACCGTCGGCGATCTAGTTATTTTCTCAATATGCATTGTTTATTGCAATGCAGTATTGTTGACTGCATGGCAGATATTGTAGTGAGTGTCGATAATTGTTGAAACTTGGCATTGTAGTATATTGGGTATACCTGTTGTTGCCCTGTACTCAATATGTTTGAAGGGACATAGGAGTAAGAGTTACCTACGGTGAATATGTTTGAAGGGACATAGGAGTAAGAGTTACCTACAGTGCTCTTACTCCTATCTCCCGAGGATGGGTCATTGCTTACTGCAGATTGTTGGTGTGCCTAATTTAAGCCCCAATACCTTGGCGATCCTACTGTGTTGCTCAGATCTTTACATACAATACTAGATTGCAAGAGAGGAAGTAAATAAAAATCTTAGTAGAATAGAATAAACCCTATATAGAAGAATTGCGGAAGGAGTTTGCAGGGGAGGATACCACTTCTAATCACTCTGGAGAGTGGAGTACAGAGGAAGCTTTAAGAAGGAAGCTACAAAGTCAAGGAAATGAAGAATGGGAGTGTGAGGAGATACTTACACCAGAGCCCACAGAGCAAGGTGGGGCCTCGAGAAACCTGAAGAGGCTTATCCATACACTTGTAAGCTTGTAAAGCTTACACCAGAACTTCGGAGTGAAGAGGCAGTTCCAGTTTGATCCACTTAAAGTACCAATGGATGCAGAAGCCCCAAGGGATAACCCAAAGGTAGGTGCAACAAAATTTGGAGGAAAGAGGCATGAAGTGCTTGATAGTCATGTACGACAGTTTGAAACCAGATGGACAGCTAGTTGATTTGATAATTATACTGCACGGTATGTGAGAGGATGGGGCATGAGAATGAGATCTATTATTATTACCCCAATCATAGGGGAATAAGATCGGTGCATTGACAAAATTGGAGGGGAAATTAAGCATGGTGGCTCCCCAGCCATTCAAAGGTCGAGATCAAAGCAATCAACAACCAACACCGTATGCCTGTAATCAATGGCAAATTCATGCAAATTATGTGCAAGGATCTAACTTCATGAACCCTTGCAGGTACTATGGAACAGTGGGGCACCGATGGGGCTTGCATGTGAATTATAGAGAAAGCATAGAAATGAAAGAGGAATACCAATCATTGATCCACCATTGAATATTGCCCTGTCAGGCCCTTCCAATCAGGATACGAAGATGGAGGGACACCCGCAAGTAAATGCAATTTCGATCGAACAATCGCCGGTTGACCAAGGTGGTAAGGTTTGTAAGGTTCGTAAGGTTCGGTACGCATTCGGTTCGAGCGAAGAACCTTATCTCAAGGGTAAGGTTTTGGAAGGTTCGTCCAAGATACGAAGATGGAGGGATACCCGCAGGTAAATGCAATTTTGATCGAACAATCGCCGGTTGAGTCTTGACTAGGTTGCTTAACAGCCTGCACATCCAGAACAATGTGATTGTAGTACCTCTAGTGGAGTGCTCGAAAGTCCTGTGCAGCATGTACCAACTCAAGCATTGGAAATCATGCAAGCTAGGGTTGTTGAACGCAAGGGTAAGTGTAAATCTAACCGAGAGGATGCAGTAGATCTCGGCTGGAAAGTACAAGATTAAGTTCGAATGGAGATTTGGGAGAACTTAGCAAAAGAACAATTGAGAGATACAAGGAAAGACAAAGTGAAGGTAAGCATTGTGCAGAAGTACCTCGAGGTGTTGGGGCTCAAGGCAAGGAGCCAATTTCTTTGTGTGAACCCATAGGATTTTCAGATGAACATTATGAGGCACTCATGGATGCATCTCTATCAATAAAGATGGAACAACTCCTGCGGCTAGTCCCAGGTTTTACACAACATTTATTTCAGAGGCTCAAGGGGGGCGAAGATAGGGCAACCTGACAAAGTAAACTCAAGGTGTTGTAGAATCAGTTTTGGTAACCCTTGCTTTGAGTTTGCCTATAAATGTGGATTATAAGATCCCAATGATCAACGTGGCCATTGGAAACACACACTTATCAGAAGTACTTGTAGAAGGGGGATCAATCATGAACATATTACGAGAAGGTATATGCTGGAAACTCAATTTACTATAGTGGACAGTGGTACCTTTTCAAGTTAAGATGGCAGACCACATGAGAGTGCAACCTTTCGGAATGATCTGGAACCAGAAGGTTAAGATTGTCTGCTTACAATTTTTACTTAATTTGTGGCCTTGAAGTTGGAAGAATCTACCTATTTGTGTCCATGATCGGGAGACCCTGACTTAGAGTTGCTCAGGTAAAGCAATTGTGGGGCTCGGATAATATTGTAATTAAGCAATTCGGTAAGGCAGTTAGGTTGGCAATGATGGAGAAACGAACCGTCCCACTAGGATTCAGGCTGTTGTATGCAGAAGGAATCAACATGAGTTTTGAAGTGGAGGATGATGAGGAGGAGCAATTCCTCCAAAATAATACAACTTTGGTCCCTTTACTGGAAGCGGATGTCTTAGAGATTGCAGATGAAGTGATCGAGGAAACTAGCGGATTACTTGAGAAGATTGGAGATAGGAGAGACATTACCACGAGAGGTGGAGGATCTCCTTGATGCTCAGCAGTTTGGAGCAGAGCCTCCACATGATAATGATGCTTGGTACAAAGATATGTTACAATTTTTAACAATTGGGATACCTCGAAAGTATGATAGAGCACCTCCAAAGTATGATAGAGAAGAGAAACGAAAGAAGCTAGCATTGCGAAGTAGGAGTTATATTATTAGGAATATTGTATAAACTTGGCATTGATCAAGTTCTTAGAAAATGTTAATTGCATTATGAACAAAAAGAAGAAATGTTGGAGGCATATCAAGGAATAGCAGGTGGTCATTACTCTAGAGAAGTGAAAGCTAGGAACATTTTACAAGCAGAGTTATGATGGTCAACTTTATTTGCTGATACATTTCCTTTTGTCAAAAATTATTTCATTTGTCAACAAACTGGGAAGCCAGGAAATAGAGATAAAATGTCGTTGCAGACAATGTTACCCAGACCTTTCATGAAGTAGAGTCTTGACTTCATTGGCCTAGTGCCCCACCTACATAGTAGTCAGGAAACAAATACATTTTAGTAGCCACATATTATTGTACAAAATGGATGGATGTTGTACCATTAAGGGATAATAAAGTTACTAGTGTGGCTGGATTCCTCTACAAAAACATTATGACCAGGTTTGGATGTCCAATGGAGTTAGTCTCCAATCAAGGTGTTCATTTTGTCAATGCATTCATTCAAGAGTGTACTACATTGCATGAGATACTGCACAAAAGTCTACAACTTACTACCCTCAAGTTAATGGACAAGCTGAATCCACTGATAAATTCTTGATTCAAATTTTACGACGATTAATAGGAGATCATGGAGTTGATTAGGATAAAAAGCTGGATTCTGCATTGTGGGCCTTCAGAACTGCTTGTAAGGCAACTACAAGAATGACACATTTCAAGATGGTTTATGGAGTTAAGCAGTGGTACCTATGGAATTTTTGATACCCAGTTTTAGAATTGAAGTGCAACATGATATTGGACAAATTGCATCTGAAAAAGAGAGAGTATTCCAATTACTGCATTAGGAAGAGGATAGATTGTATGCCGCTTATGTGGCAGAAATTATCTAAAGAAGAAAGGAGGCTTGGGTTAATAAAAATCTTGAGCATAAATTTTTCTAGGCTGATTGGGTCCTATTGTATAACTCCAAATTTTGACGTAGGTAGGGTAAATTGAAGCTTCCATTCATTGGCCCTTATCATATTGTTGAACAAATAGGACCATCTACTTATACCTTATGATATGGAGGAGAGAATTTTCCCTAAGCCAATAAATGGATTTCGATTGAAACTGTTTTATTCTCAAGAAATTGAGAGGAATGAAAAGATATGTATTCTGAAAATTGTTGTGTGCAAGTGTTATGTTTCACTGCATTCCTACTACATCACAAGGAATCGTCTATCATCAGGAGGCTTTCAAGCTACATCCCCCACTGTTTGATGATGTAATGATCCAATATTTCCTGTCCTTATGTTGTTTTTTAATCGAGAGACAGAAATTGAGTGGAATATACAGGTCAATGAACGTGTTTACTGAAATACAATCATGTATGCCATACAAATTGGTATTATTTTGCAGTCATTTACTGCAATGCAAGAACTTACTGCAATGGAGCTAACCAATTTAAGTTTTGGCACAACGAGGGATTGGGTGCATCGACTGTACATTTTTTGCATGATAATACATCATGCTTTAGCAAGTGTCGAATTTCACTTCTATTTGACTCAAGGTTATACGAAGTATCAATTACTCTGATGATTTTACTAGGTGATAGTCCGGCCATTGGACAATTTGTAAGCCGATATGGTGTTAATCGAGCATATACGATTTTGCGTCGCCTTATTTTTTAATTCCTTATCCTGACGGTCATTATAATGAGCTTGTATACATTCATAAGCAGGATACTTCACTCTTGAAGTATTAGTTGCAAGTGTGCTTGTTCATTGTACTCAGTACGTAGCAAGTTTTGCAAACTTTTTTTTTTGCCATGGCAAATACGAGCTCATAACCAATCGACATGTTGTTAGCGGAAGACGACTCCACACGAGCCGCTCAAATCGCAAAAGACAAGAGAACGCCAACAAGACAATCGTTGAAAAAGTTTTGAATTACGCATATCTTAGTCAAAGAGACATTAGGGATGCAAGACAAACACATCCCCTCGGATAAGAGACTCTTGTGCTAGAGGAAACAAAAAAGAGTGAGATTGTAAAGCTTGCACAAATGTCCACTATTCCTTGGGATTATCTACCACTTTGAGAATGTGTATGCAACATTTCATGTTCCCAAGGCAAGACAGATTCACTGAGCCACACAAATGGATATGGTTTGCGTTGTACTTGGTTCAAACAAAGAATGTGACATTGGAACTCTCCCACTAGATCATTGATCAATTATATGCTAACATCTCTTGGTGGTTTTATAAGAAAGTCTTAAACGGTTGTTGTGTTATTACATAGAGCATTTACATGTGCTTGGCTTATGACATACTTGTAGAAGGTGCTCTAATGTTAGAAAAACTTCATACATTGAGGAGTAGCATGTCATCCACAACACATTACTCTAAGTGCATGAGAGGTACCGTACCATGTTACTAGTCCCCCACAAGCTACATTGACACCCATGCATTCACCCACCGTTGGCCCATAACAAACTGTTCCCAGTCTCCATCTGTTTGACTTGCCTAGATGCTCAAGGTGAAGTTCAGCAACCACAAGAAACACAAAGGCATAAAGAGCAACCCATTGGGATAGAGACAGTCATTCTAGAGTCAGAATCACAAGGACAGGCACAAGGAGAAGCTACAGGATTTGTCTTTCCATCAACAGAGGACACCAAAAAAAGCTCCATTTAGTTACGATTATCAAGACTTCTAATTTTCAGATACACAATTTGAATTGCAATAGTACAAAAGGCCAAGCTACCTTGCATCGTACACTGATCAAGAGGATGAATGAGAAAAGCTTTTTTTTTTTTTTTGGATGCGCGCACACGAGAATGCATGCATGCATGTAGGTGTCCTTATGGGGTTCACACCTCTACAAGCCTGTTGAGGTTAGGGTCCTGCAACTCTCTCAATCAACAGGCTGGAAAGAACAGTTAATGAACTGATGGGGTCATCACCAGAGTCTTCCAACCTGTTGCAACAGCTCTCTCATGCAACCTTTTAGGTCTCAGGTTGCAGACCAGATAAGGGTGGTTCGATACACACACAAAGTCATGTGCAGGCATGAAGCAAGTCATGTTGTTTTGCACAGCAAAGCAAGGTTTAGACATTGTACAGTTGGGACCCTATTGAGGGATGTTAATCATGGGGGATCCGGATGATACAAACACCCCAACTCAGCTTTGGAAGATGGAATGCCTTTAACTGGGTCCCTACACAGAGATATTTGCTCTCTGTTTTGAGCTCTTTTTTCTCACTGATTAGAGATCACTAACTAGAGAATGGACTTGTGCTTTTGTATACTTCAAGTAGATCCTATGGTCTACCACATGTGCTTTGAAACAAAGCAATTGGATGTCCTAACACAGAACCATCCACTATAATCCACGCTATTTGACTGTAACTCTCTCAATGTGCAGAGATGTAGGTTCACAAAGTAGATTGTTTCGCACAATGTACTTACAGGAAAAACTTGACTCTCATACAATTTAATACACTATATGAGGAGCCAAATGAAGCTTGAATTCGAAAAAATTGAATACAATGGAAGTGCAAAGCCTGCACTAAAATTAGATATAATTGGATAAATGACTACCTAGCTAGCTTCTACACATATAGATAGGTGCCCAAACTTGAGAGAAAAATTACTAAGCAGGCAGGGAGCCCGAATTTTGGGGTTGAATACTCTAAGAACAAGTGATGTACAATGCAATACCCTCTTGGGGATGCGCACACGAGATGCATAGATGCTTAAATAGAAATTTTTCTTTTCCTACTATTCAAGAAACTAGTCTCCAATCAATTGAGGTGCACTTTTTAGTGGCTAACGAGTTTGAATTTGAATTCGTTTGATGTTGGTGGAACTTCTTAATTGATTCCACGACTTTAGATGCTCCTCAATCATTGGTATGCTCGTATATCTCGTAATTTGAAAGGCTTCCTTCAATTGAGACTTTATTTTTTGACACTCCCTTGCAAGTCTAAATTGAGATCCTTCATTCCTATGCATGCCTTGAAGTTTTGAAGCTTTACTCTATCCAATGCTTTTGTAAGCATACCTGCATATTGATCCTTTGTATGAACATGCTGCACCTTTACATCCTTTAACATGACTCTCTCTCTGATGAAGTGGCAATGTACCTCTGTATGCTAGGACCTGGCATGGAACACAAGGTTTTGTGCCAAACATATGCTCCTTAGGTTGTCATATAAAATTGGTGCTTGATTCACTTGCACATCAAGAAAAACATTTGAGCAAGATGAGCTCACATTAGGCTTGTGCTAAGCCTATGTACTCGATGTATGTTGAGGAGAGAGCCATTCTACATTGTCTCTTGGACATCCTGAAATAGTCTCTTCCCTACCCACAATCGCGAAGAGGTGGGGAAGCGTTCTTTACTGAGCATCTACTTGGTATCAGAGCCTCTCTTTGGGGGGGGGGGGCTTCTTAGTGTGCAGAGCTCACAATGAACGTGGAGTGAAGCAAAGAAAAGGGGTGAACCATGGGATGGTAAGCATGAGCCGGGTGAGTGAGCAACCCATGTTGAGTGGATGCAAACGACTTCGGCAGATCTTCTACAAAACGACTTGGCATGGCGAGTTAGAGTTGGATGTCGGGGGTCCTTCTCAACATACCATGTGCGATGGGTTGTTCGTGGAACTCCCTTAGCCACCTTTTCATGCAAAGTGACGCGAGTGCGCAGTGCAGAGGACTCCTTCCTTCCAAGTTCCCTTCATGGCAACTCTAGAACTAAACTACTCAAGAGGATTTTGGTTTGAGGGAAGTACCCTCTCCGCCTTCCATTTTCTATGCACATATAGGAATGTCTCTCCTGGGTGATCTGCTATATGGTGCGAGTGCGGCCCCGACAAGATACATTCGAGGTCTTGGCCTCCCTCCCTCGGGCATAGGGGCTGGTCCTATCAGATGAATCCCCCTTGAGGAAGAGGAACCAAGGGGTGTGAATCCCCACCCCTGTCTATAAGAGTCGGCTCGCGAGATGGCTCCCCTCAACTAATCTCCATTGAACACTTGTACTGATCTTCATTATCTACCAACAATATATGTGGGTGCCTAACAAGAGGCATAGTCCTTCGGCTTCGGTCCCATTTCTTCTACAACACAATTTGCGCATGACCCTATGTGGTGTGGCCCTCAACATCGGACCCTCAACTTTGGACTCTCAACAACTTTGGTTGCAGCCCCTCGAGGCGGCAAGAACCATCGGCATCGGACCCTCAACATATTGGGTGCAGCCCCTCTAAGTGGCACGACCCCTCAGTATGACCTTCAACACAAGTTCAGGCTTGTTGCCATCAAGCTTCTCAGGCCTTAGGGGCTTCTCATCCTCACCTCTTCACCTTCATGAGCACTTAACTTCATATTAACCTCCAATTGATTAGCAATCGGTTTATTTTTTAGGAGTCACACAAATTATTTTACATATCCATGAACACTTTGATTAGATTAGGTCATTGTCAAAAAGTCAAACTAGATCATATCAGGTCTTTGATTTGGTCAAACTTGGTAAAAAAAAGGTCAAAATGTGCATGAGAAGCTATCGCTGTATTCTTTAAGTACTTAAAGAGAGCTTTCCAACTGTATATAGCATTAGCCCGTCTGACCATATTTAGTCCCTCAAAAGTCAAACTCTAATTTCTGGCCAACGCGATCAAAACAATTGATAAAATGAGGTGGGCCATCTACCGTTCTTATGAGAGGATAATAGGGAAGGTGCAATACGCAGGTGATCTCTCTGACTAAATGATAAGCAAGGAGTTAGAAACCACAGCTGCCAAGATGGATCATGATGCGAAGATGAATTCTGATTCCAAAGTAGAAGTGAGTAGAAACAGGCATAAAAAAGGCAGAGAGCAGTGCTACTCACACTGCAAATTGTTGTATATGTCTTTCTCTACCTCTGTTCATATGAACCAGAAAGTAGAAACAACATCATTTTGAGTCATCTTCCACCTCTCATCTAAATCCAGGTTTGGATGCCAAAGTAAGCAGCAGCCAAAACAAAAAAGAATAAAAATCTGATACATTTTGGACAAAAATTGGCCCAATGATTCAAACAGCCGGCAGCAATCGAATATATTCGTATTTTTGTAGAAAATTTTAACTTATTCAACTATGATTAATGCATATAAAAGTCTGATTCTGTTTCTGAATTGGACATCTTCCTTATGTCAACCTTAGGTGGTTGATCTATTGATAATGGTACGTTCCCTTAGAGTTTGCACTTATTTAAGCTATTCTTTGCAGTGTTTGAATGAGTAGATCAACTTGGACAAGTCAATGAGGTCATAAGAAGAGCACACATTTTTCTTCTTTTGAGCACATAGAGTAACTTTAATTTGACAACCTAGACGTTGCCTGACCTATCTTCCTCTTTATCAAGAGCTTGATATGGAATGCAGATTAGCTAAAACTTTCAAGCTTGGCTCTATTGTTAATATGCAGTGATAATACAAAGCTGTAATACAGATCTATCTTTTATTATATTTATGAATCCATTTACTGGTACATACTTGAAACCTTATCTATCAATGTGCACCCAGGTATCAATTAAGCTGGAAGATGAGGGCCTCGAATCTGTTGTAGACCCACGGCTTGGTGACAACTATCCAAAGCAAATGTTTTATGACATGATAAGGCTAGGCTTGGATTGTGCAGCATTCAAATCTTCTGCCAGGCCATCAATGAAGGTAAATCTTGCATGCCTTTTCATAATTGATTGTAATATGTTTTCCTAAATGTCAAACGTGCTTCATTTTTTCTCTTTACAACAAGTGTATATCTATTTTCAGGCTGTTGTGACCATTCTTGATCAATGTCGATGGTCAGTTGCACCTGAATTGCCTGTTCTGAACAGTATAGGCTCCCAGAAAGCAGGCCAGCAGGATGATTCCTATTCGCATGATTATGTTCAAGATGCTGATAAGAGTTCAGAGGTTTACATTCAGCTTGTCAATGAATCCACAATCGAACCACCGCTTGATCCACGATAGATTTCATTCTTTTGATGTATAGATTCTTATATAGTATATCTCTTCGTTGGGAAACGTATAATTTGGAAATATTCCCGGAAGAGGTCTGCATGCACATTTCACCACAGAGCAGGTTACACACTTTGTATGGATAGCATCTTATATCTATGCATTGATTCAAAACGGGTACTTACACAAAACCGTGCCGATAATAGCCATTGTATTTTATGAGGCACAAACGTCTTGATTTGTGAATTCGAGCCATGGATCGTCCATATTATTTAACTTTGAAAACTGATGATTGAGAGTCCAGGGGGCTCTCTCTCTCTCTCTCTCTCTCTCTCTCTCTCTCTCTCTCTCTCTCTCTCTCTCTCTCTCTCTCTCTCCCCTCTTCTGGCCGCCCGCTCAGCCCCGCCCCCTCAGCTCTGCCCGCCCACTCAGCCCTGCTCATCCTAACAGCAGCGAACCCTAATGGCACGAACCCTAATCTCGGAAAAACTGCTCGCGAACCCTAATCCTGCGTCAGTTCTGTTCGCGAAACCCTAACCTTGCTCTCGGAAGTTCTGTTTGACTTTTGAGGGACTAAATATGGTCAGACGGGCTAATGCTATATACAGTTGGAAAGCTCTCTTTAAGTACTTAAAGAATACAGCGATAGCTTCTCATGCACATTTTGACCTTTTTTTTACCAAGTTTGACCAAATCAAAGACCTGATATGATCTAGTTTGACTTTTTGACAATGACCTAATCTAATCAAAGTGTTCATGGATATGTGACCCAAGCCAGACGAGAGGGACATCGTGCCCTCTACAGAGACGGTCGGGTCATCATTGATGGACGGCCCATTGACTAGGGATTCGCGGCCTATAAGACAGCACACCAGGAGGTGCACATTGAAGTCTGGAACTGCAATGGATCTTTATGGACACATCCTGCGCGCCTCTAGGAGGTGATGGAGGGCAGAGACATTATCTTCTTGACAGAGATACACGAGAGCCCGGGGAGGAGCCTACCGAGGATTGAGGGCTATATGTGGGAGTCAGCTCACCGCCGCTAGATGAGACAGCACACCAGACGGGGATCAGGAGGAGTAGCCGTGCTCTATAGACAGTCGTTACACCACAGGGTACAGGTGGTAGCCAGAGACCCAGAGGCACGTTTCATGTGGATACGCTTGCAGCTATCAGAGGAGAGAGCAGCGTACTTCGTCGTATGCTATATTGCACCCATTGGTTCACGCTTCACACATTCCCCTGAGCAGCTATCAGGAGGGGAGGGACCAGACACCACATCTCCATATGACTGCCTCAGTGACACGATTATGGAGTATACCGGGATGGGTGAAGTCTTCCTTGTAGGAGACTTCAATGCCCGCACTCAGAGCCACCAGTGTGATATCTACGACTTTGACGACCCTGAGATGCTTCGTACCTTAGAGGACATGCCTACACTCAGAGCCTCAGCCGACACCGCCACACCCACCTTATATGGCCGACACTTACTCCAGATGGGAGCAGCACACCGTCTCGTTATATATAATGGGATGGAGAGCTTGCCCACCTCGCGCGGTCTCACCTACATTCCACCCACGACACCACAAGGGGGCAGTGTGGTAGACTATGTTATCGGACCTCCGGAGGCGACACATCTGATCACCTCATTCACTATCCAACCCTTACCGATTGGAGCTGATCACGCATATCTTGCCCTATCCATTCGCGGCTCACCATGCATATCCCAACCCGTCACCATACAGCCACGAGCCCGTACCACCATTCACTTTAGACATGAGCTAGCACATATCTATAACTCCCATGTTCGAGAGCGCATCTACTCCCTTGATCCCTCTGCTTCCTTGGACACCCTCACCGCCCACTTCTCCTCGATCCTCCATACATCCGCTACTCTCAGCTTCCCATACACCACCCACAGCACTGCACATTCGACACGGCTGGGGCATACACCCCAGAATAGATGGTACGATGAGGAGTGTAGGCGAGTATACCGACATCTCAGAGCACAGAGTATCTTGGGATCCATCACAGAGAGGGAGGCACGACGACAGATGCGAGCCCTCACACGCCGGAAGCAGCGAGCTTTCGAGGAGCGACAGGAGGCAGAGTTGATCGACCTTCTCATGAGTAGGGAATGTGCCACCGCGTGGAGGGCACTACGTGAGCCACGTCCACCTACACCCATAGCAGATCCTTCGACTTGGCACACCTACGCCCACAGGTTATATGACGTCCAAGGACAGCCACCATTACCGATTCCTTCCACACCGCGTCCGGTGATATCCACCCTCTTCACAGCAGGCATGGTACGATAGGCCATCCATAGGCTACAGCATGGCCGTTCTGCAGACCACACGGGGCTACAGGGAGAGCACTTTATATACGCAGCAGATGTAGTTTCCCACTTGATCGCCCATCTCTTCAACCGTTCTTTGGTTGAGGGATTACCCGACTCATGGACTATGCATACCATTACGCCTATCCATAAGTCCGGCGATATGATGGACCCAGGGAACTACAGGACTATTATGATAGGCCATATCCTGGCCAAGATCTATGGGGCAGTACTAGAGGCAGAGCTCAGTACACACTGAGGCAGCGGGGATCAGAGCACCCGGCCAGGCAGGCTTCCGCCGCACTTTCTCCACCATCGACCACATCTTCGTGCTTCGTTGCTTGATTGAGAGCGCGAAGGCGAGGAAGCAGAGACTATACTGTTGCTTTGTGGATTTCCGCAAAGCCTTCGACATGGTCCCTCAAGAGAGACTACTACGGAGGCTCCAGGAGTTACAGCTTCCATCAGACATGCTATGGGCCATCCACGCTTTGTATGCACGAGTCACAGGCAGGGTACGCTGCCCCGGCGGTCTATTAGACAGCCTTGTTAGCACCATTGGTGTGAAACAAGGTTGCCCTCTCTCACCCACTCTCTTCGGTCTCTACATCGACGAGATCACGGAGTATATACAGCGAGCAGGAGGGCGAGGAGGAGACCTCGGAGGAGACCTCGGAGGTACGCCAGTACATATCCTATTATATGCTGATGACATTGTCCTGCTCTCAGTCACAGGAGGGGTTGCAGTCACATTTACAGGCGCTCGATACCTTTTGCATGGAGAGAGGACTCACAGAGAACCTTGGCAAGACCAAGGTCATGATCTTCCATACCTCGAGGACAGTACGCCATCGCGCCTCTTTCACAGGAGCTGGAGGACAGATAGAGGTAGTGGACTCCTACGTCTACCTAGGTATCACCTTCTCGGGCAGCATAGGGGTATTCTCCATGGCACAGGCTGCGAGAGATAGATTGACGCGAGGTTATGCGGCACTTGCAGGATTGGAGAGACGCTGCTTTCAGACACATTTTCAGGAGCCCCGGACTAAGGGGTGGCTCTTTGACACTCTAGTGACACCCGCATTGATGTACGCAACAGCAATATGGGCACCAGGGATCACAGAGGCGATGTGGACGCAGATTGAGAGGCCCCAGATCACCATGATATCACGCTTGCTGTGCAGCAAGCCCTCCGTTCCACATGACATCATACGAGCTGAGCTTGGCACACCACCGATGCTAGTGGAGGCCCTCTTCCAGTTGGTGACCTTTATTCTGAGAGTCAGAGAGCTCCCCACTAGCCGACTCACCAGGCTTGCATTTGAGAGCTCTAGACATTTGGTAGAGACAGGGCATGAGAGAGTATGGTATGCACAGACTTACCGATGGTTAGCAGACCATGGCATGAGCATTACGGATCTCCCCCCTTTTCAGTATGACCTCTCTTCCCCCCACATTACCCTCTCTCGTTCGGAGAGGAATAGGATCATCCGTCAGGATCTACTACAGATACACGTCAGGGAGACATGGATAGCACCACGGGGGCCTCTTCCCACAAAGAGGCAACACTACAGAGAGCACTTCCTGACTGTGACAGCGGATGGTTTCATTCAGAGACCACGATACATGGATACATATATGGCACCAGCTGAGAGAGTGGCCATTGGGAAGCTCAGAGTATCATCACACCAGCTCGAGATTGAGATTGGGCGAGCCACACATACCCCCAGGGATGAGCGATTATGCAGGATATGTAGAGAGGAGGTGGAGGACGAGGAGCACTACACATGTAGATGCCAGGCATATGAGGACATCAGAGACCGCTACCCACAGCTCTTGAGGGGGCCTAGAGAGATCAGGGCTTTATTGGGGACAGAGGACCAACGCCCTCTAGGTCGTTTCCTAGTAGAGCTCCAGCACCGTCGTGCATCACTCCTCCAGCAGCAGATGGAGATACACTTGACCCCCCCCCCTCAGACTTATATTACAGATTTTTTCAGACCCACATACACTCGAGGGCCGAGCTCGATGCGGGGTGTCACATTACACAGAGCAGAGGAGCTTAGACGACAGCGTCGACGACCGAGACCCCTTGTCCGGAGAGCTCGTCCACATCAGAGAGAGATTCAGGCGATTCACGCACGCCATGACATGGAGATACACAGACGTCAGCAGTGCACCCCTATCGATTTGGACACCCAGAGCATTTTGAGGATCGCCATGATGCCTTACCCACCGATGCATTATATCCTACACCCACTCCAGGCATTTAGGGGGTTGTGATAGCATCGAGCCTCCCCTCCCTATGCATATATCTCACCCATTGAGCATATAGAGTGCATACCCATAGCACCCCACACCCTTGATACCAGCTACTATCCCTCCTTTTATACCCGTTTGCAGTACTCACACTTTATTTTCGTTTTGGATCACAGTGGATTGGATCATACTGATGTATATGTTTTGTCTCATAGGCCGATTTTGGCCTCTAATAGACGTTAAAAAGTCTTTCTTTCTTTCTTTCTTTTTCTCTCTCTCTCTCTCCTCTCTCTCTCTCTCTCTCTCTCTCTCTCTCTCTCTCTCTTCTCTTCTCTCTTCTCTTCTCTCTTCTCTCTCTCTTCTCTCTCTCTCTCTCTCTCTCTCTCTCTCTCCTCTCTCTCTCTCTCTATGCATATCATATTTGTATCTCACCCATTGAGCATATAGAGTGCATACCCATAGCACCCCACACCCTTGATACCAGCTACTATCCCTCCTTTTATACCCGTTTGCAGTACTCACACTTTATTTTCGTTTTGGATCACAGTGGATTGGATCATACTGATGTATATGTTTTGTCTCGTAGGCCGATTTTGGCCTCTAATAGACGTTAAAAAGTCTTTCTTTCTTTCTTTCTTTCTTTCTCAGAGCTCTGTCCAAATCCTAGCGCAGCTTTGTCCAAACCCTAGCGAAGCTCTGTCCCGAACCTAGCGCAGCTCTGTCCCGAACCCTAGCTCGCATCTCGTGCCACCTGTTGCGGCCACACAGCTCACCATCTCCCGCCACCTGCTCCGCTGCAGTTCGCCATTTCCCACCATCTGCCTCGCTACTGCTTGGCTCATGCTGTGCCCCCGCCACCCCCCCTTTTTTCCCGCCCTGCTGCACTGATGCACAAAGACAATGTTAGCGGCGCCTCATCCAGCATGGACCACATAATGGATCGTAAAGGAGAAGACAAGGAGGGTGGAGACATAAACGTGTTTTTTTGACAATCTCTCTCTCCCTTTGAACTGAAACCCTAACCCTAACCCTAAACCAAAGTGTCCTTGGCCCGGACTAATAACTGCTGCCTACAGTTATTAGCCACTCCCACCCTTACTCCATCGCGCATTGGGCGCGCTCCTGTCTTCATCGCAAGTCTTTAAGCTCAGCATACTGAGCATTTTTTCACCTTCGAATGCAATGAGCGCTACGGCTAAGAAGGACGATTTGACGAAAATGGAGGACAAACTGACCATAGCTATCAAAGAAAACAAAAAGATGGTGGACTCCACTATCACGGCCATCATCAGCCGCCTCTCAAAGCTCGAGAAGGAAGTAGAAACATATCATAAGGAGAGGGAAGCATGGCAGAAAGAGAAAGAAGAGCATGAGAGGGAGAGAAACAAAGAAAAAGAAGAATGTGCTAAGGAAAGGGAAAACATGAAAGAGGAATTGGAGCTCCTCAAAGCTTCAATGGTCTCTCTCACACCCGAAGAGGGAAAGATTAATATGAACAAGACAGAAGCTCTAAAAGAAGAACTCACCAAAGCTTTGACCGCGAGCATGGAAAACAAATTAGAAGCTACCAAAGAAGGATGGACCGACATAGTGAAAAAGAACATCAAAAAAGAAGCCAAAGAGGAAGCACAAAAGGAAGAAGCACTCATCGTGCACACCACCATTGAAGAAGAAAAGATGAGACATGCCCGTTGTCTCAATGTACGCATCACGGGCATTGCAGAAAAAGAAGGCTCTACACCCGAGTCCGACGGGAAGACACTATGTAGGATGCTCAGCTACAAAGAGGACTCCCCTCCATTTATCAAGTCTTGGAGAACTGGACGAGACCCCGCGAAGAAGAGCTCTCATTCTACACTTCCCTTCAGAAGATGTAAGATCTACTTTCCTACGCAAGAGGGTGATTCTGAGAGCACTTGATGGCGCCCCCATCTACCTTGATGATGATCTCACACCCATGCAAGTACCACACCGCCGGGCATGCATGCCGAGAGTACACCAAGCTCGCAAAGAAGGAAAGAAAGCTTCATACAGAGATGGTCGTGTCATCATTGATGGCAAGGCCATCCCATAGGGATTCGCGGCCTGTGAGACACTCGAGGAGATACACCTTGCAGTTTGGAACTGCAATGGAGATCTATGGACACACCCAGAGAGGTTGGAAGAGGTGCACAAAGGCAAAGACATCATTATGCTCACAGAGACACATGAGAGCCCGGACCGGGGCCTACCTCGAGTCCACGGTTTCCAGTGGGAGTCCACGTACAGAGAGTGTACACGTCAGCACACCACCAGAGGATGAGGAGGAGTAGCCATACTCTTCAGAGATGGACTTCAGAGCAGGATACAGATAGTCACACGTGACTCACAGGCCAGACATCTTTGGATTCGACTCCAGCTCTCACCGAAGCGGATCATCTTCATAGCTTTATGCTACTTTGCTCCTTCTAGCTCGCAATTCGCTATCATAGACCGAGAGGAGGACTCACTGTACACTTGCTTGTCAGAAGAGATTACAGAGTACTCTGCATTAGGGGAAGTCTTCCTTATGGGAGACTTCAATGCCAGGACAGGCAATGATCGGTGTGAAATATTTGACCTAGAAGACCCACAGATACTACGTACCATAGAGGAGTCGTCTACAGCTCGAGCTTGAGCTGACTCTACACACACTCATTATGGCACTCACTTACTTAGACTAGGCTCTCGACATAATCTCATTATCTATAACGGGATGGCTCAGTGGCCTACCTCAGGAGGATTGACATGCATACCACACTCAGTCACAGATGGAAGGGGAAGTTGAGTAGATTACGTCATGGGATCTAGAGAGGTCATTCATCTACTTACCTCATTCACCATCCCACCCATACCCATTGGGGCCGATCACGCATACCTCGCTCTCTCCCTCAAGGGAGACACCCCTACACGCACACCCGCAGCACGCATCCCACACACCACCATCCACTTCACACACGAGCTAGCTCACATATATGCGGCCCAAGTCGAGAAGGGTCTTCTCTTGCTTCACCCTGACACTCCACTATCAGCATCAGTTCTTCAGACATCCGCCATCAGCTCCTTCCCACACACCATACTATTCGGGTCACACACCTCCTCCTGGGACTATGCCACAACATCGTTGGTATGATGAGGAATGCAGAGATACTTACCGCCGACTACGAGCTCAGCGAGCATTGGGAGAGATCACAGAGAGACAGGCCACGGGACAGATGAAGACTCTCACACGTCGGAAGAGGCGAGCCTTTGAGGAGGCACAGGTGCTTGAGCTATACCATCTCTTTATGAGTATGGACAGTGCCGCAGCATGGCGTACCCTACGAGAGCCACGCCCGACCACACCTATTGGGGACCTACATACATGGCATGATTATGCTCAGAGATTATATGAGGTGCCTGGGCAACCTCCCATTCCCGAGCCACTTGAGCCTCCCCCTACTAGTTCTTCTCTTTTCACAGCAAAGATGGTTGAGAGGGCCCTAGGACGACTGCGACATGGACGTTCGATAGACCATACGGGATTGCAGAGTGAGCATCTCATATATGCAGCCTTCACTATAGCCTGTTGATTGCAAATGCCTTCAACCGGGCTATAGGGGAGGGCTTCCCAGAGAAGTGGACTAGGCACACCATTGTGCCTATCCACAAATCTGGAGACACCCTGGATCCAGGGAATTACAGGACCATCATGATTGGCCACACCATGGCCAAACTATACGGTGCCATACTTGAGGCAGAGCTCAACTCATATGCAGAGACTGAGGGGCTACGAGTACGAGGCCAGGCAGGTTCCCGGCGAGCTTTCTCTACTATTGATCACATCTTCATTTTGCGCTACCTCATTGACGGGGCAAGGGTGCGGAAGAAGAGACTATATTGCAGCTTTGTGGACTTCCGCAAAGCTTTCGATACAGTGCCACGAGAGAGGCTCTTCCAACGCCTTCAGAGCTTGGGAGTACCATTAGGGATGATTTGGGCCATCTATGCACTCTATGAGCAGGTGACTGGGAGAGTACAGTGTCCAGGAGGTATGTCTGAGGCCATTGCTAGCACCATCGGTGTTAAGCAAGGCTGCCCACGCTCTCCCACTCTATTTGGTCTCTACATCAATGAGATTGAGGACTACATTCTCCGAGCTCGAGGAGAGGGTGCAGACCTCGCAGGTACACCTGTCCACATTCTATTATATGTCGATGACATTGTCTTGATTTCAGAGTCACCCGATGGATTACAGCGCCACTTGGATGCCCTCGATGAGTTTTGTACACAGAAGGGCTTGACAGTAAACCTTCGCAAGACCGAGGTCATGATCTTCCACACCTCCCCCTTGGTGAGGAATGGAGCAGGATTCACAGTCGGCGGTGGACAGATTGAGGTGGTCACTTCCTATGTCTACCTCGGAGTCACATTCACGAGTTTACCTAGCCCCTTCAGCATGAGACAGGCAGCCACCGATAGACTCACACGAGGATATGCAGCTTTAGCCATGTTAGAGCGGAGATGTCACCAGGCACACTTTCGAGGAGCCCCGCACGAAGGGGTGGCTATTTGACACACTAGTCCGACCAGCTATGATGTATGCTGCAACAGTTTGGGCCCCAGGCCTCACAGTCACCCAGTGGAGTGCAATCGAGAGGCCCCAGGTACGTATGATCTCGCGACTATTTTGCGGGAAACAGTCGGTACCACATGACATCATCAGGGCAGAGCTAGCTGCACCACCCATGGTAGTAGATGCACTATTCCAGACTATGTGCTTTATTAAGAGGATGAGGGAGCTCCCTACAGACACACTCACACGCAGAGCTTTTGAGGCATCTATACAGATATCAGAGTCAGGATATGAGAGAGCTTGGTACACTCGGGTTACAGTATGTGTGCTGAGACAGGATCTTTGGCAGCTCTACATTAGTCAGACATGGCAGACACCACACATGGGATCGAGACTATTGCACTATCAAGATCAGTTCTTAGACATCCTAGCAGACGGTTTCATCCGGCGGCCATGTTACATGGACACTTACATGCCTCATAGCTCCAGGGTAGCGATTGGCCAGTTGAGAGTCTCATCACATAGACTAGAGATTGAGACGGGCAGAGCCGAAGACATTCCCAGAGAGGAGCGGATATGCAGGGTTTGCAGAGTAGAGATGGAGGATGAGGAGCACTTTGTATGCAGATGTAGCACATATGATGGCATCAGAGGTAGATACGGGACTCTATTTACAGGGAAGCTCACCCTCCGAGAGATCATGGACTCTAGAGACCAGCAACAGTTCGGGCGAATTCTACTAGAGATACAGAGTCACAGAGATTCCCTACTTCAGCCTACTGTAGCAACCCATACAAGAGGGAGACAGAGTGAGCTCACTGAGTTCTTTATTCCACGACGTGCTTTAGCCCTCCCCCCCTCAGCCCACACACCGAGCGGGGTGACTCTTCAGCAGGCTGAGACTGCTCGAGCTAGGAGACGACCCCATGCTAGAGGATATCGGGCCCCGAGACATCACCGACATCAGATTGCAGAGATCCAGGCTCGTCACCATCGCGCCATGGAGGAGAGACGATTCCAGATGATGGCTGATCCCGTTGCAGCTATCACGATGGCTTTGACTCCACCTCCACCTATGTATCACATCTTACACCCAGCCACTAGCACAGGATGGAGGTAGTTAGTCGTTTCAGATGCATTCCCATGCTTGTTGTACTACCCCTTTGCATATAGACTATCAAAGATATCGCACTCCATACACCCCCCCACTTTCATGGGTATCTCCACATGCATATCACGGAGATATGTATCAACTTTACCAGTTTCTTTTTCAGCACTTTTATCTTCTCTGATAGACAGAAGATACACCCCATGTACATCGATTTGTCTCATAGGCAGAGTTCGGCCTCCTAATAGACGTAAACACTCTCTCTCTCTCTCTAACCCTAACCCTAAAAACTAAAACCCAACCCGTCTCTATTGCCAAAATGCCTAACTTAATCTCCCAAACGAGCCTTAACCCTAAGCCAAAAAAAACCCCAAAACCCTAAATCGAAACCTTAATCCTAACCCTAACCCAAACCTCAGCCCTATTCCTAACCCTAACCCTAACCCTCTCTCTCTCTCTCTCATGGCTCCCAAGCTGGAGGAACAGCTGGCCACCTTAGAGCATGCCCTCCGAGAGTTGATAGGAAAACACAAGAAAGAAGGAGATTCTGTACTGAACGGGGTTACCCGTAGAGTTGTCGCCCTCGAAGCCAAGGTGGCAACCTTCTTCTACCCGCAAGCAGCACTCACGGGACCTGGAGGAGTTGCACACTGAGCTTACTGATATGAAAACGAAATTGGACAGCATGCACGAGGAGGGGGAGATCGCTCCACAGCTAGAGGACATTCGGGTGACTATCAAGAAGGAGCGTATGGAGGTGGTGCAGAGCGAGCTTGAGACTAAGAAAGATGGATGGGTCGAGGTTGTAAAAAAGAACCTTCGATAGGAGGCAAAGAAGAACAACCACCATGAGATCCACATAGTGCATACCACCATTGAGGAGGAGCGGATGCGACAGGCTCGCAGGCTCAATGTTCGCATCTCTGGCCTCACAGAGACAGACGGATCACCAGAGCAGGACGGGTGTCGCATGTGCACATTACTTGGATACCGCACGAAAGAGCCTCTCCCTTTCACCAGAGCATGGAGAGAAGGACGGGACACCACACGGAGCAGAGCACTTATCGTTCAGTTCTCAGATGAGGCCAGGAGGAGAGACTTTCTCAGACGACGGGCGGTACTACGCACTACACCGGGCACCCCCATCTATTTGGATGACGACCTCACACGGATGCAGGTAGAGCACATACGGGCATGCATGCCACGTGTCCTCCAAGCGAGACGAGACGGACATCGTGCCCTCTACAGAGACGGTCGGGTCATCATTGATGGACGGCCCATTGACTAGGGATTCGCGGCCTATGAGACAGCACAGCAGGAGGTGCACATTGCAGCCTGGAACTGCAATGGATCTTTGTGGACACATCCAGGGAGCATGTATATATGTATGTGTGTATATGTATATATGTATATATGTATATATGTATATATGTATATATGTATACATGTGTGCGTGTATACATATACAAATACATGTACATATACATATACATAAAAAAACACATATAGGTATACATATACATATACATATACATATACATATACATATACATATACATATACATATACATATATATATATATATATATATATATATATATATATATATATATATATATATATATATATATATATATATATATATATACATAAATATACAAATACATATACATATACTTATACATAGACATATACACATACATATACATATACATATACCTATACATATACATATACATATACATATGAATATACATATACGTATATATATACATACACATATACATATACATATACATACACATATATATGTACACATACATATACATATACATATACACATGCATATACAAATACATATACATATACATATACATATACACATACATATACATATACACATATACATATACATACACATACACATACACATACACATACACATACACATACACATACACATACACATACACATACACATACACATACACATACACATACACATACACATACACATACACATACACATACACATACACATACACATACACATACACACACATACACATACACATACACATACACATACACATACACATACACATATACATATTCATATTCATATACATATACATATACATTTACATGTACATATTCATATACATATACATATACATATATAGATACACATATTATACATATGCATATACATATACACATACACATACACATACATATACACATATATATACATATAGATACACCATACATACACATATACATATACATATACATATACATATACATATGCATATGCATATGCATATGCATATACATATACATATACATATACATATACATATACATATACATATACATATACATATACATATGCATATGCATATACACATAGTTGTTTCTGACGCGTTTCTGACTTCTGACTTCTGACGTTTACTCGGCGTCTGACAGGTCAGGTAAAACGTTTCTGACGGTATCTGACGCCGCCTAAAATTTTTAGAAAAAAACAGAAAAGAATATAGTATACAACACTAGCTTCTTTTCCATACCCTTAAAAGCTAATATTTTGATATATAGCACACTGCTACTTTGATAATTTCTTGTGCTTTTAAGCTTATTCTTTCTCGTGTTCTTTTGTCTACATCCTTATTCCTCCAATTCAAGAGACCCTCAAGATTCATGAAATATGATCCAGTCAAAACCGAATATCATCTTACTTCCTTGTTTCCATCACATATATACATAGATGCATGCACATTCAAGCCTAGAAATTTGAAAATAAGGCTTGTCAGGTTATAAAATGCTCTCTCTCTCTCTCTCTCTCTCTCTCTCTGGGTTGCAGTCACATTTACAGGCGCTCGATACCTTTTGCATGGAGAGAGGACTCACAGTGAACCTTGGCAAGACCAAGGTCATGATCTTCCATACCTCCAGGACAGTACGCCATCGCGCCTCTTTCACAGCAGCTGGAGGACAGATAGAGGTAGTGGACTCCTACGTCTACCAAGGTATCACCTTCTCGGGCAGCACAAGGGTATTCTCCATGGCACAGGCTGCGAGAGATAGATTGACGCGAGGTTATGCAGCACTTGCAGGATTGGAGAGACGCTGCTTTCAGACACATTTTCAGGAGCCCCGGACTAAGGGGTGGCTCTTTGACACTCTAGTGACACCCGCATTGATGTACGCAGCAGCAGTATGGGCACCAGGGATCACAGAGGCGATGTGGACGCAGATTGAGAGGCCCCAGATCACCATGATATCACGCTTGCTGCGCAGCAAGCCCTCCGTTCCACATGACATTATACGAGCTGAGCTTGGCACACCACCGATGCTAGTGGAGGCCCTCTTCCAGTTGGTGACCTTTATTCTGAGAGTCAGAAAGCTCCCCACTAGCCGACTCACCAGGCTTGCATTTGAGTGCTCTAGACATTTGGCAGAGATAGGGCATGAGAGAGTATGGTATGCACAGACTTACCGATGGTTAGCAGACCATGGCATGAGCATTACGGATCTCCCCCCTTTTCAGTATGACCTCTCTTCCCCCCACATTACCCTCTCTCGTTCGGAGAGGAATAGGATCATCCGTCAGGACCTACTACAGATACACGTCAGGGAGACATGGATAGCACCACGGGAGCCTCTTCCCAAAAAGAGGCAACACTACAGAGAGCACTTCCTAACTGTGACAGCGGATGGTTTCATTCAGAGACCACGATACATGGATACATATATGGCACCAGCTGAGAGAGTGGCCATTGGGCAGCTCATAGTATCATCACACTAGCTCGAGATTGAGATTGGGCGAGCCACACATACCCCCAGGGATGAGCGATTATGCAGGATATGTAGAGAGGAGGTGGAGGACGAGGAGCACTACACATGTAGACGCCAGGCATATGAGGACATCAGAGACCGCTACCCACAGCTCTTCAGGGGGCCTAGAGAGATCAGGGCTTTATTGGGGACAGAGGACCAACGCCCTCTAGGTCGTTTCCTAGTAGAGCTCCAGCACCACCGCGCATCACTCCTCCAGCAGCAGATGGAGATACACCTGGCCCCCCCCCTTAGACTCATATTACAGATTTTTTCAGACCCACATACACTCGAGGGCCCAGCTCGATGCGGGGTGTCACATTACACAGAGCAGAGGAGCTTAGACGACAGCGTCGACGACCGAGACCCCTTGTCCGGAGAGCTCGTCCACATCAGAGAGAGATTCAGGCGATTCACGCACGCCATGACATGGACATACAGAGACGTCAGCAGCGCACCCCTATCGATTTGGACACCCAGAGCATTTTGAGGATCGCCATGATGCCTTACCCACCGATGCATTATATCCTACACCCACTCCAGGCATTTAGGGGATTGTGACACCATCGAGCCTCCCCTCCCTATGCATATCTTGTTTATATCTCACCCATTGAGCATATAGAGTGCATACCCATAGCACCCCACACCCTTGATGCCAGCTACTATCCCTCCTTAGCTACTATCCCTCCTTTTATACCCGTTTGTAGTACTCACACTTTATTTTCATTTTGGATCACAGTGGATTGGATCATACTGATGTATATGTTTTGTCTCATAGGCCGATTTTGGCCTCTAATAGACGTGAAAAAGTCTTTCTTTCTTTCTTTCTCTCTCTCTCTCTCTAGCTTTAGCCATGTTAGAGCGGAGATGTCACCAGGCACACTTTCGAGGAGCCCCGCACGAAGGGGTGCCTATTTGACACACTAGTCTGACCAGCTATGATGTATGCTGCAATAGTTTGGGCCCCAGGCCTCACAGTCACCCAGTGGAGTGCAATCGAGAGGCCCCAGGTACGTATCTCGCGACTATTTCGCGGGAAACAGTCGGTACCACATGACATCATCAGGGCAAAGCTAGCTGCACCACCCGTGGTAGTAGATGCACTATTCCAGACTATCTGCTTTATTAAGAGGATAAGGGAGCTCCCTACAGACACACTCACACGCAGAGCTTTTGAGGCATCTATACACATATCAGAGTCAGGATATGAGAGAGCTTGGTACACTCGGGTTACAGTATGGTTTGATAGTCATGGGCTTGATATGGATAGATTGCCACCTTTTCAGTACGACCCAGACTCACCTCACATCCACCTCTCTCGTCATGAGAGAAATGTTGTGCTGAGACAGGATCTTTGGCAGCTCTACATTAGTCAGACATGGCACACACCACACATGGGATCGAGACTATTGCACTATCAAGACCAGTTCTTAGACATCCTAGCAGACGGTTTCATCCGGCGGCCATGTTACATGGACACTTACATGCCTCATAGCTCCAGGGTAGCGATTGGCCAGTTGAGAGTCTCATCACATAGACTAGAGATTGCGACGGGCAGAGCCGAAGACATTCCCAGAGAGGAGTGGATATGCAGGGTTTGCAGAGTAGAGATGGAGGATGAGGAGCACTTTGTATGCAGATGTAGCGCATATGATGGCATCAGAGGTAGATACGGGACTCTATTTACAGGGAAGCTCACCCTCCGAGAGATCATGGACTCTAGAGACCAGCGACAGTTCGGGCGAATTCTACTAGAGATACAGAGTCACAGAGATTCCCTACTTCAGCCTACTGTAGCAACCCATACAGGAGGGAGACACAGTGAGCTCACTGAGTTCTTTATTCCACGACGTGCTTTAGCCCTCCCCCCCTCAGCCCACACACCGAGCGGGGTGACTCTTCAGCAGGTTGAGACTGCTCGAGCTAGGAGACGACCCCATGCTAGAGGATATCGGGCCCAGAGACATCACCGACATCAGATTGCAGAGATCCAGGCTCGTCACCATCGCGCCATGGAGGAGAGACGATTCCAGATGATGGTTGATCCCGTTGCAGCTATCACGATGGCCTTGACTCCACCTCCACCTATGTATCACATCTTACACCCAGTCACTAGCACAGGATGGAGCTAGTTAGTCGTTTCAGATGCATTCCCATGCTTGTTGTACTACCCCTTTGCATATAGACTATCAAAGATATCGCACTCCATACACCCCCCCACTTTCATGGGTATCTCCACATGCATATCACGGAGATATGTATCAGCTTTACCAGTTTCTTTTTCAGCACTTTTATCTTCTCTGATAGAAAGAAGATACACGCCATGTACATCGATTTGTCTCATAGGCCGAGTTCGGCCTCCTAATAGACGTAAACACTCTCTCTCTCTCTCTCTAACCCTAACCCTAAAAACTAAAACCCAACCCGTCTCTATTGCCAAAATGCCTAACTTAATCTCCCAAACGAGCCTTAACCCTAAGCCAAAAAAAACCCCAAAACCCTAAATCGCAACCTTAATCCTAACCCTAACCCGAACCTCAGCCCTATTCCTAACCCTAACCCTAACCCTCTCTCTCTCTCTCTCTCTCTCATGGCTCCCAAGCTGGAGGAACAGCTGGCCACCTTAGAGCATGCCCTCCGAGAGTTGATAGGAAAACACAAGAAAGAAGGAGATTTTGTACTGAACGGGGTTACTCGTAGAGTTGTCGCCCTCGAAGCCAAGGTGGCAACCTTCTTCTACCTGCAAGCAGCACTCACGGGACCTGGAGGAGTTGCACACTGAGCTTACTGATATGAAAACGAAATTGGACAGCATGCACGAGGAGGGGGAGATCGCTCCACAGCTAGAAAACATTCGGGTGACTATCAAGAAGGAGCGTATGGAGGTGGTGCAGAGTGAGCTTGAGACTAAGAAAGATGGATGGGTCGAGGTTGTAAAAAAGAACCTTCGACAGGAGGCAAAGAAGAACAACCACCATGAGGAGATCCACATAGTGCATACCACCATTGAGGAGGAGCGGATGCGACAAGCTTGCAGGCTCAATGTTCGCATCTCCGGCCTCACAGAGACAGACGGATCACCAGAGAAGGATGGGTGTCGCTTGTGCACATTACTTGGATACCGCGCGGAAGAGCCTCTCCCTTTCACCAGAGCATGGAGAGAAGGACGGGACACCACACGGAGCAGAGCACTTATCCTTCAGTTCTCAGATGAGGCCAGGAGGAGAGACTTTCTCATACGACAGGCGGTACTACGCACTACACCGGGCACCCCCATCTATTTGGATGACGACCTCACACGGATGCAGGTAGAGCACAGACGGGCATGCATGCCACGTGTCCTCCAAGCGAGACGAGAGGGACATCGTGCCCTCTATAGAGACGGTCGGGTCATCATTGGTGGATGGCCCATTGACTAGGGGTTCGCGGCCTATGAGACAGCATAGCAGGAGGTGCACATTGCAGTCTGGAACTGCAATGGATCTTTGTGGACACATCCAGGGCGCCTCAAGGAGGTGATGGAGGGCAGAGACATTATCTTCTTGACAGAGACACACGAGAGCCCAGGGAGGAGCCTACCGAGGATTGAGGGCTATATGTGGGAGTCAGCTCACCGCCGCAAGATGAGACAGCACACCACACGAGGATCAGGAGGAGTAGCCGTTCTCTATAGACAGTCGCTACAGCACAGGGTACAAGTGGTGTTTCATGTGGATACGCTTGCAGCTATCAGAGGAGACAGTAGCATACTTCGTCGTATGCTATATTGCACCCATTGGTTCGCGCTTCACACGTTTCCCTGAGCAGCTATCAGGGGGGGAGGGACCAGACACCACATCGCCATATGACTGCCTCAGTGACACGATTATGGAGTATACCGGGATAGGTGAAGTCTTCCTTGTAGGAGACTTCAATGCCCGCACTCAGAGCCACCAGTGTGATATCTACGACTTTTACGACCCCGAGATGCTTCGTACCATAGAGGACATGCCTACACCCAGAGCCTCAGCCGACATCGCCACACCCACCTCATACGGCCGACACCTACTCCAGATGGGAGAAGCACACCGTCTCATTATATATAATGGGATGGGGACCTGGCCCACCTCGCGCGGTCTCACTTGCATTCCACCCACGACACCACGGGGGGGTAGTGTGGTAGACTATGTTATCGAACCCCCGGAGGTGACACATCTCATTACCTCATTCACTATCCCACCCTTACCGATTGGAGCTGATCACGCATATCTTGCTCTATCCATTCACGGCTCACCATGCATATCCCACCCCGTCGCCATACAGCCATGAGCACAAACCACCATTCACTTTAGACATGAGTTAGCACATATCTATAGCTCCCATGTTCGAGAGCGCATCTACTCCCTTGATCCCTCTGCCTCCTTGGATACCCTCACCGCCCACTTCTCCTCGATCCTCCATACATCTACTACTCTCAGCTTCCCATACACCACCCACAGCATTGCACATTCGACACGGTTGGGGCATACACCCCAGAATAGATGGTACGATGAGGAGTGTAGGCGACTATACTGACATCTCAGAGCATAGAGTATCTTGGGATCCATCACAGAGAGGGAGGCACGACGACAGATGCGAGCCCTCACACGCCGGAAGCGGCGAGCTTTCGAGGAGCGACAGGAGGCAGAGTTGATCGACCTTCTCATGAGTAGGGATTGTGCCACCGCGTGGAGGGCACTACGTGAGCGACGCCCACCTACACCCATAGCAGATCCTCCGACTTGGCACACCTACGCCCAGAGATTATATGACGTCCCACGACAGCCACCATTGCCGATTCCTTCCACACGCGTCCCGTGATATCCACCCTCTTCACCGTAGGCATGGTACGACAGGCCATCCATAGGTTACAGCATGGCCGTTCAGCAGACCACACGGGGCTACAGGGAGAGCACTTTATATATGCAGCAGATGTAGTTTCCCACTTGATCGCCCATCTCTTCAACCGTGCTTTGGTTGAGGGATTACCCGACTCATGGACTATGCATACCATTACGCCTATCCATAAGTCCGGCGATATGATGGACCCAGGGAACTACAGGACTATTATGATAGGCCATATCTCGGCCAAGATCTATGGGGCAGTACTAGAGGCAGGGCTGAGTACACACGCCGAGGCAGCGGGGATCAGAGCACCCGGCGAGCAACGCTTTCGCCGCACTTTCTCCACCATCGACCACATCTTCGTGCTTCGTTGCTTGATTGAGAGCGCGAAGGCGAGGAAGTAGAGACTATACTGTTGCTTTGTGGATTTCCGCAAAGCCTTCGACATGGTCCCTCGAGAGAGACTACTACGGAGGCTACAGGAGTTACAGCTTTCATCAGACATGCTATGGGCCATCCACGCTTTGTATGCACGAGTCACAGGCAGGGTACGCTGCCCCGGCGGTCTATCAGACAGCCTTGTTAGCACCATTGGTGTGAAACAAGGTTGCCCTCTCTCACCCACTCTCTTCGGTCTCTACATCGACGAGATCACGGAGTATATACAGCGAGCAGGAGGATGAGGAGGAGACCTCGAAGGTACGCCAGTACACATCCTATCATATGCTGATGACATTGTCTTGCTTTCAGAGTCACAGGAGGGGTTGCAGTCACATTTACAGGTGCTCGATACCTTTTGCATGGAGAGAGGACTCACAGTGAACCTTGGCAAGACCAAGGTCATGATCTTCCATACCTCCGGGACAGTACGTCATCGCGCCTCTTTCACAGCAGCTGGAGGACAGATAGAGGTAGTGGACTCCTAAGTCTACCTAGGTATCACCTTCTCAGGCAGCACAGGGGTATTCTCCATGGCACAGGCTGCAAGAGATAGATTGACGCGAGGCTATGCGGCACTTGCAGTATTGGAGAGACACTGCTTTCAGACACATTTTCAGGAGCCCCGGACTAAGGGGTGGCTCTTTGACACTCTAGTGACACCCGCATTGATGTACGCAGCAGCAGTATGGGCACCAGGGATCACAGAGGCGATGTGGACACGGATTGAGAGGCCCCAGATCACCATGATCTCACGCTTGCTGCGGAGCAAGCCCTCCGTTCCACATGACATTATACGAGCTGAGCTTGGCACACCACCGATGCTAGTGGAGGCCCTCTTCCAGTTGGTGACCTTTATTCTGAGAGTCAGAGAGCTCCCCACCAGCCGACTCACCAGGCTTGCATTTGAGAGCTCTAGACATTTGGCAGAGAGAGGGCATGAGAGAGTATGGTATGCACATACTTACCGATGGTTAGCAGACCATGGCATGAGCATTACAGATCTCCCCCCTTTTCAGTATGACCTCTCTTTGTAGGTGGTGAAATGAAGTGTGTGGGTGCAGGGAATGCAAAATGCACTACTCCTGGAGAATCTATAAGCCCATGAGCACATTAAATCACAGTACCAAAAGAGACACTTATCACGAAGCCTTCACATCATCACTAGAAACTACACTTAGAGATAAGAGTCAAAGCAACAGCAAGCATGGAGCATAATAGAGCACAATACCATACTAACTAGAAAGCCAAATGTAACACAATCAGAAGACAAGTGATTATCTCATACCACAGCTAATCATACTACTAATCATACCACAGCTGATCATACCAAGCAAAGAACAACAGAATGCAAACTCAGGGTATTCTCACATAAGTGGCATCAAGAAATAACATAAGCAGCAGAAGTAACTAACATGAATAGGACTCATACATCTAGGAGTTCTAAGCCCACGCTCACTCTCAGCTTCTCTGTGTCTCATCTATCATCTCATGTATCATATCATGTGTTTCTTTCTTGAGGTTTCCCTTTTTATAGGAGAGAGGTGAGGAACCGGTTACAATAGAAGAGTCTGTTCCATGGGAGTAGTGGGGAGTTAATGCACTTGGCGGTTTCATAAATGAAACCCCGGCCGCCTCCAGTACCAAACTTTGTCGTGTAATGATGAGTGGTTGGGTCCCACTTGGCCGGCTTGTCAGGTCTGCTTTGTCTGGGCATGCCTTGGGAATGCAGTCGCCCAACTCTACCATTTGGGCTTCTGGTGCCCAACTCCATAATTTGGACGACTGACGCCCAACTCCAGTACTTGGACCACTGTCGCCCAACTCCAGTACTTGGGCCACTGATGCCCAACTTCAGTATTTGGACCACTGATGCCCAACTTCAGTATTTGGGCCACTGATGCCCAACTTTAGTACTTGGGCCATTGATGCCCAACTTCAGTACTTGGGCCACTGATGCCCAGCTTTAGTGCTTGGTTCCTTGGTGCCATCCTTGACTCTGTCCTTCAAAAATTTATTCTACACTCTTCCCCCCACGTTACCCTCTCTCGTTCGGAGAGGAATAGGATCATCCGTCAGGACCTACTACAGATACACGTTAGGGAGACATGGATAGCACCACAGGAGCCTCTTCCCACAAAGAGGCAACACTACAGAGAGCACTTCCTGACTGTGACAGCGGATGGTTTCATTCAGAGACCACGATACATGGATACATATATGGCACCAGCTGAGAGAGTGCCCATTGGGCAGCTCAGAGTATCATCACACCAGCTCAAGATTGAGATTGGGCGAGCCACACATACCTCGAGGGATGAGCGATTATGCAGGATATGTAGAGAGGAGGTGGAGGACGAGGAGCACTACACATGTAGATGCCAGGCATATGAGGACATCAGAGACCGCTACCCACAGCTCTTGAGGGGGCCTAGAGAGATCAGGGCTTTATCGGGGACAGAGGACCAGCACCCTCTAGGTCGTTTCCTAGTAGAGCTCCAGCACCGCCGTGCATCACTCCTCGAGTAGCAGATGGAGATACACCTGGCTCCCCCCCCTCAGACTTATATTACAGATTTTTTTAGACCCATATCCACTCGAGGACGCAGCTCGATGCGGGGTGTCACATTACACAAAGCAGAGGAGCTTAGACGATAGCGTCGACGACCGAGACCCCTTGTCCGGAGAGCTCGTCCACATCAGAGAGAGATTCAGGCGATTCACGCACGCCATGACATGGAGATACGGAGTCGTCAGCAGCGCACCCCTATCGATTTGGACGTTCAGAGCATTTTGAGGATCGCCATGATGTCGTACCCACCGATGCATTATATCCTACACCCACTCCAGGAATTTAGTGGGTTGTGATACCATCGAGCCTCCCCTCCCTATGCATATCATATTTGTATCTCACCCATTGAGCATATAGAGTGCATACCCATAGCACCCCACACCCTTGATGCCAGTTACTATCCACTCCTTTTATACCCGTTTGCGGTACTCACACTTTATTTTCGTTTTGGGATCACAGTGGATTGGATCATACTGACGTATATGTTTTGTCTCATAGGCCGATTTTGGCCTCTAATAGACGTTAAAAAGTCTTTCTTTCTCTCTCTCTCTCTCTCTCTCTCTCTCTCTTTCTCTCTCTCTCTCTCTCTCTCTCTCTCTCTCTCTCTCTCTCTCTTGAGGGGGCCCAGAGAGATCTGGGCTTTATTGG
Organism: Ceratopteris richardii; assembly: GCA_020310875.1. Lineage (NCBI taxonomy): Eukaryota > Viridiplantae > Streptophyta > Polypodiopsida > Polypodiales > Pteridaceae > Ceratopteris > Ceratopteris richardii. The sequence continues at coordinate 72,701,070 of CM035426.1, read as the reverse complement.
GGATAGAGGACGAGCGCCCTCTAGGTCGTTTCCTAGTAGAGCTCCAGCACCGCCGTGCATCACTCCTCGAGCAGAAGATGGAGATACACGTGGCCCCCCCCCCTCAGACTTATATTACAGATTTTTTCAGACCCACACCCACTCGAGGGCCCAGCTCGATGCGGGGTGTCACATTACACAGAGCAGAGAAGCTTAGACTACAGCGTCGACGACCGAGACCCCCACTACGGAGAGCCCGTCCACATCAGAGAGAGATTTAGGCGATTCATGCACTCCATGACATGGAGATACAGAGACGTCAGTAGCGCACCCCTATCGATTTGGACGTTCAGAGCATTTTGAGGATCGCCATGATGCCTTACCCACCGATGCATTATATCCTACACCCACTCCAGGCACTTAGTGGGTTGTGATACCATCGAGCCTCCCCTCCCTATGCATATCATATTTGTATCTCACCCATTGAGCATATAGAGTGCATACCCATAGCACCCCACACCCTTGATGCAGTTACTATCCACTCCTTTTATACCCGTTTGCGGTACTCACACTTTATTTTCCTTTTGGGATCACAGTGGATTGGATCATACCGATGTATATGTTTTGTCTCATAGGCCGATTTTGGCCTCTAATAGACGTTAAAAAGTCTTTCTTTCTTTCTCTCTCTCTCTCTCTCTCTCTCTCTCACACACACACACACACACACCACCCTGGGTGAAGTCTTCCTTATGGGAGACTTCAATGGCCGTACCCAGTCACGTCAGTGCAAGGCATATGACATGGACCATCCACATCTCATGAGGGGCATAGATCCGGAGGAGACGAGCACCAGTAGAGTATGAGCAGATATGGGTCAGGACACCACCGGGTATGGCAGACATTTGCTTGAGGTAGGAAGAAGACACCATCTCGTTATATATAACGGGATGCATCGCTGGCCAGGCTCGGGCGGACTTACTTGCTTCCCGCACGGAGGGGGTGAGAGCACGGTCGACTACATTCTGGGTACCATCTCTGGAGCTTCACTTATCCCCTCACTTAGTATTGGACTACGCCCACTTGGTGCTGACCATACGTTTATCACATTCACACTTTCATCTCCTGTTCCACTAGACCCTCCCTCATTCATTGAGCCACACACCACGATACACTTCACACACGAGCTCTCACACGTTTATGCACACCACTAACACACGAGACTACTCTCCCTTGATCCATTCTCACCTTTGGATACACTTACATCACAAATCACCACCATCCTTCATGACTCTGCTATCCAGAGCTTTCCACATCGCACACATACACATCCTCCACGCACAGGATCCATGCCCCAAAACAGTTGGTATGATGCACGCTGTCGGGAACTAAGGAAGCATCTACGGATTTTAGAGCTTAGAGGGGATATTACACACAGACAGGCACAGCGTCGCATGCAGAGCCGTACTCGCCGCAAGCGGCGGGAATGGGAGGAGAGACAGTACTGGGATATCTAACATTTGCTCATGAGTCGGGATAGTGCAGTGGCATGGCGACATTTGAGGGAGAGGAGACAGCAGACACCCATTCGAGATTCGAGCATTTGGCATAGCTATGCACAAAGCCTATACCAGATTCCAGACCAACCCCCCATTCCCAGGCCGGAGAGCTCACGCCCCACTACCTCTTACTTCTTCACATCCACTATGGTGAGCCGCGCTATTTCCCATTTACAGCATGGCAGAGCGCATGACCAGTTCAGTTTACAGGCAGAGCATCTCATCTATGGATGTACGACTCTCGCACCTCTCATTGCCCACCTCTTCAATCGTGCATTGGTTGAAGGGTTCCCTGACTCGTGGACTTACGAATGGACACCATAGTGCCCATTCGTAAGTCAGGCGACATTATGGATCCAGCTACATATCGGACGATCATGATTGGCCCCATATTGGCCAAGTTGTATGGGGCAGTGCTAAACAGAGAGTTGAGCACTCTCGCCGAGAGGAAGGGTATCAGAGCTCCAAGACAGGCAGGTTTTAGACGAGACTACTCTACCATTGACCACATCGTCACTCTTAGATGCCTGATCGTGAGGAAGAGGAGATAATACTGCTGCTTTGTGGACTTCCGCAAAGCCTTCGACACAGTTCCCAGGGAGCGACTCTTTAGACGTCTACTTCGGAGTTCTAGATGAGATGATATGGGGGATCTACGCTTTATATGAGAGAGTATCTGGTAGAGTCAGATGTCCAGTCCCACTCACTTGCTAGCACCATCGGGGTGAAGCAAGGGTGTCCTCTTTCACCCACCCTCTTTGGTCTAGACATTGATGAGATAGTGGATTTCATACGACAGCAGGGAGGGGAGGGCATTGAGGTACGAGGAACCAGTGTTCATATTCTTTTATATGCTGATGATATTGTGCTGGTTTCAGAGTCCGCGGAAGGTCTACAGCACCACCTACGCGGCCTAGACAACTTTTGCATACATAGAGGGCTATTTGTGAACCTTGGTAAAACCAAGGTTATGATTTTTCATACATCAGCTCAGGTGAGGAGACAGAGTTCTTTCACAGCAGCAGGCGGACCGATTGAGGTAGTCGGGTCATATGTCTATCTTGGAGTGACATTCACAGCAGCTTATGGGGTCTTCTCTACGTCTCAGGCAGCACGGGACCGTATCACACATGGATACGCAGCACTAGCCTTGATGGAGAGACAGTGCCACCAGGCACACTTTCAGGAGCCTCATACAAAGGGGTGGCTCTTCTACATTTTGGTTATACCAGCACTCATGTATGGGGCAGCCATATGGGGGCCCGGATTAGTTACATCGGCATGGACAACATTGGAGAGGCCACAGATTCGCATGATTGCGAGACTCATCCAAAGCAAGCCTTCGGTACACATGATATTATCATAGCAGAGCTAGCAGCACCACCGATGCTAGTAGAGGCACTGTTCCAGACAGTATGCCTATTACACAGGATCCGGAGCATGGGCACAAAGCGCATCACTTATCGAGCTTTCCAGGCGTCACGTGACATGGCATTAGCAGGAGACACCTCCTCATGGTACGCAAAGACACGAGATTGGTTGGCCCATCATGGGTTTGACATCGACAGACTACCACCACTGCAGTATGACTTACATGCTCCCACCTATTCCCTCTCCCACCAGGAGAGGAATTGGGTCATTCGACAGGAGATATGGCATACATACATACGGAGGACATGGATTAGCCCCAGGGATACATTGCCACCGAAAATGCTCCACTACCGCGAGCATTTTCTACAGATCTCAAACCAAGGCTTCATTGAGACTCCACGATACATGCAGACATACCTACCACACCACCTCCGAGTCATCATTGGGCAGCTTCGAGTTTCGTCACATCGACTCGAGATCGAGAGTGGTCGGACCAGGGGAGTCCCTAGAGAGGAGAGGTGGTGCCCAATATGCCATACAGAGATAGAGAGTGAGGAGCACTTTGTTACCAGATGCCGAGCATACTCAGATCTACAAGCACAGTTCCACATACAGGAGTCACTACAGTTGTGCATGACCACGGGAGACCAGCGGAGGCTGGGACATTTCCTCACTGCGGCATATGAGAGACGAGAGCAGTCGATACAGCCCACACATCACACACGGGTGAGTACCCAGCAGACCATTACTCAATTCTTTGAGCGAGATGGGCTACATCAGAGGGGCCCACCTTCCAGAGGCATAGGGCTCATGCTCGAGCAAGCAGCGGCATAGAGAGTGCGACGTCGACCACATAGGGCTGGATTCAGACGACCACGACTATACCGGGAGGATATCTCACGCATCATGATAGCCCATGACCACATGATGGAGCACAGGCGCACCATCACCACCTTGGTAGCCTTCCTTCCGGAGGCACTCACACCGTCACCGATGTACCACATACTCCACCCACCTCCACCCATTATATGTAGTTAGGATATACATATTCAATCCTATGATGGGACCCCCATGTATTAGGTGGCCATTATCTGTAGAGTCAGAGACACATCTCCTCCCACACCACTACATTATCCCCACTACCTCTCCATCACTCGATACACTATCTTGGGGTTATTTCGAGCCTTTTTCAGCCTACACAGTTTTGTGTAGCGAGTACGATTCCATTTTATTTCTACACAAGAGTTACTACAGTTATACATGGTTTTGTCTCATAGGCCAAGTTTGGCCTTCAGAAGACGTTAATATCACTTTCTTTCTCTCTCTCTCTCTCACTCTCTCTAGCACACGATGGAGCTAGTTAGTCGTTTCAGATGCATTCCCATGCTTGTTGTAATACGCCTTTGCATATAGACTATCATAGATATCGCACTCCATACACCCCCCCACTTTCATGGGTATCTCCACACGCATATCATGGAGATATGTATCAGCTTTACCAGTTTCTTTTTCAACACTTTTATCTTCTATGATAGACACCCATGTACATCGATTTGTCTCATAGGCCGAGTTCGGCCTCCTAATAGACGTAAAAACACTTTCTTTCTTTCTTTCAGAGGACAGATAGAGGTAGTGGACTCCTACCTCTACCTAGGTGTCACCTTCTCGGGCAGCACAGGGGTATTCTCCATGGCAGACGCCGCGAGAGATAGATTGACACGAGGCTATGCGGCACTTGCAGGATTGGAGAGACGCTGCTTTCAGACACATTTTCAGGAGCCCCGGACTAAGCGGTGGCTCTTTGACACTCTAGTGACACCCGCATTGATGTACGCAGCTGCAGTATTGGCACCAGGGATCACAGAGGCGATGTGGGCGCGGATTGAGAGGCCCTAGGTCACCATGATCTCACGCTTACTGCGCAGCAAGCCCTCCGTTGCACATGACATTATACGAGCTGAGCTTGGCCCACCACCGATGCTAGTGGAGGCCCTCTTCTAGTTGGTGACCTTTATTCTGAGAGTCAGAGAGCTTCCCACTAGCAGACTCACCAGGCTTGCATTTGAGAGCTCTAGACATTTGGCAGAGACAGGGCATGAGAGAGTATGGTATGCACAGACTTATCGATGGTTAGCAGACCATGGCATGAGCATTACGGATCTCCCCCTTTTTCAGTATGACCTCTCTTCCCCCCACATTACCCTCTCTCGTTCGGAGAGGAATAGGATCATCCGTCAGGACCTACTACAGATACACGTCAGGGAGACATGGATAGCACGACGGGAGCCTCTTCCCACAAAGAGGCAACACTACAGAGAGCACTTCCTGACTGTGACAGCGGATGGTTTCATTCAGAGACCACGATACATGGATACATATATGGCACGAGCTGAGAGAGTGGCCATTGGGCAGTTGAGAGTATCATCACACCAGCTCGAGATTGAGGTTGGGCGAGCCACACATACCCCGAGGGATGAGAGATTATGCAGGATATGTAGAGAGGAGGTGGAGGACGAGGAGCACTACACATGTAGATGCCAGGCATATAAGGATATCAGAGACCGCTACCCACATCTCTTCAGGGGGCCGAGAGAGATCTGGGCTTTATTGGGGACAGAGGACCAGCACCCTCTAGGTCGTTTCCTAGTGGAGCTCCAGCACCGTCGTGCATCACTCCTCGAGCAGTAGATGGAGATACACTTGCCCCCCCCCTCAGACTTATATTACAGATTTTTTGAGACCCACTGCCACTCGAGGACCCAGCTCGATGCGGGGTGTCACATTACACAGAGCAGAGGAGCTTAGACGACAGCGTCGACGACCGAGACCCCGGCCCAGAGAGCCCGTCCACATCAGAGAGAGATTCAGGCGATTCACGCGCGCCATGACATGGAGATACGGAGACGTCAGCAGTGCACCCCTATCGATTTGGACGTTCAGAGCATTTTGAGGATCGCCATGATGCCTTACCCACCGATGCATTATATCCTACACCCACTCCAGGCATTTAGTGGGTTGTGATACCATCGAGCCTCTCCTCCCTATGCATATCATATTTGTATCTCACCCATTGAGCATATAGAGTGCATATCCATAGCACCCCACACCCTTGATGCCACTTACTATCCACTCCTTTTATACCCGTTTGCGGTACTCACTCTTTATTTTCCTTTAGGGATCACAGTGGATTGGATCATACTGATGTATATGTTTTGTCTCATAGGCCGATTTTGGCCTTTAATAGACGTTAAAAAGTCTTTCTTTCTTTCTTTCTTTCTCTCTCTCTCTCTCTCTCTCTCTCTCTCTCTCTCTCCCCCTCCCTCCCTCCTTCCTCCAGCAGCAGATGGAGATACACCTGGCCCCTCCTCCTCAGACTTATATTACAGATTTTTTCAGACCCACAGCCACTCGAGGACCAAACTCGATGCGGGGTGTCGATTACACAGAGCAGAGGAGCTTAGACAACAGCGTCGATGACCGAGACCCGAGTCCGAAGAGCCCGTCCACATCAGAGAGAGATTCACGCGATTCATGCACGCCATGACATGGAGATACGGAGACGTGAGCAGCGCACCCCTATCGATTTGGACGTTCAGAGCATTTTGAGGATCGCCATGATGCCTTACCCACCGATGCATTATATCCTACACCCACTCCAGTCATTTAGTGGGTTGTGATACCATCGAGCCTCCCCTCCCTATGCATATCATATTTGTATCTCACCCATTGAGCATATAGAGTGCATACCCATAGCGCCCCACACCCTTGATGCCAGTTACTATCCACTCCTTTTTTATACCCGTTTGCGGTACTCACACTTTATTTTCCTTTTGGGATCACAGTGGATTGGATCATACTGATGTATATGTTTTGTCTCATAGGCCGATTTTGGCCTCTAATAGACGTTCAAGAGTCTTTCTTTCTTTCTTTCTCTCTCTCTCTCTCTCTCTCTCTCTCTTTCTCTCAGCACTTTTATCTTTTTTGATTGCTAGAAGATTCACCCATGTACATCGATTTGTCTCATAGGCCGAGTTCGGCCTCCTAATAGATGTAAAATCTCTCTCTCTCTCTCTCTCTCTCTCTCTCTCTCTCTCTCTCTCTCCCTCCCTCCCTCCCTCCCTCCCTCCCTCCCTCCCTCGCTCCCTCCCTCTCTCTCTCTCTCTCTCTCTCTCTCACCCCCCTCCCTAATCTCTGCAAAGTGCTATCAAGTTCTCATGCAAACAAAGTGTCCCTGCCGCGGACTAACAATTGTTGCCTATAGTTATTAGCGACTCCATCGTGCATCGGGCAGGCTCGCATCTTCATCGCAAGGCTTTGGACTCAACACACTGAGAATTTTCCCATTTTCTAATGCCTTGACTACTACGGCTAAGAAGGAGGATTTGATGAAAATGGATGACAATTTGACCATAGCTATCAAAGAAAACAAGAAGATGGTGGACTCCACTATCACGACAAGCATCAACCAGCATTTTTAAAGCTTGAGAAAGAAGTAGAAACATATCATAAGGAGAGGGAAACATGAAAGAAAGAGAAAAAAGAGTGAAAGAAGGAGAGCAAGATAGAAAAAGAAGAATGGGCTAAGGAGAGAGCTAACATGAAAGAGGAATTGGAGCTCCTCAAAGCTTCAATGGTCTCTCTCACACCCGAAGAGGAAGGGATTAATATGAACAAGACAGAAGCTCCCAAAAAAGAACTCACCAAAGCCTTGACGAGAGCATGGAAAACAAGTTAGAAGCTACTAAAGAAGGGTGGATCGACATAGTGAAGAAGAACATCAGAAAAGAAGCCAAAGAGAAAGCACAAAAGGAAGACGCCCTCATCGTGCACACCACCGTTGAGGAAGAAAATATAAGACATGCCCGTCGTCTCAATGTACGCATCACAGGCATTGTAGAAAAGAAGGCTCTACCTTAAAGTCCGATGGGAAAACACTAAGCAAGATACTCGGTTACAAAGAGGAGTCCCCCCCATTCATCAAGTCTTGGAGAATGGGGCGTGACCCACAAAGAAGAGAGCTCTCATTCTACACTTCCCTTTCGAAAATGTAAGATCAACTTTTCTACGCAACTTACGCAAGAGGGTGATTTTGAGAGCATTTGATGACCCCCTATCTACCTTGATGATGATCTGAGACCCATGCAAGTAGCACATCGTTGTGCATATATGCCGAAAGTACACCAAGCTCGCAAAGAAGGAAAGAAGGCTTCATACAGAGATGGACGTGTCATCATTGATAGCAAGGCCATCCCATAGGGATTTACGGCCTGTGAGACACTCCAGGAGATACACCTTGCAGTTTGGAACTGCAATGGAGATGTATGGACACACCCAGAGAGGTTGGAAGAGGTGCTAAGAGGCAAAGACATCATTATGTTGACAGAGATATATGAGAGCCGAGACCGGAGCCTACCTCGAGTCCACGGTTTCCGGTGGAAGTCCAAATACAGAGAGTGTACACATCAGCACACCGCCAGAGGATCATGAGGAGTAGCCATACTCTTCAGAGATGGACTTCGGAGTAGGATACAGATAGTCGCACGTGATTCACATGCAAGATATCGTTGGATTCAACTCAAGCTCTCACAGGAGCATATCATCTTCATAGTGGTATGCTACTTTGCTCCTTCTAGCTCGTGGTTCGCTACCATAGATCGAGAGGAGGACTCATCATACACTTGCTTGTTAGAAGAGATTACATAGTACTCTGCATTAGGGGAAGTCTTCCTTATGGGAGACTTCAATGCCAGGACAAGTAATGATCAGTGTGAGATATTTGACCCAAAAGACCCACAGATACTGCACACCATAGAGGATGAGTCTATAGCTCGAGCTTCAGCTGACTCTACACACACTCACTATGGCACTCACTTACTAAGAATAGGCTCTCGACATAATCTCGTTATCTATAACGGGATGGCTCAGTGGCCTACCTCAAGAGGATTGACATGCATATCACACTCAGTCACAGATGGCAGAGGAAGTATAGTAGATTACGTCATGGGATCCAGAGAGGCCATCCACCTACTTACCTCATTCACCATCCTACCCATACCCATTGGGGCCGATCACACATACCTCGCGCTCTCCCTCAAGGGAGACACCCCTACATGCACGCGTTCCACACACCACCATCCACTTCACACACGAGCTAGCTCACATATATGCCGCTCACCTACTCACCTCACACATAGCATCAGCCCTTCCGACATCAGCCATGAGCTCCTTCCCACACACCATCCATTCTAGTCACAGACCTCCTAGGACTATGCCACAACATCGCTGGTATGATGAGGAATGTAGAGATCTTTACCGCAAACTACGAGCTCAGCGAGCATTGGGAGAGATCACAGAGAGAGGCTAGGGGTCGGAGGAAGACTCTCACACGTCGGAAGAGGCGAGCCTTTGAGGAGGCACAGGAGCTTAAGCTATACCATCTCTTTATGGTTATGGACAGTGCTGCAGCATGGCATACCCTACGAGAGCCACGCCTGACCACGCCTATTGGGGACCTACACACAAGGCATGATTATGCTGAGAGATTATATGAGATACCTGGGTAGCCTCCCATTACCCAACCACTTGAGCCTAGCCCTACTAGTTCTTCTCTCTTCATAACAAAGATGGTTGAGAGGGCCATAGGACGACTATGACATGGATGTTCGATAGACCACACGGGATTGCAGAGAGAGCATCTCATATACGCAGCCTCCACTATAGCCCCATTGATTGCACATGTCTTCAACCGGGCTATAGGGGAGCGCTTCCCAGAGGAGTGGACTAGGCACACCATTGTGCCTATCCACAAATCTGGCGACACCCTAGACCCATGGAACTATAGGACCGTCATGATTGGCCAAACTATACGGTGCCATACTTGAGGTGGATTTGGGCTCATATGCAGAGACTTAGGGGCTACAAGTACGAGGCAAGGCAGGTTTTCGATGAGCTTTCTCTACTATTGATCACATCTTCATTTTGTGCCGCCTCATTGATGGACAAGGGTGCGGAAGAAGATATTATATTGTTGCTTTGTGGACTTCCACAAAGCTTTTGATACAGTGCCACGAGAGAGGCTCTTCCGACCCCTCCAGAGCTTAGGAGTACTGTCAAGGATGATTTGGGCCATCTATGCACTCTACGAGCAGGCGAGTGGGAAGGTACAGTGTCCAAGAGGTATGTCTGAGGCCATTGCTAGCACCATCGGTGTTAAGCAAGGTTGTCCACTCTATTTGGTCTCTACATCGACGAGGTTGAGGACTACATTCTTCGAGTTGGAGGAGAGGGTGTAGACCTCGTAGGTACACATGTCCACATTTTATTATATGTCGATGACATTGCATTGATTTCAGAGTCATGCGAGGGATTACAGCGCCACCTGGATGCCCTGGATGAGTTTTGTACACAGAGGGGCTTGACAGTAACCTTGGCAAGACCAAGGTCATGATCTTCCACACCTCCCCCATGGTGAGGAATGGAGCAGGATTCAGAGCAGGCGATGGACAGATTGAGGTGGTCACTTCCTATGTCTACCTCGGAGTCACATTCACGAGATTGCCTGGCCCCTTCAGCATGAGACAGGCAGCCACCGATAGACTCATACGAGGACATGCAGCTGTAGCCATGTCACCAGGCACACTTCCAAGAGCCAGGCACACTTCCAAGAGCCCCGCACGAAGGGGTGGCTATTTGACACACTAGTTAGACCAACTATGATGTATGCTGCGATAGTTTGGGCCCCAGGCCTCAGAGTCACCCAGTGGAGTGCGATCGAGAGGCCATAGGTACGTATGATCTCGCGACTAGCTCACGTGAAACAATCAATGCCACATGACATCATGAGGGCAGAGCTAGCTGCACCACCCATGGTAGTAGGTGCACTATTCCAGACTATGCTTTATTCAGAGGATGAGGGAGCTCTCTACAGACAGACTCACACACAGAGCTTTTGAGGCATCTATACAGATATCAAAGTCAGGATATGAGAGAGCTTGGTACACTCAGGTTAGAGTCTGGTTTGATAGTCATGGACTTGATATGGACAGATTGCCTCCTCTTTAGTATGACGAGACTCACCTCACATCCACCTCTTTTGCAGTTGTCAATCTTTTATGAATGATGATCCACAATAGCTTTGGTATCTGATTCTCAATGAACAGGTATAATAAGATATGAGGTTTGAGCTCCATGGAAAAATCCTCTAGTTGCATGCCACTCCTTATCTATCTTAGTTGCATACCTCTTTTTTATTGAAGTCCTTACTCCAAACAACAATCTTACCGCTCCCACTTGAGCTCCTCCATCAGCTTCATGCTTATTGCTGAGCAAGAGATGTACACAAAGTTAAGCATTTAACATTACGAGAATTAGATGTTGTGCAAGGTATGAGTGTGTTAGGGCCCTCGATTTACATATAAATCCCATTGAAGTCTACTCAGAAGATTAAACCCATTATACTGATCTATATGCCTCCTCTTTGCAAAGGATGAAGTTTATTTGACCCAAGCATAGTTATTAGGGGAGCCCACACAACACAATGGGAAACATACTGTGTAATATCTTTTTCCATATTTGGCCAAAAAAAAAAATCTTTACATGTAGAAATAGTACTTTGTATGCCCTAGGACCCATATACAGTAGTTCATGCATCTCTTTCATAACAAATTCTTTAAAACCTTGTGTAATGCTTAACTTGTCTTAGAAATACAAGAATCCATTATGAAAAGTGTAGTGATCCTCACTAAATGTTGGAGAATTATTGAACGCATTCCATGTTTGTGAAAAATACAAATAAGATGCATAAGTAGAAATCATGTCATGAAATAAATGAATATGAATAGTAGAAAATATTATTGATTGAAACAATAGTTTGTGGGGAAGGGAAATGACTAAGGGCATCAGCAACAACATTAGCTTTGCCAGGTTGATATTCAATCATACGCTGAAAATTTTGTATGAAAGAAGCCCATTTAATGTGTCCGTCCGAAATCAATGGGTGATTTAATAAATGCTTAATAGAATGTTGGTATATTTTGATTATGACTTTTGAACCCATGAGATAATATTTCCAAATTTTTAAAGCATGCACAACAGCTAAAAGACGTTCCTTATCATATATACTATAGTTCTTTTCAGAAGGTTTAAGTTTCCTACTTTCAAATGCATGGGACGATCATTTTGCATTAATAGAACACCTATATGTGAACCACTAGCATCTATAACTAGATGGAAAGGTTGTGCAAAATTGGGTAATTGCAAGATAGGTGCATGAGAAAGTGCATGTCTGAGTTTTTCAAAAGATTGTTGTTGTGATAATCTCCATGCAAATTTTAACTTTTTCTTCAATAATAAAGTGAGTGCGAGTGCTCAATAAGAAAAATCTTTTACAAACTTTCTATAAAAACTAGGCAATCCTAGAAAAGAGCATAAATTATTCACAGATTGAGGTACACGCCATTCTTCAATTACTTTAGTTTCCTTTGGATCTACGTGAACACCTTGACTAGAAACAATATGGCCTAAATACTCTAATTCCTTTTGGAAGAAATAACTCTTTTCACGATTGGCATAAAGTTTGTTTTTGCGTAATAAATTAAAAACTATTGCTAAATAATTTTCATGGTCATCGTCATTCTCACTATAGACGAGTATATCATCAAAGAAAACAAGAACAAAAGCTTGATATTCAAGAAAAATGTTATTCATCATGCGTGAAAATGTAGCAGGTGCATTGGTAAGTCCAAAAGACATTACCATGACTTCAAAGTGAGCAGTTTGATTTCTAAAGGCAGTCTTATAAATGTCATTTTGTGTCACTCATATTTGATGATACCTAGATTTAAGATCAATTTTACTAAAGACACGTGCTCCACGAAGTTTATCTAGAAAATCTCTATCCTAGGAATAGGATATCTATTTTTAATTGTGATCTTATTGAGTGCTCTATACTCAATGCACATCCTATAAGTCTTGTTCTTCTTCTCTACTCAAAGAACAGGTTCTCCAAAGGTCAAGAACTAGGTCTTATTAGTCCTTTATGGAGTAAATCCTTAACTTGATTAGCTATTTCTTGTTTATGTAAAGGCCCATGCCTATAAGGTGCTTTATGGGGAGGAGAACTACCAGGAATTAATTATATACTATGGTCAAGAGATCCCCTAGAAGGTGGTAGTTTAGAAGGAAAATTAGCCAATAGGAATCCATAAATGATTTATGTGCACCAGGAAGTGTATGTGTATAATCAACTATGTTATTACTATGTTATTGACAAAAACAATACATGAATTGTAGCCTTTCCTAAATGGATGTTTTACTTTAGTATGACTAATTAATGGAAATGGTTGGAAGTTATGCATTGTAGACAGACAAATATCTTGATTGTTAAACTTAAAACTCATGGTGTATGTATGATAATCAATGCATGGGTTATAATGATGACGAAAAGGCATACCAAGTATAACATCATAGGACTGCAAAGGAGCAATTAAGAATGTGCATTCATCTATGTATGAACCTATACAAATCCGAATATTATGCACTTCACTTGTAACATTATATCTATTTCCTTGAAATGCAGCCTTAACTTTATACATAGAAGGAAGTGGGTTTAATTGGAGATCTTTTGCTAGTGTATGAGAAATAAAGTCATGCAAACTACCATCATGATGTTAAATATTAACAACTTTACCATTAATAGTACCTTGCATGAAAAGTAAAGAATGAATAGAAATTTCATTACCCAAGGTACTTAGATCCTGTTCCAATGCTTCTTTGGTCCAATCAAGTTGTGTACTTGAGTTTTGATAGGCTTCATGTTGTTAGTTCGGAACCTACATTTAGCTTTAGTATGACCAAACTTACCACAATGCCAACAAGTGATAAGGGGCCTCTTTTGTTGAGCATCCATCATTGTAGTTTGAAGGGTTGGAGGTTTTGTGGGTTGTAGGAGAGTGGGCTTGGATATTGGTGAGAAATTTGATTGAGGAGGGCACTGAAAAGTAGGTGGGCATTGAAAAGTAGGTGGGCGCTGAAAAGTAGGAGAAGAAAGACTAGTAAATGGATGCTTGAAAGGAAAATTAGGCTTGATTGGTGCAGGTTGTCGTTGACGCATTTGTTGTAAGCGAAGGACCTAGTGATGGATTGAAACTCTTTCGCAGCATCATGTGCAAAAGAAATAGCTTCATAGAGGGTCGTTGGACGTAGGGTGTTGAGCTTAGTTTGGATTCTCATCTCCAAACTATCTTCATACTTTCTTTGCAAGGTATCTTCAGGAATCATTTCAAGCCAACGAATAAGTAATAGTCGTTGCCAAAAACGTTCAGTATAGCTAGATATAGTTTCTTCATCTTTCCAGCCAAAATTTATCCATGATCGACGAGCATGTAAGTGGAACTATGGAGGAATGAAGGACTCCTTGATCTTCTTTTGAAATGCGTCCCGTGTGGTAAGGTGATCGATGCTATGGTGCATAACATTCCACCATTAACTGGGCCTTACGCACCAAATAATTAGTAACAAATTTCACTTTCTCACTTTCAGAGTATGATTCATCAGAATAGAAGTCATCAAACTGAGATAGCCATGAAAGAACAAATTGGCCATCCTTTCGCCCATTGAATCGTGAAAATTGGAAAATTTTGGCACCAATCTTGTTTTGGGGTGGTAATAATGGACTTCTGTTGATATATTTAGGTAGTGATGTGTGTGAACACAATAGGACCGCCGGGGTCCTTTTTTCCCTCTTTAGGAGGTTTTTTTCCCCTGGCTTGTATATACGCCTATTGCCCTAATGGGCTACTTATCTTTGTACATTCTAGTGGTAATACATTCAGTATTGTGTGTGGAGCTCCAAGCTTCTTCTTCTTCCTTGTGTTGTTCGCGTGCTTCCGTAGACATCTAACTCCAACAATTGGTATCAGAGCAAGTCGCTGCTTCATCTAGGGCATCATCGACACCTCTACGGTTGCAGTCTCAGAATTGCATGAATTTTGGTGAGCATACTTAACGTGTTTCGGAGTTCAAAACAACTTCATTATGTGGTGTCGAAATCGTGATCTGAGCTCATTTCGGCCTCCGAACGCACTATCGTAGTGCTTATGTAGGCTATTTTGTCTTTTTGTGCCCAAGGTATATACCAGTTTTGGTTCGCCAGTATAAGCGTCTCAAAGTCTGCTACAAGTCTAGCAGAATTCGTTTGGGTAGTTCTGTTCAACTTTTTGAGATACGATTAATTTTCTGCATCAAGGTATTTTAGTCACCGGCCATGGATGAAAGCAGTGATGTATTCCGTATGTTGGCATTTGAGGATAAGTTGGATGGTACCAACTACCCATTATGGGCTTATATGATGCGACATGTATTGGTTGCAAAAGTACTATGGAACATTGTGTAGGGTGTTGAAAAACATCCTATCACACCTGCAACTGTTATAACTGTAGGTACTGAAGCTGATGCAGAAGGTGTCGAAGATGATGATATTCTACATATTCCTGTTCGTGCTACAGTTTCTGTTGCACCTACTCCAGAGCCAATTTGTTGGGATGGTAGACATGCCTAGTCACATGCATTGATAGCTTTGTCTATCAAACGTGCCATTATTCCTCATATTCACTCTTGCGAAACAGCTAAGGATGCTTGGGATACACTTACCACATTGTACCAAACTAGGAATGAGGCTCGTGTTACTTACGTCCGAAAAAAGTTTGAGAGTGAGCACATGAATGAAGGTGATTCTATGGATGGTTTTCTAACAAAGATCAAAGACTTGAAGGAACAGTTGTTTTTTACTGATGAGGTTATATCAGATAGCTCACTTGTGCAAACCGTTCTGAATGGTCTTCTTAATTCATATCAGAGTTTTGCTTCTACTCTTCAGTTAATGATGAAAGGCAATCCAAATGCCTTGTCATTTGAGTAGTTAGTCTCTGTTCTATTACAGGAGGATCAGTCCAGGCAGAACAGGTCCATTATGTGTGTTGCAGATCAAGCTTTCCTGGCTAGTCAGAAGGGCAAAGGAAAATGGAGCTCTTCTTTTAGTAAGCAGAAATCTGCTAATTATGCACAATCAAAGAGGGTCTGTAGTAGACTCAGATGTTTGGTACTTTGAGAGTGGGGCGACCAAACATATTACCTCGCAGCGTAGTTTCTTCTCTTCACTCGAGCATGCCCCTACAGGGAATACTGTTACATGCGCGAACAACTCCTCTTATCCTGTTATGGGAGTTGATAAGATCATTTTGACTACTGTTGATGGTAGTTCTTTCACTTTGTCAGATGCTTTGTTTATGCCAGGGATCAAGAAAAATATGTTATCAGTTTCTGCATTAGCCAAGATTGGCTTGGTTGTGAAATTTGTTGATGACAGATGTACAATTCATGATCTATCAAATGGCAACATGATTATTGCTTTTAGCATTTTATGTCGTGGGCTGTATAAACTCATAGACTATGAAAGATTTGTAAATGATTTGGCATGTGTAGTACATGGTTCTCAGGCTACGTCAGATGTGAAGCTTTGGCATGCACACTTTGGCCATCTGAATTTTGCTAGTTTGTTACGCCTGCAGAAATATGAAATGGTGTCCTCTTTGTTGAAACTTGAGGCACCTGGAAAACATGTTTGTGAAGGTTGTATTTTGGGCAAAATGCAGCATTACTCCTCTCCCAAAGATGGTTCAATTTGGGCTACTCAGAAATTGCAGCTTATACATTGTGATGTATGTGGTCCTATGCAGACACCTTCTTTTGGAAATTATCTTTACTTCGTGACTTTCATCGATGATTTTTCTAGGCATGCATGGGTATATCCATTAAAGGCAAAGTCCGAAGTGTTCATGTGCTTCAAATAATTTTTGGTTTTGGCTGAAAATCTGTCAGCATGTAAAATGGGCACCCTGCATTCTGATCGAGGGAGGGAATATATGTCTTCTGATTTTAATGCATTTTTGGCTGAACATGGGATAAAACACCAATGTACAGGGCCATATACACCTCAATAGAATGGAGTTGCTAAACAAAAGAGCAGATCAGTCATGGAGATGGCGAGGTGTATGGTCAAGAGTGAGGCTTTACCACATAGTTATTGGCTTGAGACTGTCATGTGTGCATCATATGTACTTAACAGGTCCCCCACTAAAGCGCTGCAGTCTATCACTCCATATGAGGGTTGGCATGATTGCAAGCCATCTCTTGCTCATTTGCTTGTTTTTGGTTGTTTGGCATATGTATTAGTGCCTGAACAACATCGCAAAAAATTGGATGATAAGGCAGTAAAATGTATCTTTGTTGGGTACAGTTCTGAAAGTAAAGGCTATTGTTTGTATCATCCATAGACTAAACGCATTCTGGTTAGCCGTGATGTTGTTTTTGTGGAAGATGCTATTCAGCCATTGCTTTTTGAAAAAGCAGTAAAATGTATCTTTGTTGGGTATAGTTCTAAAAGGAAATGCTATCGTCTGTATCATCCACAGGCTAAACGCATTCTGGCTAGCCGTGATGTTGTTTTTGTGGAAGATGTTATTCAGCCATTGCTTTCATGTACTAAGGAGACATCTGTTAGCTCCAAAGACATGTATGGTACTTTGCTTCCTCTTTTTATAGGTGGACAGCCTAGTGCTGGTCCTAATGAGGCAACTTCTCAGTCTTTGCAGGTTTCATGTGATGATGCAAATCATCCCATTTCTGATGTAGATTTACATGATGCACTTGTTGATGAGAGAGCTGATATTGAGGAGGCAAAAACTATGCCAAAATGGCTCGTGCAGACTTTGCATGACAGCAAATTAGATGCACCTCTGCCATATCGTACTCGATTAGGCTCTCATAGTGCCTCTTTTGCATAAGATTGCTATGCTATGTCTGGCTACATCTAGTCTATGTGATGAGACTGAGCTTGTTTTGTTTGATGAAGCACAAAATTCAGAAAATTGGATGGCTCCTATGAAATCTGAGTATGGTGCTATAATGAAGAATGGTACTTGGTCTTTATGTGACTTGCCTCTTGGCAAGAAGGCCATTGGCACTAAGTGGGTATACAAGTTGAAGTGTAAACCTGATGGTATAGTTGACAGGTATAAGGCTAGGCTTGTTGCAAAGAGTTATGTGCAGGAAAGAGGCATTGATTTTGATGAAACCTTTGCTCCTACTTGCCGAATGACTACTATTCATAGCATTTGTGCACTTACAACTCATCATGGTTGGAATGCACATCAATTGGACATTAAAAGAACATTTGTGAATGGTGACTTGCATGAAGAAGTGTATGTTTTTCAACCTAGTCGCTTTGTGCAGAAAGGGCATGAAAACCAGGTGTGTAGGTTAAACAAGGCATTATATGGTTTAAAGCAAGCACCACGTGCTTGGTATGAAAAAATACATGCCTATCTGATTGCACATGGTTTTGAGGACAGTCCAAATGAAAGCACCTTATATGTCAAGCGTGCTAATGATGTACTTCTTATCATTGTGGTGTATGTGCATGACATGCTACTCATTGGTCCTCATGAGAAGCATATTGCTGATTTCAAGGCTGATTTACATGCCTCATTTGAGATGTTTGATTTGGGGCATTTGCATCATTATTTGGGCATTCAGTTTATGCACGTTGATGGTGGAATGGCTTTGTGTCAAACAAAATATATTGACACATTATTGTATTGTTTTGGCCTTGAAGACTGTGAACCTATTTCTACTCCTATGGAGACAGGTTTACGACTGAGTCTTCATGATGCTAGAGATGCATTTGATGTTGTTCTCTATCACCAGGCTGTTGGATGCTTGATTTACTTATGCATTACTCGGCCAGATATTTAGTTTGTTGTCTCACAGATGAGCAGGTTTATGCATTATAGTGAAATAGTCAAACATATGGGTCTATATAGTTCTTTAATAGTGAACTTGAAAATATTTCTTAAAATGCATGGCCTTTAAAGACGGATACAATTTAGAAGAGAACACAAAGTCGTATAAAGAGAGAGATATCTAAATGTTTCCCATACTTGGAGAGGAGGCTCTCTGTAGGTTGATATGGGAACCAAGACCAAGTTAAGGAGCAAGGTGCATCATGCCATCCTATACATGCAACTGTAGTGTCTATGTCATTATTGAAAACCCATGTACTTGAGTATGCTTGTTGTCCATGATATTGCAGCATAAGATATAGCAATGAAAGAGGTGTATATATCAAGATAACCACCTATAGTAATCATATTTAACACATGAAATAATATGTCCCCTCATTTCACAACATTGAGAGCAAAAAAGGTAAGCTACCACCTTCATTTCTTTATCCTCCCCCGTTGCTATGGTGATCTCTCCTCCAACCATTTTCTAACCATTATAGTTATTGAAAAAAAAAACCTCCATCACCACCACATGCCTCTATCCCCCATTCAAGAAGTTCCCTTCATAGTCCCCTTCATCTCAAGCACAATTGATATTTTTTTGTTGTTGACTTCCATTGCATCATTTTTTATCTTTCCTTCATTGCCAATGTTCCATTGATGTAGATGATATCATCAATCTTGATAGTACATAAATTATTCACTTCATGCAATCTCAAGGACCATAGGAAACTAAGAATATGTAGCAAAAAGTTGCTATTTTGAGACAATCCGGTAAAGAATAATGAAACCTCACACTACCATGCTAGAAATTAATGCCTCTAAGGAACGCTAATAGGAGAAACATGCACAATCCCTTGCAAAAGCTAGTATGACAGTAAGAAAAAAACTAGGACTAATGAGGCAAAGTTTAGAGTGTATTGATAGAGGAATCTCAACTAACAAAAAGTCTAAATATGTCTCCACCATTGTAGGGATTGAGAAATGGTTTCGATCCTAGTCCAATCCAGACTCAACATGCTTCAAAAAAAGTAATTGCAGACATGGTAACTATAAAAGGGGAACTACAAGAGCAATGTAATGCAAAGGATAAGGAGATGCAATATCTAAAAGGTAGATTGGATAAAATTTCTCCAAGGGATCTAACATGTGTAACTAACCAAGTAGATTATGTAGAAGTGCTAGAGGAAATCATGGATGCACTTGAACCAATCTCTCTAGAGGCACATTACAAAGAAGTGGAATTTCAGCCCATACTGTCAGACCCAAAGTTGGAAGAAAGAAAATATGAAGAGTCTAAGAAAGTACAACTAGAATAAGAAAAAAAAAACCATAGTATATGAGGGAGAAACCTATGATGGATGCAAACTAATACGAAAAGTTCAAACTTATTCAAGAATCATGTGAGTAACTTCAAGGTGACATCTAGGCAGTAAAATAATAGATTTAATCACACTAAGGTAAATGAGCAAAATTATAGAGCCATTCCCCCCATTGATAGCTCTCCCCTAATATATTCACCCATCATATATATGGTGAAGAGGATTATTGTTGTATAATTACATGGGTCTAAGGGGTAGAAACCTTGGGTTTCTAGGTGTGAACCTCTTGGGATTTATGTTTTATTTACCCCTTTTAGATGGCTCTTGAACCTTAGGGCTAATTCTCTGAGGTTGAGTACCTTAGACTTGACTGGAAGCTTCTCCTAGGCACTTGATTGGTACGTGAAAGCTTGAAGATTCTTCTTTTAGAATTCATACGATTTCATGTGATTTCCTACGCTTGGAAACCATGTTGTCACCTTAGCGACCCATGTGATGGAAGGTAAACATGTCCTCTTGAGAAGGAATTACCCCCTTGGCTTTGGAGCTATATATTGGAGGGGTTGGTTGGGTGGAAGCTGCATCTCTCTTCCTAGTCTAGTTAATTCTCTTAGACTTCTTAGTTCATTTGTTGTGGAGGTTATGGCCCTTCCATCTCTTCCTAGTCTAGTTAATTCTCTTAGACTTATTAGTTCATTTGTTGTGGAGGTTATGGCCCTTCCACAACATTGGTTCCAGAGCAGGTTCTACATTTCTTATATGTGCCATTTCTTCCTTGGCACATGCTTCAAGATTGGAGTGAGTCACGAGTTTGGGACTCCTCCTTTCGCGGTGAGCTTATGAGCTTCCAAATTTTGCTCAGCGAAAGATGGTGGGAGCTTTTCCTTATAGGCATCTATTCGAGATCCATCTGACCAGACAAATCTCACATGGAACTCCCCTCTTATTCGCGAATGGTTGAAAGGGTCTCTCTTAGAGGACACCTGCTCTTATGAATGTGAAAGGAGGACGTGAACCTTCCAAGCTAGACCTCGGGAGTGTGCCTTCTGCCCTCAACTAATCTCGTGCTATTTGTAGGGCTTACTTGCATGTTCATTCAAAGACATGTGGGATAAAGGCTTTCTCTACAAAATAATTGCACATAAAAGCTTTACCGGTTGCTTATTTGTTTGAGTATGATGATTTGAAAATTCGACCATGAACTTTTACTCTCTATTTCATATACCCAAATTTTAAGTCCCTCGCATCTTGAAGGACATGTGCAACACGTGCCTGTTTGAAATTTTAAGTCTCATCTCTTGAAGGACATGTGCAACACGTGCCTATTCAACGACAATTTTCTTTTTCAAAATGGAGGTTCGGCCAAGGCCTACTCCCCCGGACTTTAACTTTGAAATTGACTGCCGTTTAACCCAGTCTTGTATTCAACAACAATTGATGGATGCATGGGAGTTTCCATCACTTCTTTGCATTAGAAAATAAGTTTATATATTTCGTTCTTCACCTTTGGTTGTGACACTTTACATATTGCATATGGGTTTACTTGCTACTATGTCACTCATCCAAGGTTTAGAACCCAAGAATGTGTAGTTTCATCTACAAGAGATTTCTAAGAGCATTGAAGAAACCATGAGATTGAGTCAAATTGGAATAGAGAAATGTTGTACGTTGCTCCCTCTCCTTTAGATATTTATCAAGTTGATTGCATAGACTACCCAATACATAAGGTTTTCATGTTTGATATTTGGGATTTGAACTAAACATTGTTGTTGTCATAAGACTTGGTGTTGTGACACAACAAACTACTAAGGATTAACTACTTAGCAAAAGCACCAAGGTGAAGAGAGAGCACGTATCCACCCAACCAACTCCACCCATATATATACCTCAAGGCCAAGGGGGAAAATGTGAGGAGAGCTTGACAAGTGTCCTCTCCACATGGATTCTAATCCAAGGCCTTCTAACCTTGGAAATCACATGGCCTTCACATGGATTCTTAAAAGGACTTCTCCCAAGCTTGTACGTACAAGTCTCAAGGCTTGAGAGGCCTCCCTAAGGGTTAAATACCATACCCTTAGGAAATATCAATCCTAAGGGTCAAAACCCTTCAATTGGGAGTAAATAAACCCAAATAACTCAAGGGTTCAAACCACACTCTTGGAGACACTTTCCCAAGGGTTTCCCAATAGAATCCAAGGTTTCTCCAAGTGGTTTTGGACCCTCAAAACCCATGTCTTTGGCCACTGTGACCTTATACAACATTCTTCCCCCCTTTAACATTTTCGTCCTCGAAAATGTGAGTAGGTATATTATGTGGAGTATTCCCCCGTGCCCCATGATCTATACTCTGAGCATGGTCATCTCTCTCTTTTAGATTCATTTCCAATAATCAGATAAAGGCTAATCCCTACCTTAATTTGAAAGGAAAAGAATCAAAATCCCTGCCCAAATCACTTTCTCTTAGTCCATCCGAATGTACATGCATGCCCTGTACCTATGGACTAGTGAAATGGGTGGACTTCATTGGTGGTCTTTTTCTTTTGGCACTTTCACAAACATCTCCATAAAATAATAAATTTCAGTACACTGTACTTTTGTAGAAATTTATAATTTTAGGAGTTTATGATAGAGATCCTATCTCTATCTTGAAAGGGCCAGAAACTAGATTCATCTTCCACTTTCAATAGAAAGGAGAGGAATCTTCATATGTTCTAAACTTAACTTTGTCCTTTTCAAATACAAATGTACTTTACTTGTATTTGATAGGACTTAGTTAAAGATGTGAACTTAGCAAAGTGGGTCTATTGAGTCCTTGCCAAAATGTGCTTAATAAAATGAGGAGAAATACTATCTTCTCATTCCTTTGCAAGTTAGGTGGACTTTTTTCAATCATCCAAGTTTTCTTGAAACATAAAGCTCAAGTATTCCGAATGATAATATACCCAATCTAGAAGTTCATATCTACCAGTGGATCCTATCTTGATCATGTATGATTTTCCATGGATTAATTCTCAAAATAGAGTTTTAATCCCTGTGGAAGTTTTAACATTCAAGACTTAGATCCAAAGATGACTTTAGGAATTGGAATTATTTGGTAGACCATTCTCCTAGGTCTCTACCCCATTTGTTCGTCTTAGCTTAGCGTGTTCTTCCAATGAGAATCAATACTAACTATCTTAAACCAACTATGGTTCAGATAGTTATGTATACTAACCTCGAAGGTCATCAAAGCTTTGCAAAGAGAAACAAATCTTCATAAACCAATTCCTTCACATCCTTAAAATTGGGGAACAATACTTCATCAAGACACCCTCTAGATTTTCTATTGGATGCAGCTTTAGTTCCAAGGCCTTGCAAGAAAGATACCTGTTTCTAGGCATCATATCTCAGATCTCGCTAGGAACATTCTTGAATCACTTGTTCTCACCAAAGATTCAAAAGAAGATCTTTTACAGATCATTCTTTCATTCGAGGCTATTTTACTTGAATAGGCTTGACTTATTTTTGGAGTTTAACTCCCAAAATTCTTTACCCTCTTACTTATCCAAATTTATTGTTCCACATAAAATTTGGCTATGCATTTTATTAAGAAAAATGCATCTACTTAAGAGGATAACGGATAGCCTTTTCTAGGGTAATGTCATGTTCATTCTATTTACCCTTTTGTTCATACAACTAGGTGTATTAAATTGGTTCAAGGAGGTACATTTCTACACCTCATCATGAACCTAAGACCTTAATCTAAATGGTCTTATCTTTAAGGCTTATGGTGATGTTTCCTATCGGATCTTGAGCCTATTTTCTCTCTGGCCATCAGAGAAAAATCTCAATGGGAGTTAGTTCTCACTGTCCCATACCAGTGAGTTCTTTCTCCAATCCGTAGAACGACATCCTTAACTTTTCCACATTCTTTGCCCTTATCTTTTAGATGTTCTCTGATCATTTACCATGATCATGAATTCCATCTTGGAACTCCTTGGCATCATTTTCATGAGAGCAAAGACTAAGGTTTCTAATATAGTGCTAATTAATTCAAAGGTCTCTTTATGTTAACCTTTGAACTTTACTTGGTATCACACTATAAAAGGGTTTGATCTATTTGACCAATGGAGGCCTCTTGAATTATCCAACCATAAAAGGTTTGATATATTTGACCAGGTTAGGTCACTTGGCTTTCTCAAAATTCCTCTAGCTAATTTAATAGGAGATAAGATCGAGTCTTTTCTCCTTTAGATCCCTTTTTCAATGATATTTACCCATGGGATTTTCTTGGGATCTTCAACTCATACGTTCATGAGTTGATATCTTTGCTTAAGTCTTCAACATCATGTTGATGTTCTTCAAACCATTAACCATTCTCCTTTTAGGGATCAACAATTATATGTCACCCTTTTGACTTAAGCAAGTTGACATGCTTATCAATCCAAACTTTGGATCCATCTTTATCTACTCTCAAATACCCTACTTTGAATATGCTTTACGCCTTTGGCTAGCTTAGCTTAGATTTCTTGCCAAATTGGAATTCTTCAATGAATTCCCTTCTTACATATTTGGTTTTTACCTTGTTTGAGATTTACCTCAAACATACTTGGGTACCTATGGACATCCAATGTACTCCTTAACTTTCATAAAAGAGTTAAGGAATATCTTTTGCTTAGAAGTATCATATTGATGATACCTTTCTTCCCCCCTTTAAAAGAGTTTTCGTCCTCAAAAACTTGATGTTGATTCAATTTTCAATCCAAATGGGAGGTTCATTTTTGCTAAATCCTTCGCTCAAAAAGTTCTCCAATATCCTTGAGCTTTAGCTTCCATTATCCTTAAGTTCAGTGTCCCATACCACTGAACCCACTTAAGTGATATTGTAAACCTAGATGTCCCATACCATCCGATTTACAATCCCACCTTAGTGTAGACAACTTTAGCTCTTACTCAAGGATTAAACTCCATTCATGTTAGTCTTATCAAATATAATCAAAATCTTTGTAAGTTATATCCTTACAGAGTCTTGATTTTTTCTTTGAAAAGACTTTGAGCTTTTATGAACTATTTCCTTGATTAGATGCAATCAAAGTTATCTTTGTTTATGTCTTTTGATAATAGAGCTAGTATTCCCATACTAGATATCATCCATTGACATAAATAGGCATCTATATCAAAGGATATAGTCAATTCATAAGCTTTACTAAATGGTTACCTTGTTAACCATTTTGATAAATTGTTTCTTACTCATAGAGCACATTTTGGAGTTGAGGTCTTAAGAGTTTCTTTCAACCCTTTAATCTTCCTCTTCTCTATATATGCTTAATGAGTTACACTTCTTCACTCTTGAAGCAATTTTCTCAAAGCTCCAAATGGATCCTACCGCTTGTTAATGAAGGAAGAAGCTTATTGGGGAAGAAATGAATGCTTAAAAGGGTAAAATGGTTCAACCACTTTTCCCCTAATATGTCATTTGAGGACATTCTCTTCCCCTTTTGTGTGTGATCATTGTCCTCAATGATCAGATGTTGAAGTTCCTTTGAACTTCTTAACATTGTTCACAAATAAAAATTATCCCATGTGTGTAGGGTCTCATATAAGCTTCTAGTTTCTTCTTTGGATTTTTCAATCCAAGTTCTTATTACTACCATTTAAGGTTTAATAAGAAGAGAAACTTGTTGGTTTTGAAGCTTTAAGTGCTTGGCCTTGCTGATCAGGCCTGCCACGGGTATTATGGAACTTGGGGGTCCATAAGTAGGACTCAAAGTTTAAAGTTCCTCTTTCTAAGTTAAATTTTGTTGGCTTTTGAATTAAGCTAATGGGCATAAAACCACCAAGGTGAAGAGAGAGCACGTATCCACCCAACCAACTCCACCCATATATATACCTCAAGGCCGAGGGGGAAAATGTGAGGAGAGCTTGACAAGTGTCCTCTCCACATGGATTCTAATCCAAGGCCTTCTAACCTTGGAAACACTACAAGGAATACGGGCGTATAGCGACGGTTAAGGCGATAGAATTTCGTCGCTATAAAATTGCAACTTGCGTCGTAATTAGCGTCGGGCGCGGACCGTCGATTAGACGACGCAAAAAACGACGGTATTTGCGACTTGGATTGTGACGCTCCCGTACAACGTCGCTTGAACGACGCTATTTAAACGCGTCGCTTAAGCGACACTGCTAGCCGTCGCATAAGCGACGCTAAAAAATGTCGCTTATACGACGATGGATAGCATCACTTACATGACGATCTGTTGACGGACAAAAATTAAAACGTTGGAGGCTCTGCAATCGGCATTTTCACGCATCCGATCGAAGAGCTCTCCAACGTTCGCAATTGCGCTACGCTTATGAGCTGAAGCAAGTATATGTAGAATTGTTGTTTTGCCTAAGCTCTCTGTTATTGTCTCCCTCTATCTTTGTTTCTCTCTTTCTACATCTTTCTCTCTTTGAATTCTCTCTCTCTCTCTCTAGATCTCTCTCTCTCTCTCTCTCTCTTTTCTTTCTCTCTTTATTGCAGGTTATTCAAGAAGCTAACCAAGCAAAAACTATGGCTAACAATTGTAAGTACAATTTCTATTATTTGTAGATCATTTGAATTGTGTTATTTTCATTACATACCATACTCACACTTATTGATATGCACTCATACACTTATACATGATGAAGATGCACACACACATGCATATACCTACATATACACATATACATGCACATACACACACATACACATAGAGTTATACATATACACACACATACACAAGAACATGCACATATTGATACATACATATACACTTATACATGCACATGCATATACATACATATACGCACACATACACATGCACATATGTTAGCTCATGAAATGGTTAATTTTTATGCACTAATATGCTTCTATTTGGCAGAAAAATACGCTTGATTTCAGGTACTCGAACAGTTGACCAGATGGTTGTCTTCACTTGTGTTGCTGTGATCGTACCAATGTGCTATGGTGTGCTAGTAGGTGGGTGGATTTATCCTAGCCGGGTGGTTAGGACCACGAGCCGCAGCTAGTTTCACCTTAGGCTTGAGATGTATATGTTTATGTCTTAGCTACGCGCCATAACGGGTTGGTAGGTAGGTGGAGCCATCGTGGCTGGGTAGTCACGACCACGAGCCGTATCCAGCTTCGTTATGGGCTAGCTGATATATGTTATGTGTAATCATTGTGTGTTTGTGTGTTGTGCGCTGCGTTGCATTGGTAGATGGGTGGAATCAACCCGATCGGGTGGTCAGGTCCACAAATCGCATCCAATGTCAATGTAGGCCAACGTGTGATTAAAAAAAAAAAAATTTACCCATGAAATTATTCCCCACTCCTGAGGGGGAGAGAGAGAGAGGAGAGGGCGACGATCGCCTGGAAGGGAACGTTATTTGCTTGTGTGATTGGTATGTGATGGCTTGTGATAGATCAGCTCACTTTGAATCAACATTCTTGAAGGCACGGAGACTCTATATGTACTTATGGATGAGGCTTTAGCGAGGTAATGCAACGGGTTTGCTTTACAACTTGTGTGCTCTATCTGAGGGTTTTCAAGAGTGTGGGACACTCCAAGGTGTTCTATACCGGTCTCGACTTGTACTCGAATCTCGATGGTTTTTGTGGGACGACGATGGGGATTCTTCGAGAGTGTCTGTTCATGGAATATGTGTACATAGCGAATAGTAGGTCAATAAAAGGGGTATGCATTTTGGGTATGTTGCATCTCCTGTTGAATTCATTTCAGTTGTTGTTGTTATTTCGATATTTCCGTTTCTGTTTTTTGGCAATGACAGTTGCATGTGTAAAACATGGAAAGGTATGCATGTGTTATTTTGGTTGAGACTATGTTCATAATGGAATGCATGAGCAATTTGATGTATGTGGAATTGGAGTTGCATATATGTGCATGTTCTTGGATTATTTTGAAGTAAATAATTTGTATGTATTCATGAGTGATTTTTTTAGCACTAATAGCTTCAATGAGTGCAGGTTCAGTTGGAGTATTGACTCGATGGAAAGGTATGCAAACTAGTTGTACACTGACATTTTCATGGCTGTTTTGATTATATTGCAGTGAGAGTGGCTTGTCGAGGACGACTTCGCAAATAAGAAGAGGGGAGTATGTTAGCTCATGAAATGGTTAATTTTTATGCACTAATATGCTTCTATTTGGCAGAAAAATACGCTTGATTTCAGGTACTCGAACAGTTGACCAGATGGTTGTCTTCACGGAGCTATGACCGAGATGCATTTTTGTGTATATTGAGAAGTTGTGCCAGGAGCAAAGACTTGAGCAAAGGCATTAGAATACGTGAGGGTCTTCAACGACAAGGTTTAGTTGAAAAGTGCTCTGATGGCCTCAATTATATGTACGCAAAGTGTGGTGCTCTATAGGCAGCAAGTCAGCCTATGGCATCATAGAAGCAGCTTGGTGGGTTTGTGTGCATCACTCACCCTCGTGGATTGACAAAACAGAAGAGTTGTCGTTGGGAACTGAGGAGAAGTGTAACGGTGCCGATTCATCAGGCTTTTAAACATGGCAATGACAGCATAAGTTGGGATGGCAACTTCTAAGGTTATTATTTTGGTCTTGGGAGCTGGTATGGTTGGGCCTATGATCTTGGAGAAGGCAAACCTCTCAGATGTAATTTCAAGTTTACAGGGATTGCTGTTAAAGTCTGAAAACATGATGCAAGTCAAAATTCTGGCAACAAAGAAATACAAGCTCAGATCATGCGCATAGCTCAAGAACTGCGACAACTTTATGGGGGAAGACAAATCACTGTAGTGAATGAGCCTAATCAAAGCAATGGCCTGTCATCATATATTGTTCCTATGGCAGTTGTAGGAGCAGTGCGGAGATTATTCCCTTCCTCAAGACATGGGTGAATTTGCCCATGGCCATAGGCTTCATACTAATATACACAAAGCTATCTAATGTCCTGTCAAAGGAGGCACTCTTCTATTCATGCATATTGCCTTTCATTGCCTTTTTTGGAGGATTTGCGTTCTTGTTATACCCATTAAAGGATGTACTTCACCCTACAGCATTGGCGGACAGTCTACTCAATTCTCTGGGTCCCAGCTTCCTGGGTCCTGTAGCCATCCTTCGCATATGGACCTTCTGTTTGTTCTACGTCATGGCAGAGTTGTGGGGCAGTGTCGTTGTCTCCGTGTTGTTCTGGGGTTTTGCGAATCAGATCACTATTGTGGATGAAGCAAAACAGTTTTACCAGCTTTTTGGTCTTGGAGCAAATGTCGCACTTATCTTCTCAGGCCGAACTGTGAAGTACTTTTCGCACATGAGAAGTAATTTACCTGCAGGTGTCGATGGATGGGGTTTTTGTTTTTTCATGGTTCTGACGAAAAAACGGAAAAGAGAAGTTGGGGGGGGAGGCAAGTCTGTTTTTCCGTTGTTCTGACTGAAGCAACAGAAAAGTGGCAGATAGGTCCAACAGACGTCGAAGAGAGTGGGGGCGCTTTTCCGTTTTGGAGGGCATGTATCGTGTAGGACAAGGAGCGTGTGGTTGTCTTCTTCTGCCACATAGAAAAAAGGGGAAGTCGTTTTGTCCATTTTTGGGGGGGTGACTGCTGGGGAGTGTGGAAGTAATTAAGAGTGTTAGAGGGCTCAGGAGAAGGCGCGTCGATCATCATTTTTTGCTCATCAGAAGTAGGGGAAGCGGAAAAAAAAACGGGCAATCTCATGTCATGGAGTTTTTTTGCACTAGTAGTATCTTGCCTTCTCATACATCAGGGTTGTGTGGCCTTTAGAGGTAGTCGACCGAACAGAGAAATAATTGGCATCCTCCAAACTCTGAGTCTCTGAGAGTTAAGGCAATGTATTTTCGTATTATAGGCAGGTCTGGTTTGCTGTATTGCACGGCATAACAGAAGCGAGAGGAGTATTGTGCAGAACGAAAACCTTAAGGTTATCCGATGTGGGGGCAAGTTCAGAGCTACGGTGCTTTTCCATGGAGACAACCAATTCTTTTATGGAATGAAGGTACTCAAAGTGGATGAAAGAAGCCATATGGAAGGAGATGCCAAGGGATGGAGGTATCCATGATCTCTCGGGTGTTCGGGCAGTGATCTTCTTCATCTGCACATAGACGGAACGTCAAAGAATGCAGAGCAGCGGGCGAGTCCCCGTCTTCATGGGGAAACGAAAAGAACAAGGATGTTTTCTTCCCAGGGAGTTGTCCAGTAATGCATCGGCAGATCTGATGAGGTTATTTTCAGAGCGCCCCCTTTCCTCTGCTGTAAGTTGATAGGAATTTGATTTATGGCAGGTGTTCAATTCGTTGTTTATGATAGCATAATGCAAATACGCTTATGAATATATGCATGAAGGTCGAGTGTCACATTTCATGTTTCCTGAAATTTTCTAAAACACTTCGCTGGGGAACCTTTGTTGTGTATTAGAGAATGAGTCGATCTCAATCGCTTGTCACTTCTCCTTGAAAAAACATCCAGTGTGCCAAGTCTTAGAAGGGAAATTGTACAAGAGTGGTGATAAACTGTTGCATGTGTGATCTAATGAAGGTATTCTGACATGCGTGTTTTTTTTTTACTGAAATGGCTCACCCCAAAGTGTCCTATCGCAATAGCTAAGGGGTGCATGGAGCATATGCATTAATCTGAGGAGGAAAAGGTTAGCAACAAGTGGGAACAAACAGACGGGAGTGAGTAAGCGAGGGTGCCTGAGAGTGAGAGTGTGTGAAGGGGAGTGAGGAAGAAGGAAAGAGAACAAGGGTGCTAAGGGGAGAGCAAGGTAAAGAAAAAGTGAGTGGAAAAGGAAAGAGGGAAGCAAAGAGAGGAAGAGGAATAGAGTAAGTGGAATAAGGAATTGTGAGTGAGAACGGGTGCGATCACAAGAAGCCGTCATTGGAATCAGGTTTTAGGTGGTGGCCGATTCGAGTCTCAATTTTCTTCTCTCCCCATGTCTACATTTGAATATTATTGAATGACCTAGAGGAAAAGAAAGTGGCATAATGCAAGGAAAAAGAGTGAACCCAAGCGTGTGTAAGGCTATTTCCGTGGGGTATAGAACTTAACAACATACATACATATACACACACATACATATACACTTAGGTACACACATATGAATGAATTATATAATTAAAGTATTAAAACACATATACACATGCACACACACATGCACATACCTACATATACACATATACATGCACATACACACACATACACATAGAGTTATACATATACATGCATATACATATACACACACATACACATGCACATGCACATACTCATACACACATATACACTTATACATGCACATGCACATACATACATATACACACACATACACATGCACATACATACATATACACACACATACATATACACTTAGGTACACACATATGAATGAATTATATAATTAAAGTATTAAAACACATATATACATGCACACACACATGCACACACACATGCACATACCTACATATACACATATACATGCACATACACACACATACACATATAGTTATACATATACATGCATATACATATACACACACATACACATGCACATGCACATACTCATACACACATATACACTTATACATGCACATGCACATACATACATATACACACACATACACATGCACATACATACATATACACACACATACATATACACTTAGGTACACACATATGAATGAATTATATATTTAAAGTATTAAAACACATGCTTAATATAAACAATAATAACAATCAATAGAACAAAACTCTTCATTACTTAATACCATACACACAATTCAAAACATAACTGAAATGAAAAATATATAGATAATATATATATATATATATATATATATCAATGTAAATACATATAATCCAATGTCATAATCAACTAAAATCCTAATCATCATCATCATGATCATCATCATCATCAACAATATCATGATCATCCTGATCTTCCTCATCCTTATCGTCATGGTCACCCTGTGACGATCGAGATTGTCCCTCCTGTGTTTGTCTCTCCACCTCATCCATATTTGTCTCCCCATAATACTCCTGTATTACATATAACAAACATAAATCAATAAAATAATTAAAACATTCATAACAACAAAATAATTATGTAAAATTTAAAAATACTCACAAAGGCATCAAGATGATCTTGTATATACTCGCCCAAATGCCGATATCCAAAATGTGTAGCATACTTGATCTCGTGTTTCGTAGGATATCGGCCATAATCCTTTCGTTGCAATGAAACAAATAAAAAACATTAGTTGCTTGCATTTTAACTAAAATAAAAAATATACTCACAATAACACATATACTTACAAATGTAGCTACAAAACCATTATGGCCCATTTGGCCTAAGTGCGATGTGTGGCCCGACTCCACTCTCTTCTTTGCAGCAGCCTGTTTATTCAAGAAAAAAATACATAAATTAAATGTAAAAAATTACTAAAATATATAAAAATTATAAATATAAACTATTAATTTGTGTACCTTCTGCTGAGGAAATGACTCCTGAAGATGTAGCTGTCTACGAAAAAACTGCCACGACTCAAGTGGTATGTTAGCTCGCCTCTTATTTTTTTTGACCATACAATATCTTATGTTAATTTAATCTCAAACAGAAAAAAAAGTCAGAATACATACACATATATACACACACATATACATACCCACATACACATATACATGCAAACATATACGCATGCATATATGTATATATATACACATATACATACATATAACATAAACACACATATACATATCCACATATATATGTACACACACATGCAAGCATATACACTCATTCATACAAAATACATGCATTTATCCCACAATAATATGTAGTTGTGTATATGTGAATATGTGTGTATGTGTAAATGTGTATATGTGAATATGTGTGTATGTGTAAATATGTATATGTGAATTTTTTTATTTATGTAGATAATCAAAATATTAATATCAAATACCATTATTTGTAGATTCTGATCAACGACTTTATACTGTAAGTATATGAAATATTTAATTTTAACTATATTTGATGGATACATAACTTATATTTTTTTTTATGTTTCTTATGATGTGCAGATTCTGATCAATCAGAGGGTACTCCACCACCTCCTACCCATGCAACGACTTCACATGTGTCCTCCGATAGGAATTATGATGAATTTTACTATCAAGAGCATATTATATGTTGGTGTAACTCTTGTTATGGCACGTATCGAAGACCACGATTGGAATGTATTCAACATGAGGCAGAGTATGGTACTTTTGAGCGTGCACCATCACCTAGTCAACGTGATAATGCTTGGGTATGTATTTTCTATGTATATTAATGTCATTATTTTATTTAAAAACCATGTATAAAATCAAATTATTATTGATATACAGGAATACTTGCTCGATGATGATGATGATGATGATTTTTCTCATAATGTTAATATACCTCGTACACGTCATGGACTTGCTGTTCATCAATTACAAGCAGAGGTTTCTAGAAATCCTCTACCTCCTGGTTTAGAGAATGAAACGGCTGGAGATTATCCATTGCCAGCTCGTGATCGTTCTTTAGTACAAACATATGATAGAAGAAGATATGGAGGATGGAATAGAGGACCACTTCCTTTAGATGGAGAGGTTTCCAACTTTTGGGGTAATCGCTATATGATTGCTCCATCCACGATTACTAATGCTGGTCATGGTCTCTTTATTGTAGAGGATTTGTATGTGCCTCCGAACTCTGAAGTCACTCTTATGTCATTTTGTGGTCCTATATATGGATGGGGAGATTGGCATCGACTTTCACGTTATGTTCAAAGCATGAGTACTTATGGAATATGCTTGAACGCAACATCCCTTACTAGTAGAAGGATTTTACATGCAGAAAATGAAAGATTATATATTGATGGAAGACCTTACACACATGGAAATATAGCAGGTTTAATAAATAGTAGTCGAGGGTTACATAATAGTTCAAGGACTAATTCCACATTTGAGGAGCGTGAAAATAGTCATGAATCACCATACATGAGTAGAGATGTATCAAGATACATAGTTATCAATGCTATTACTACATTACATGCTAGTGATGAACTATTAGTGAATTATGGATGGCGTAGACCTCCAAGAGCACCTTTTAGCTAGAGAGAATAAAAATTTTCTATCCATATTTAATAAGTTATATACTTAATTTTATATTTGAAGTTTAATTTTTATTCATTTATGGAATACTAATGAGTTTTATTTATATGTGTAGATTCCAACGTATGATGTTGATGATATTCGTCCACAGCATTCACAATTACCAGTAAGACCTCATTTATCAGAAGCTTCCATGAGGAGGCTACGCAAATCTAATCCTGTGCAATATGCAAAGTTGAAAGATCTATATTCAAAAGATGATAAAGTACAAGATTTGTGTGACAATGATGAAGATGATGGCATGGCAGATTTTATTGAGGATTGGTATCAAAATGACAGTGAGAGCATGGATATTTCTAAAAATGAGAAATATCTTCGAGAGGAATGTCTAAAGCATGTATATGAAGGAAGTCGTTTGACACGACTAAATGCGAGCTTACTTATTCTCAACCTTCAAAATCGTTTTGGATGGAGTAATGTATCTGTTTCGACACTATTAAGGTATAAATTTCAATTTTCTATCTATTTATATATATATATATGCATAAATATATATATATATATATATATATATATATATATATATATATATATATATAAATACATGCAGGTTTTTATTCTTACTTTAGATAAGGTAAGAACAAGAACTCGAATTGAATGGAAACTTTTTGTCCGCGCATCTTTTAAAACTATTAATACATCTTTCCAAATATTCGCAATGGTGACCTGGATGAGTCGCATGCACAGAGGTTACTCAAGAGACAACAATCTGATTATATTGGAGTAGTCCACTTTGTATCCTAAAGTTCAGATGCTCATCATTGACATGCAAGAGGTTTACTGCATACCCGAGAAATCCTGTTCTATCTTGAGTAACCTCTATGCATGCGATTCATCCAGGTCACCATTATATGAACATATGTGTGAATTGACAGGATACGATTGTTTGGATGGCAGGATACGATTGTTTGGATGGCGGGATATGATTGTTTGTTTTGGAGGATATGAATGATTTGTCGATTCACACATATGTTCAGTTTGAAAGTGTGAATCGACAAAACATTCAATGAAGGTACATACTTCATATCATCCAAAACAAACAATCGTATCCTGCCATCCAAATTTTGCGTAAATATTTTGAAAGATGCATTAATAGTTTTAAAAGATGAGCGGACAAAAAGTATCTATTCAATTCAAGTTCTTGTTCTTACCTTATCTAAAGTAAGAATAAAAACCTGCATGTATATATGTATATATATTTATTTACCTTTTTTAATATATCTTTTTTTGATAAACTTACAGGTTATTATCTGAAAAGTTTTTACCAAGTCAGAATATTCTTCCTACCTCATATGATGAAATGAAGAAGATAATCAACAATCTTGGTATAGATTATCAATGTATACATGCATGTCCTAACGATTGTATTTTATATACAGGTGAATATGCAGACTCTTTGACATGTCCCAAATGTCAATCTCCTCGATATAAGGGTGAAGAAGGTAAAATCCCGAAAAAGGTATTGAGACATTTTCCATTGGCTCCACGGATTAGACATATGTTTCAAAGCCCCGAATTATCAAAGCTTTTGACTTGGGGACATGATCACAAAAGTACTGATGGAATAATCAGAATTCCTCATGATAGTGTTGCTTTTCAGCATATTGATTCTACATGGCGTGAATTTGCACAAAATCCACAGAATCTAAAGTTAGGAGTTGCATTAGATGGGGTTAATCCATTCTCCATGAAATCCAGTAAATGGTCAACATGGCCAGTGGTAGTCATAAACTACAATCTTCCGCCATATCTTAGCATTAAAAAGGAACATTTAATGCTTTCACTTTTAATCCCAGGCAAAAGACAAGTTAAAGATATGAATGTATATCTTGCTCCTCTCATTGACGATCTTCAAGAGTTATGGAGAGGTATTAATGTCATTGTGTATCGAAAAGCATCAATGAAAGACATATTACGATTCGTGGTATTGTGGCTTGGACTATTCACGATTTTCCTGGATATGGCGTTTGTTCAGGTATTGATGTAATTTTTTTATTCAATATGCATGTAAATAAATATGATTTAATCTAATTATATTTTTATCATTTTCCATGATGTAGGAATATCTACTAAGCGTTATAAAGCTTGTCCATATTGTGGTGATTGGTTGAGATCAATCTATAGTAAGAATCTCAACAAAAATATTTATCTTCGACATCGACGATTCTTGCCTGATGATCATCCATTAAGATCTAAAAGAGAAGCGATACATTTTAATGGAAAGCTTGAAACAGGCCAGTATCCAAAACCTATGACGCCTATGGATTGGTATAAAAAATGGACAGATGGACCTCTGATAGATCCAGAAGCAGAAATCTTCAGTGATGATTCAGATAATGAATATGTGAACAGAGGTAAAGGGAAATTGGCACTCGTAGAGAACATATCAATATGGTATTCTTTGGAGTATTGGAAAGAGTTAAAAGTATGCCATCTTCTTGATCCTATGCATATATTCAAAAATATTGGTTATTCACTATGGCAGCATCTTCTTGGACTAAAAGATACCACAGCATCAAGGAATGATTTGAAAGATCAAAAATCCAAACCAAAGTTATGGCCAGTTTTTGATAGACATCGACAAGAAACAACTTATGCATCTGCTCCTTGGGTACTTACAACAAAAGAGATACAGACTATCAACAATAGAATTCAATTGATCAAGACTCCTACAGGATATGGAGCATCGTTTCAAAACATGTTTACTATGGATGATAAGAGCTTATCTGGGTTAAAGACCCATGACTGGCATAACTTTTTGAAACATATTTTACCTTTGGTTATCGATGGATTTACAACGAAAGGAGTACGAGATGTGATCTATCGTCTTGGATCACTTATAAGGTAATTATGATACTTTTATATTTAATATGTATGAATATTGAATATCTTTTATTTTTTAATTAACTTCTTTACAATTGTTTTTATGATTTGTATAGGTGGATTACATCCAAAGAGATCGATAAAAATTCGATCCCACAAAAAAAACGTGACTGCAAAGAGCTACTATGTTTGATGGAAAAAGAACTTCCTACTTCATTTTTTGATATTCAGGTTCATTTACTAGTCCATCTTGTAGATGAGATAGAGATTGCTGGTGTTGTCAACACTCGATGGATGTTTTGGGTCGAGCGATTTATGGGAATACTAAAAGGTTACATGCGACAAAGAGCAAAACCAGAAGGATCCATGGCAAAGGGTTGGATGCTTGAAGAGTGCATGTATTACGTTAGTGAGTACCTTGAAAGAGTTCATGAAGAAGCTCCACGTGCATGGACCAACGAGTCTTCTTCAAAAATAACAGATGAGGTATTATCAGGTAAGGTGGTTCCATTCTTATTTACATTTCAAGAAAAAAATGATGTTTCTACTTTTGTAGCATATAATAGCGAATGCATGCAAGCATTCCTTAGCGAGTATGAGGAACTTCAAAGTCTCCGAAGTAAAAGGCGAAAAAACAAAAGATCTAGACGTAATCTCGATAATAATGAGATTACAGATATACCTTCTTTCACGGATTGGCTATATAGTCGTTTGCAACGCGCCAACGCAAATAATGAAGAAATCTCAGATGAGCAAAGAGAGTTAATGATAGGTTGTGAACAAAAGGTAATTTTATTAAAATATATATTTTATTTTTTTCATATATGTATGTTAGTTTCTTTTTACTAATTGAATTTATTTTGCAGGCTCGAATGTTCACTAATATGTGTGCTTTTGGACAGCATATTAGAATCAAAGCCATTGATTCTTTACGTAAAACAGAGGATTCTAGTATTGTTGCTTATTTCAAGCAACTATCACGTGCTAGCTCAAAAGACACAAACCTTATAGATAGCGAACTTGGTTACGTAGGAACTATTGTTGGTATCTACGAAATTTCATTTCGTACATTCAAACAGGTAGAAAAAAGTTTATATATATTTTTTAGAGTTAGTTATTTTTTTAAGCACCTAATAATGGGACGTTTTTGTTGTTATATATTTTGGTAGGTCATTTTGAAGGTTGTCTGGTATCGAGCGGAGTATAAAGGTAGTAATTCTACAATAAGAAAGAAATTATCTGGGTTTTGGGCAATTGATTCTTCCAAGGTAATGCGATCTACTAAAGAACCATATATTCTTCTTAGGCATATTGAACAAGCATTTTTTTATAAAAACCCAGATGCTCATCCTTGGTGGCAAGTCATTCATGTGCAACCTAGAGGTAGGTCATTGTTTGAACAGTTTATTGTTAGAGAGATTGAAGAAAGTCCTCTTGATGATTCAGCATCAGATACTGATACATCAACATCTGGAATAGAAATTAGACTCATTATACGTGATAATGATACTAATCTTTTTGATGAAGAGGATAATTCTCTACATGTTGATTCTACTGATGAGGAAGAGGAATTACCAGAAATAGATATTAATCCACCAATAGATGATGTGATTCATGAGAACATAGATTTAACAATAGAAGAAATAAATGAAATCAATAATGATAATGAAGATGAGACTATATTGATGTCTTACCAAAATGATGGCAATAATGAAAACATATGAGCAGATTAGATAGTAACTTGAAGCTTCTGAATGGATATCAGATAATAGGTTTTTTTTATTAACTTGAATAACGATGAATCCTACTAGAGAGATGAAATCATGTTCTTCTAAGTTAGAACATGAAGCTCGGGGGTATGCCTAATTATTTTATATATAGCTTTATCTTCGAGGAGTAAATTTTTATCATGTATGTATGCATATGTGTGTGTATTCATGTGTATTATATGTATACATATGTTAGTATGCATCTATATGTATTTCGTGTATATGTATGTGTTTGCATGTGTGTGATATATGTATACATGTGTTAAATATGCATATGTGTAATTCATGTATTCATGTACGTAATATATGCAACTGTTTATAATTGTGTACATGTATATATGTATATGTGTCTATGTGTAAATATGTACAGGTAAATATGTATGCATGTATATATATGTTTATGTGTGCATGTAGGCATGTACATGTATGTGTAAATATGTACATGTAAATATGTTAGTATGTATATATATATTTATGTGTGCATTTAGGCATGTATGTGTGATGCATAATATATCTACTCCATTTTATATTTATGTATCCTATCTACATGATGTGTATATATCTTTACATATATTATGATCCTCGTTGATTCAAGTAGCTATATATAGAGGCATAAGGTTGGGAGGAGAGACATCTCTCTAGTAGGACGTCAGAGGTGTACATATACTTCAAACATATGGCTAAAAGGTTGAATTAGAGTTTTTAAATTAGGGATTTCAAAACCCTAATATCAAGATTAGTGTTCTCTCTCTCTCTCTCTCTCTCTCTCATATACATACATACCGTGCATTGTCGCGACGATGAGCCATAAGTGTCTGCATCTCTTTTAAACACTATTTAAGAGACCACTCTGTCCCAAACTCCGTCTCAAGTGAACTGAGCACATACTTTTTATCCCTCTCATCATGCTCACTACAAAAATAAACATCATATAAATAAAACATAAGATATATATTTCAATTTATATGTAAAACTTTACTTACTTCCACGGTAAGTGGATAAAGCGCAGGTAAGAGTCACATAGTGCGCGCATTCTCCTCTTGAACTCCAATCCATTTCCTATGTATACAATATTCCCCTTTGGCTCTATGTCGCACTCTAGTCCTAACGTGCCTATGCATGTCCTCATAGGCAACGTCTCTGCTCTGCTATCACGTGCTGGAGGTGGTATAGGTGTCCTGAAAATAGATAGATAGAAATAAATAAAAATATGTGTTATAATATCATTAAAAAATTTTATGAAGAAAAACATACCTATGAGCAGATAGCTCTCTTCCTGCGTGTGGAGCCGCAGAAGAGCCCTCGTCTGATCGCGTAAGCATCTGGATCCTATAATCCAGCTCCTCATCAGACATCTCTGCATAGTCCCGCATTATGGCCCCTAGAGTATCTGACAGAACTCTTGCTCTCATAAGACTTTTTATGAGAGTAAGTTTCGCCTTTCTCTCTCTACTGGGATCCATAATACCTAACATATAAAACTAAATGGTTAGAAATCAATATATATATGTGTATGTGTGTGTATGCATGTGTATGTGTGTCTGTGTGTGTGTATATGTGTGTGTGTGTGTCTATGTGTATGTGTGTGTGTCTATGAGTGTGTATGTGTTTATGTGTATGTATGTATCTATGTGTGTGTATGTGTCTATGTGTGTATGTGTATGCATGTATGTATGCATATATGTGTGTATGCATGTGTATGTGTGTGTATGCATCATTATGTGTGTATGTGCCTATGTGTGTATGTATATGTGTGTGTTGTCTATGTGTATGTGTGTGTGTCTATGAGTGTGTATGTGTTTATGTATATGTATGTATCTATGTGTGTGTATGTGTCTATGTGTGTATGTGTATGCATGTATGTATGCATATGTGTGTGTATGCATATGTATGTGTGTGTATGCATCATTATGTGTGTCTATGTATGCATGTGTATGTGTGTATGCATCATTACGTGTGTATGTGTCTATGTGTGTATGTGTGTGTGTATATGTGTTTGTATGTGTGTATGCATGTGTATGTGTGTGTATGCATCATTATGTGTGTAAGTGTTTATGTGTGTTTGTGTGTGTGTATATGTGTGTGTGTGTGTCTATGTGTATGTGTGTGTGTGTCTATGAGTGTGTATGTGTTTATGTGTATGTATGTATCTATGTGTGTGTATGTGTCTATGTGTGTATGTGTATGCATGTATGTATGCATATATGTGTGTATGCATGTGTATGCATCATTATGTGTGTATGTGTCTATGTGTATGTGTGTATGTATATGTGTGTGTTGTCTATGTGTATGTGTGTGTGTATATGAGTGTGTATGTGTTTATGTATATCTATGTATCTATGTGTGTGTATGTGTCTATGTGTGTATGTGTATGCATGTATGTATGCATATGTGTGTGTATGCATATGTATGTGTGTGTATGCATCATTATGTGTGTCTATGTATGCATGTGTATGTGTGTATGCATCATTACGTGTGTATGTGTCTATGTGTGTATGTGTGTGTGTATATGTGTTTGTATGTGTGTATGCATG
Organism: Ceratopteris richardii; assembly: GCA_020310875.1. Classification (NCBI taxonomy): domain Eukaryota; kingdom Viridiplantae; phylum Streptophyta; class Polypodiopsida; order Polypodiales; family Pteridaceae; genus Ceratopteris; species Ceratopteris richardii. The sequence continues at coordinate 72,659,680 of CM035426.1, read as the reverse complement.
TGTATGTGTGTGTATGTATCTATGTGTGTGTATGTGTCTATGTGTGTATGTGTATGCATGTATGTATGCATATGTGTGTATGCATGTGTATGTGTGTGTATGCATCATTATGTGTGTATGTGTCTATGTGTGTATGTGTAGAGGTATATGTGTGTGTTGTCTATGTGTATGTGTGTGTGTTTATGAGTGTGTATGTGTTTATGTGTATGTATGTATCTATGTGTGTGTATGTGTCTATGTGTGTATGTGTATGCATGTATGTATGCATATGTGTGTGTATGCATATGTATGTGTGTGTATGCATCATTATGTGTGTCTATGTATGCATGTGTATGTGTGTATGCATCATTACGTGTGTATGTGTCTATGTGTGTATGTGTGTGTGTATATGTGTTTGTATGTGTGTATGCATGTGTATGTGTATGTATGTATCTATGTGTGTGTATGTGTCTATGTGTGTATGTGTATGCATGTATGTATGCATATGTGTGTGTATGCATGTGTATGTGTGTGTATGCATCATTATGTGTGTATGTGTCTATGTGTGTATGTGTGTAGGTATATGTGTGTGTTGTCTATGTGTATGTGTGTGTGTCTATGAGTGTGTATGTGTTTATGTATATGTATGTATCTATGTGTGTATGTGTATGCATGTATGTATGCATATGTGTGTGTATGCATATGTATGTGTGTGTATGCATCATTATGTGTGTCTATGTATGCATGTGTATGTGTGTATGCATCATTATGTGTGCATGTGTCTATGTGTGTATGTGTGTGTATATGTGTGTGTGTCTATGTGTATGTGTGTGTGTTTATGAGTGTGTATGTGTTTATGTGTATGTATGTATCTATGTGTGTGTATGTGTCTATGTGTGTATGTGTATGCATGTATGTATGCATATGTGTGTGTATGCATCATTATGTGTGTCTATGTATGCATGTGTATGTGTGTATGCATCATTACGTGTATGTGTCTATGTGTGTATGTGTGTGTGTATGTGTGTGTGTCTATGTGTATGTGTGTGTGTCTATGAGTGTGTATGTATTTATGTGTATGTATGTATCTATATGTGTGTATGTGTATGCATGTATGTATGCATATGTGTGTGTGCATATGTATGTGTGTGTATGCATCATTATGTGTGTATGTGTCTATGTGTGTATGTGTGTGTATACATTATGACAGTGTATGTAAGCATGTGCATTATGTATGCATATAAGTATGTATGTATGCATATGCATATGCATTATGTATGCATATGCATGTGCATTATGTATGCATATGTGTGTGTGTGTGTATGCATATGCATGTAAGTATGTATGTATGCATATGTGTGTGTGTATGCATATGCATGTAAGTATGTATGTATGCATGTATGTGTATGTGTGTGTATGCATATATGTGTGTGAATGTGTGTGTACATGTGTCTGTATGTGTGTATGCATGTGTATGTGTGTGTATGCATCATTATGTGTGTATGTGTGTGTGTCTATGTGTATGTGTGTGTATCTATGAGTATGTATGTGTTCATGTGTGTGTATGTGTCTATGTGTGTATGTATCTGTGTGTGTGTATGTATCTATGCATGTGCATTATGTATGCATGTAAGTATGTATGTACATTGTATGCATATGCATATGCATTATGTATGCAAATGTATGCATGTATGTATTTATGTGTGTATGTCTCTCTATGTGTGTGTATGCATATATGTGTGTGTATGTGTGTGTTGGCATACAAAGCAACAGAGGAGTCATGCACAATACGGCAACAAGGCCAAATCCTTTTTTCCATGGACTATTTACAACTCAAGTGATTTTAATCACTACACAAACATTGTAAATCCCGTTTTTGGTAGAATAGACTCCATTTTGTGCAAGCCGAGAAGTCCTCGAGCTTGAGGAGTATTAGAACTAGCGACATATCAATTTTCATAATTTTTAGACTCTGTTTGAGCCCTCAAATAGACTCTAGAACCTAATTTTTAACTAGGCCGGACACTAGGTCTGGACAAGACCAAAGCTAGTTAGAAAACTATAAAAAGAGCTAGAGAGCTCATTTTTGGGGTTAGATTGTTTGTGAATTGAGCTTATGTAAGAGACATTTTGATTAATGCAAAGAACTCCATTGTTCCTCTCCTTGTTCTTGCCTTGTGTGCGCGTGTGTATGTATGTGTGTGCATGCTTGTGTGCTTCTCACTCACGCACTTGTGCCTTCACTTGCTCATAGTCTTCATACTAGTCCTCACGTCTCCACGGATTGACAATTATGAGGTGAATCTTCTCACGTTGGTACTCACCATTGTGCTAGAGTGACACCAAATTTGGCGTCGTTGCCGGGGAGAGAGCTTCGAGGACGAGCGTGTGATGGTAAGACGTCGAGTTGAGACATTGGAGTTATAGGTAATATCCTTCTTTCTTTTGATTTTTCTTCATTTTTTCCTTACTTTTGCATCACCATCATCACCATCATCATCTCCACCATCTCCCATCTCCATCTCCATCTCCACAAAAAATTTCAGTTTTTGGTCATATTACACCCCCCACCTCATTTCCCTCATTTCATTGTGAGAGAGTGCGAGAGAGAGCTTGCATGCAATCTGTTTTTGGTGTGTTTTTGAGCTTCTGTTGCAGGAACTTGCTGTACCACCTCCTCTAGCAGTGTGCGCAGGTACGACAGACTCTGCACAGGTCCCGGGACGACGACCTCTGTCTGTCGCGACAGACAGAAAAACTTAATGTTTTGTGAATGCGTGTTTGGCACGATAACCTACACCATTAGAGCACTCTAAATCACTAGAAGTTTCTCAAAAAGTTGCGTTTTTTCAGTCTATTGCGACAGACACCGTCTATCGCGACAGACCAAAATTCCACGATAGACAGCGTCTATCACGATAGACCAAAATTCCACGACAGACAGCGTCTATCGTGACAGACCAAAATTCCACGACAGACAGCGTCTATCGCGACAGACCAAAATTCCATGACAGACAGCGTCTATCGCGACAGACACCGTCTATCGCGACAGATAGAAATCCACGATAGACCCCGTCTATCGCGACAGACACCGTCTATCGCGACAGACCAAAATTCCACGATAGACAGCGTCTATCGCGACAGACCAAAATTCCACGACAGACAGCGTCTATCGCGACAGACATCGTCTATCACGATAGACCAAAATTCCACGACAGACAGCGTCTATCGCGACAGACACCGTCTATCGCGACAGACAGAAATCCACGACAGACCCCGTCTATCGCGACAGACACCGTCTATCGCGACAGACACCATCTATCGCGACAGACCAAATCACGACAGACGACAGACAGCGTCTATCGCGACAGACACCGTCTATCGCGACAGACCAAAATTCCACGATAGACAGCGTCTATCGCGACAGACACCGTCTATCGCGACAGACAGCCTCTATCGCGACAGACAGACATTTTCAGCAAAAATTGAGGGGTAAATTTTTGGAAATTTAGGCTAAATTTTGGGCATATTTGCACTCTCAAATACTCATACACTTACAAAGGCCTTAGAAAAATGCATTAAAACCCCTGAAAGGTTCTGTTTGTCTAGTTAACCCCCTAAACCCTGAACGGTCATAACTTTTTCATACGAAATCCATTTTTTGAGCTCTAGGGCTTGTCGGAAAGCTTGTGGCATATACTACACGCCCTCAACTGTTTTTTATAAGAATAATGCGTTGATTTTCAGATAGGATATTTGGAAGTTGACACACTGAGGGGTAGGAACACCAAGGGAGATCTAGAGGAAATTTCTAGCAATACAAAAGGGGGAACAAGGGTCATTAAAAAAGTGTCTGAAATAAATTGTCTGTCAATTGAAAGGTCAACTTGGAGCTAATCGTGGGACTGATGCAGGTCTATTGAGAAGCAATTGAGAGCGTCCAAGCAAGGGTTTTGCGCAAGCTTGAGAATCAACCTCTCGAGCACTAAAGAGCAAGGATCAGCAAGAAAGGTCGGAATACTCTCAACTCCCCTTCGTCAATTCCTAGCTTAGGCTAAGAACGATTAGAAGTAGGAGTAAGTCAGGGCGACGATAGGCAACTATCAAGTTGAAGCATACCTAAACTTTCAAGCTCAAGCTAAGGGCATAATCCTTGTACTGTCGAGAATTTTAAAGGGAAAGAACTTAACGTGGAACGATCAACTGTAAGTGTGAAACAACATTCAAATATTCCTGACGACGTGATATCAGACAAGACCTTAAACACGATAAAATAACTAAAAAGAACCAAGCGACTAATATAAAGTAACCAGCAACGAGGTTGTACTCTGGGCAAAGAATTGGGCTACTTAGATAGGCATATGAACCTTAGATCAGGACGACATCTATTAAGGGAGAGACAAAGCCTTAGGTCTTCAGAGGCGAGTGTTAACCACACTGCTAGGTCTTGGGCCCAGCAGTTGAGCCACCACTCGTACTACCCTAGCTCTGAGACCAGTGAGTCAGAGATGTCTCAAGGCATGGACAGGCCTACGGGAAGTTCAGGAGTGCCTTACTTGCACAGGGTAGAAGGCCCTTACAAAACACAGTTGGAATACCTTAGGACCAACCGATTAGGTGCTAGCATCTATGAGGACGGCCTAGGAAGATCTGTGGTACAGATTAAGAATCCTGATCAATCCATAGGACTAGAGCACCCAGCAGTCAAGTTTGAAAATGGTGCATACCTGGACAAAGAAGGAACCATATACGTAGTCACCAGTCACCCAGATAGGACAGATGAATTTGGAAATGTAATCTCAGAAGCGGACTTAGGTGACTTGGAACAAGGAAACATGGGAGTAGAACCTAGAACACCCCGAGGCAAATCTGTTCTCACTAGGATTATCACACTTGATTGGGTTCCCCAAGACAACAAGTGCATAGATTTGCTTCTCAATCGAGAAACTGACGAAGCCTTTTGGAGGTATAAACCTGATCAACCAACTGATATAGGAACAATCATGATCTATGAGTTTAAGGATCCTGATAGCCCAGGCAGAGTGACCTACCTAGATCACACTTCGGAGAGGATCTTTGTGGTGACACAAAATGATAGGCATGCTTACACTTGGAAGGGTGAATTCATTTTCCCCCAACCAAGATCGAATGTATCCTATGGTCACCCTGGAGTTGGAACATCCCAAGCTCATGGAACTCAAAGAGACAGAAGTAGAGATAGACCAGAAGTAAGCTTTGCCAACCCAGTGGGCATAGAGAGAACGAGGATGGAAACAAATAGAGTAGAACCTGAGATACTTAGAGCTCACAGGAATCAAAGAAACGCGGATGAGTTCCCTCTACCACGACCTAGAGAGCACACAAGAACCTTGAGACCGACTCAGCTAGTCAAGTCCATGAAGAACTACTTCGATGGCACTGGAGATCCATACGATCATGTGGCTGAGTTTAGGCAAGTCCTGAGAGCTGAACAAGTGGAGGATCTATTCACACAGTACAATGCCTTTGGTCTGACCCTTAGGAACACTGCCCTGACATGGTTTCAGCCACTAAATGAGAGGCAGTTCAGGAGCATAGACCAACTCCTAGAGGCTTTCATTATTGAATTCTCTAAGAGTGGCATAAGGCATAATACCTCCTCGCTGATTCACAGTTTCAAGCAAAACCCTCAAGAAACCGTGAGACTTGCAGGAAGAAGATTTAGGCAATACTTAGAAAGATGCCCTATCTCGGAGCTACCCACACCAGCTAAACAAGTGGCTTTATTCCTGGATGGATTGCTAAGTACTAAATTGAGATCTTATGTGTACTTGAAGGACCCTAGGACCATAGAAGAGTGTGTACGCATGTGTATTGACATTGAGGACAACCTAGGGGAGGAGTTAGAGCTTTCCAAGATATACAAAGATTCGGATAGTGCCTCTAACATCTCTTCCACGCAATCCACATCAATCGAGGAACTTGCGGAAAAAGTAGCTCAAAAATTAGGCGTCTCTAGTAAACAAATTCCTAGGTTTGCCCCTGTGAAAAGGTGCTATACTTGTGGTGGCGACCACATGGCGAACGTATGTCCCATTATGGCTCAACCCCAAGTTAATCCTAGTAGCCAGTACTGCACCATAGAACGGAGATACACCAATCACACCGCACAAGATTGCCCATACAACAAGCCGGCAGTTAGGCAACCCTACCCTCAGCCATACCCGCAACAAGGAAGATACCAGAACCCGTACCCTCCACAACCATATGGCAGGCCACAACAGCCGTATCAGCAACCCTACCAAAACCAACAAAGGCCTCAGCCAGTGTTAGCTCAACAACCCCCTGCCCCAGCTAATGTGATTCCGGTAAAGTATGCTGTTGCAGAAGAAAACCTGAATAGAGCTATAGTCCCTGTAACACCCTTGCTTTCTGAAAGTGACCCGAGTGACCATAGCTTTGATTCTACACATGTTGATAGTCCCCAGGCGTACTACATGCAGTCTCCAGAACATGGTGAGTCCTATTACAGCGAAGAGCCAAATGAACCTAGTTGGGAGTCAGATTATACAAATGTCATGTATGCAAACCCCAACCCTAGGCCTCAACCTAGGCAGGTAAGACCTCCATTCCCAAGAGGACCGTGCTACAGATGCCAAGGAGATCACCTCATTCGTGATTGCCCCTTACCTCCACCTACACAAAACCAGTCAGTGACAATCCAAGGCTTTTGCCAAGATTGTGGAAAAGAGCATCTCTTACGAGATTGCCCAAAGAACCCTAATAATATGCCAAAAATCACGCCTATCAATGTTATTGGGTTAGTGGTAGATTCCAGCGGAAGTGTCACTTCCACTGCACCCGTACAGGTAGTCACGAGAGCTCAAGCAGTGCAGCAAAACCAAGGGGTAGGCAAGGAAAAGAGCCCAGACGTTAGCGATACTGAGAGCCAAAATAAAAAGAGATCAAGAGCTTGGAGAGATAGCCGCGAACGCATGAAAAGGCAATGGGCAAAGAAGATGAGTGAACTTGAGGAAAGTCTACGAGAAACCAAGGCTAAAATCATAGAGATCACATCTCAACCGCACTCTCACACATTCCCACCGCTACCATCCCCATCACCCTCCATCCCTCCACCCTCTAAGACACCCCACGTAACCCACCCACCACCCCAAACAGGATCAGTATTAGCTGATCCCACTCCTGAAGACATAGACATGATGCTTAAAGCATATCAGGCCAGAATCCAAGAAGGGCCAAACGTCACGGATCATGACAAGTGCTATCCTAGAGCTGACCTAGAGATAGAAAGAACCAAGCTGTGCGCGAAAATGGTCGCATTGGCTCAGACTATGTTTGAAGCCAGTCGCCTTTTCAATTACTCGGGCTCAGCCAAGACGCAATTACACTTGGATGGACTCCTAGAGAAGTTAGAGGGAATAATTGCAAGATCTGCCAAGGAAGAAAAAAATCAAGAAAAAGATAAAGCAAGCAAAAACATGAACCATCCCCCATCGGAAGTTTATGTGGCCAATTCCACTAAACCAGACAACTTCCCCTCCTTAGAAAGAATAGAGAGGCTAATTGCACAATCAGAAAAGGAACCTGCCCCTCAAAGAAAGGAAAGGGCAAGAGAACGGATAAGCAAGCCTCTTCAGGAAGCCCATGTGCCTCCTCAAGAAGCTTATCTTCCCCCCCAAAAGGCATATGAGCCTCCCTCGAAAGCTTGCGTACCTCCACAGGTTGCCTACATTCCTTCTCAGGGAGCGTATGAGCCTGTTCGGAAAAGTAATAGAATAAGTAATCCTCCCCAGGAAGCTTGTGCTCCAGCCATCTATGAGAACGAGGAGAGAGCCAACGATAGAATAAACCCTCCTTCCCAGGTTGCTTATGTGCCTAATTCTACGGAGCCAGACACTTCTTCTTCTATGAATCGGTTTGCACCAGACTTCCTACGAGAGATTCAAGAAGACAAATGGGATAACGAAAGTGAAGTCGCCCCTCCCTTTGAACTTGTGGATGATGCACACGACCAATTCCCACAAGACATCCCATCTATTTACGGGGAACATGAGAGTACTCAGTCTCACGAGAGATTGGACTTTGAGTCTAATTCCATACAAGAGCTACCCCACTTCACAGGCCCATGGGAAGCAAAGTCCACTTGTATGAGAGCACCTACAGTCATGGTAAGAAACGAAGATTCAGTCATACCTAGGAACACAGAGGTAGTGAAGAACACTAACGTGCAGTGCAATCTCAAGCTAGAAGAGCTACTCAAGGTTAGACCTGAAGTATGGAAACATGTCGCCAAACAAGTACCAGAAGTAGCCAAACCTCGTTCCCAGGTAGGATCCCATAGAACAGTGCCAGAAATTCCCTTGGATAAGATAGGAGATATGTGTGAAGGCGAAGAAGGGAACACCTATCTTCCCATCACCTACCAGGAGTACACCACCAAGGCAATTTTGGACTCAGGTGCAGGAGTTGCAATTGCCACCACTTCCCTATGGAAGCGTTGGGGCAATCCAGCACTCAGGCCAACGAGAATGAAATTGCAGATGGCCGATGGTCACATAGAGAGACCCCTAGGATTGCTAGAAGGAATAACTCTCACCACTTGTGGTGTCGAGTTTGAGCATACATTTGCCATATGTGACTTCAGCAAAAATCATGCCTATGAGATGATTTTGGGAAGACCATTTATGCGACAGTTGCAAGTGGTACAGGATTGGGGAACCAACTCCTTGTATTTGCAACACTTGGGTGTTACGACCAAAGTCAATCTCAAGGATTATTCTCATAGAGATGTCCCTCCTATCCAATGGAATCCCATCCATAAAGCCAAAGATGATATAGAATCGGTGCATTCCATAGGGTCTGGATCCTCATGGATGCATGAAGACACTCACTTATGGATGTGCAAGGTAGCAGTAGAAGAAGAGAAGAGAGAGAAAGCCAGAGAGGTAGGTGCAAAAGAAACACATAGATCAATTCAAGACCCAGCCTATGCACCTGTAGTTTTTCCTGATGAGGAATTTGAACCCCATGGCTGGGCAGAAATTTTAGCAACAATGGACGTAGCCATCAATGAAGAACAATGGACACCTCACTGTGATGAGGATGGCTATGACATTTCAGTCTTCTCCATAGAGCCAATCATGGGAGAGGCAGTTCTAGAAGAATGCGAACCTAGCCCTGATGCATTTGAGGATGCAAGTGACTCCGATCTAGAGTCAATCATTATGGACCCACCATTTGCATCAGATGAAGAATACTTCCATGAAGTAGAATTTCAACCCCAGAGGCATGGAGAGGTTACAAATGATGTAAGATTAGCAACACATGTGACCCCGAAGGAAGAAGGAAAGAAACGAAAGAAGAGAGAAGCCTCACCAGAAGAGGAAGAATCTTTGTTTGAGGTCCCAGAAAATTTTAAGAAGTATGAGATAGATGACAGGAGAGTCATGATAAGAATGCCTAAACGAGAGGCACAATCAGGAGAGGCCTATGATAACAAAGAAACCACCAAGAAAATAGTAGTGGCCCTAGAAGAAGGAGAGGAGAGAGGCACGTACATAGGCCATGACCTAACAGAGGAAGAAGAGCATGCGTTGATAGCCTTGCTAAGAGAATACAGAGATGTATTTGCTTGGAGTTACAAGGATTTGAAAGGTGTTGACCCCGATATATGCTCACACACTATCCCCATGACCTCAGATGCTAAACCCTCTAAGCAAAAGCCCTATACTTATAACGATAATTACGCTGCTAAGATCAAAGAAGAGATAGATAGATTGGTTGAAGCTGGATTTATCTATGAAATTGAGCACACTGAATGGGTATCCCCCATCGTAGTGGTGCCCAAGAAGAATGGCAAGCTGCGTGTGTGCATTAACTTGAAAAAGGTTAATGCAGCCACAATTCGAGATAACTATCCGCTTCCCATCACAGAACATCTCTTAGAAAGAGTGGCAGGCAAGGAAGTGTACAGCTTCCTTGATGGATTTTCGGGCTACAATCAAGTAGCCATAGCTCCAGAGGATCAGCATAAGACAGCCTTTGCCACAGAATGGTGCATTTTTGCTTTTAGAGTAATGCCATTTGGGCTTACCAATGCACCAGCTACCTTCCAGAGGCTGATGTGCCATGTGTTTAAGGAGTTCCTGAGGAAGAGTTTAGAAGTCTATGTTGATGATCTTTGTGCTCATTCCAATATTAGACAAACCCATATTCCTGAACTCAGACAAATCTTTGACAAATGTAGAGAATATCAAGTCTGCCTAAACCCCGAAAAATGTGTTTTCATGGTCAGACAAGGCAAGATTTTAGGGCACATAGTGTCAAAGAATGGCATATCTACTGACGAAGAGAAAGTGAGAGCCATAGCAGAGCTACCTAGGCCAAAGAATGTCAAGGAAGTACAAGCTTTCATGGGGCATTATGGTTATTATCGACGATTTATACACATGTATGCTGTCATTGCAAAGCCCATGTACGGACTTCTGACAAACTTTGAGTGGACGGATGAATGTGAGAATTCCTTCCAGGAGCTTAAACGAAGATTATGTTCAGCACCAATCTTGACCACACCAGATTGGAATAAACCATTCCATGTTCATGTGGATGCATCCAATTATGCCATTGGTTGTGTACTTGCTCAACCTACTGGTGAACGTAATATGGATCTTCCAATTGCCTATGCCAGTAGACAATTGAATGCAGCTGAACGAAATTACACCACTACAGAGAGAGAAGGCTTAGGCATGGTATATGCAGTTAAGAAATTTAGACACTATTTGCTTGCAAATAAGTTTAAATTTTTTACGGATCATCAAGCATTGCTATACCTCGTAAACAAGCCTTGCAATACAGGAAGATTAGTGAGATGGTTTCTCTTGCTAATGGAATATGATTTTGAGGTTGTGGTAAGGAAAGGGAGGACTCACTTGAGAGCAGATCACCTCTCTAGGCTCACATCGGGAGAAGCCCCACAAGGAGTGTCAGATGACCTTCCTGATGCTTACTTGTTTAATTTGGAAGTTGTACCGCAGTGGGCTAAGCCATTGGTACCAGTATTGACATACGGGCCTAACCATCCAGTGGTAAACACACGGAATAGAGAGGTTGTAAAAGCCCAAAAGTACCACATCATGGCAGGAAGTATGTACAAGCACACAGATCAAGGGATTTTGGCTTGTTGTGTGGAAGAGGACGAGTACAATAAATGGTTGCAATTAGCACATGTAGGTGCGTTAGAGCAACACTACTCAAAGCAACAAACTTTACAGACCCTAAAGAGACTCGGAGTGCATTGGCCGACTATGGAAGCGGATGTCCAAAAGTTGTGCAAGGAATGCCCAATCTGTTGCACTAAACCACCTGTGGAACACGCCACTCTTTATCAAGTATCCATTGTGCCAGATTGGAGTGAACCACTAGTATCCTTCCTGAGGACTAAAACATTCCCGTCTATCTTAAGATCTTGGAAACTGCTCACCAGGGTGTAGCAGGAGGACACTTTGGACCGGATCGGGTGATCAAGGCAATACTATTTGCGGGCTTCTGGTGGCCTACCCTTCACATGGATGCACATACCTATGTGAAACGGTGTGATGTCTGTCAGAGGACTCAGTATCCTATACGCAAAGATGAGATGCCACTGAAACCTATGATGGGTGGACGTGCGTTCTCTAAGTGGGGAATAGACTTCGTAGGTCCTATTAATCCCCCAGCTAAGGGTTCTCATGCGGAATACATCATTGTTGCAACATATTATCTCACCAAGTGGTTGGAGGTAAAGGCTACGACAAAGAACGATGCTCAAACAACTGCTAAATTCTTGTTTGAGAATGTATTCACGAGATATGGGCTACCTATAGAGCTTGTAAGTGATAGAGGCACTCATTTCTTGAACGAAGTGATTGAAAATCTACTCCAAGAATTCTCGGTAATACACAAGAAGTCTGCCCCCTATCACCCTCAAGCTAATGGACAAGCTGAGAGCACTAATAAGATCTTATGCAATGTACTGACAAAATTAGTGAACACTAAACGCTCTGATTGGGACAAACAGCTACACCATGCTGTTTGGGCATACCGAGTCGCCTACAAAACGGTACTCCAAGCCACCCCCTTTCAGATGGTATTTGGCCAAAACGCTGTGCTACCATTGGACTTCTTAATACCTACGTTGAAAGTAGCACAAGAGCACGAATGGACAGGACATGAGCTCTCCTCTAGGATCTTTGACCTTGAACGATTAGGAGAAACAAGACTGAGAGCCGCTGCAGGAATATATGCAGACAAGAAGAGACAGAAGAGATCTAGTTTTAGTCTACACACTGAAGCAACACGCAAGGAAACTAGAAAAGAGAGGCTACGGACCTATGATCATCAATAGGATCTCCACGAGTGGAGCAGTACAATTGGCCACATTAGAGGGTGATGTTCTCCCAAACTATATTAGCGGATGCAGAGTCAAGTTGTATCAGGAACCCCTCACGGAGGAAATGCTCAGCGGACGCAACACTGCTAAGAAACGCAAAGAGGAAGAAAAGCGAATTCGAGAAGAAGCTCAAGCAGAAGCTTTAGAACGCATCAGAAGAATGAAATTACGAAGGCAAGGTAGAGATCAGACTAGAACAAATGACTATGCAGATCAAGGATGTCATATGGCAATGTGTGAAGTCGCAGGAACAAGCTCACGTAGGATAACTGATCGACGTCCTTTCGTAACCTTAGATATAGGACAAGGAGAGAGTGCAAGGACCGTAAGAGCCTTGATTGACTCAGGTGCAGCCACTAGTGCCGTTAGAGTGTCTTACTGTCAAGAGTTGCAGTTAACTGTCAATCCTGTGGAAGCATATCTCATAGGATTGGGAGGCGTGGAAACCCCTTGCATGGGCGAGGTGGAACTTCCCCTCTACATTCATGATGAGGCAATGACAGTTAAAGTACTAGTGTGTCAAGATGAGGATCTCACCGAACCTCTTGTCTTGGGTCAAGACTGGATCTATGACCAAGCAGTCAACTTAAACCTAAGAAGTGGACTTCTTCAGGTACGGGTCAATCATAGTCGAGTTACAGTAGAATTAGACAATGGAGCACTCAAGGAACTAGGAAAGGCACAGACTCCTGGTCCTTCCAGGGGTATACATGAAGATGACCATGCTGTTCTTGTCCAAAACTATGTGTTGCAGAGGAATGATATTCGCAAAAAAGGAGTCAGGGATGCAACGGAACTCCCTTCTTTTCCAAAGGCTAGAAGGAGGCAGCAACCAAAGGTGGATCAAAGGCAAAAGAAGCAGAGTACTACCTATGCCGGAAATCAAAAGTACGTGCGCAGCAGAATCTCCCAGCAAGTAAACCAAGTGTGGGTGCGGAAAGGCGAACACCCGGTTGCACTCAAGCCAACCACACGGGCAAAGCCTCTTATTAGTAACCAACAACACGACACTAATAAGAAGTCTTTCAGAAATTCTTCTGCTAACGTGAAATCTATTTGGGTGCCCAAGCAGTCGATGAAGGCTAGCTCACATTCAAGACAAATTTGGGTGCCTAAGGCTTGTTTGCGGGCTCAAATAGCTACACCAGGAACACACCCTACACAGCACGATCCATTCACTCGCACAGCCGGCATCCACTCGTTTTCAACACTCACGAACACACTAAGGCCCATGATCACGAACAGAATCACTTGTAAATGGGTCCCTAAAAGGCCTCATGTTCAAGGTGACACACCTATAAAGCTCTTGAGAGTCTCTACGGAATCAAGAGCAAAACCCATCCACTGCATTTGGCAGCCCAAGACTTGTAACAAACCCCTGGACCCCAATTGTAAATCCATGACCACCTACTAACCGCTGCACTCTCACTTTACATCATTCCACTTAACTCTTAGGTCCAACCAATTCCTAACTACACACACAAGCACCGAGCACTTATTAACCTACTAATCTCTCCCGAACCTCATGATACTGTTGTAATGGGGACAAAAAAAACGATTTTAACTTGTCCCTTACAATATTAATATATGTTCCTATATTCTCACAGAATCAGAAGGCAAGAAGTGACATGGCAGAAGCGACAGGTCTGAGCTCACAAGTAGGAATACTTACTGCAGGAATCGATGTGGATAGTCTACCTGTGGATGTGCCACCAACTGAACGACCTGTGGAGTTGCAACACCTTCAGCAAATCCCGGTACCGGATCCACCCACAGGGATCACAGAAAGAGTCCATGCCAATTCTCATTGGTTCAATGGCATGCCAGGTCCATTAGGAGAGGCCAAGTATATATGGGAGTCTAAGTGCGAGTATGACAGATCATGGGTTAGATTCCAATTTTTCTCCAAGGAGTTCGAGACTTTACAGAACACCGAGGATCTCCAGACCATATGGCAACGAGTAGGGCTAGCAGAATACTTTGAAGCCCCACTACCTAAACCAGATCTCCTCCGATGCTACTATTTGGTCTCCACATTACAAGCTAATGAAGAAAAGGACAAACCCGGATCATTTGTTCTTCCCTCCTTGCTGGGCAACAACGAGTTGAAGAGGTTTGAACTTACTGTGGAGTTGGTGAGCGATGCTTTGAATATGCACGGCACACATGTACCCTCCGAAAAGGATGCTCTCGTTCCCACTAACATGAAGGATAGGAAACTATTGAAGCTTAAAGACATGGCAGCACTCATACCAAACGTGTCCATCCCTCTCCGTATGTGCATGCAACATTTTGCTTTCCCCGGCCAAGACCGCTTCACACAACCACACAAGAGAATCTGGTTCGCTCTCTACTTAGCGGAAGCAGGTGCGTTACCAATTAAGCTACCGGTATGGATTATAGATCAATTGTATGAAGCAAATAAAAGGTCTTCTAGGAAATTAGTGGTGAACGGTTGCTGTGCAATCACACGCATTATTTACCGGTGCCTAGCATACGATGTTCCCATTGAACGTGCCTTAACTTGGGCACAATTACAAATGTTTAAGAAGCTCAAGACGTCCACACATCAATCCAAGCGCATGAGGGGTGCGATCCCTTGTGTCCAGACAAGGGAAGTTCTGACTACTCCTGAGGTATCGCCGCGAAGGGAGACCACTGTACCTCCCTTTACCATTAGGATACCCAGGTCGGGATCTGAAACTACGACACAAGCTACCCCATCAGCTCCTCCTGCTCCACCTGAATTTGAATTTGCGGCAACTGGAGATGCTGAAGGAATGGATCCCCAGGACTTCGAAGCATTCTTACAAAGTACACAATTCTCTGATGTAGAGTTTTATTCAGATGCAGAAGAACAAGGCACATCGTCACGAAGAAGAAGAAAATCTACAGACGGCCGACATGTACATTGGAGCGACGCTCAGCAAGGTCAACAACAAGGACACCTAGAAGAAGAAGGAGCGTATGAAGAGGAGACCACTGAAGCCCCAGCCTATACAGCAGAACTCCGAAGGCTGTATCAAATTATGGAAAGAGTGCGATCGCAACAACTGCCCACCGAACAGAGCAGCAGAGTACTCATGACTCAGTTGTTGGAAGAAGCAGGAGTTGACTCAGAGTATAGGGAAGGTCTCTTATTGATGGCAGAAACATATGGGGTAGTGGAAGCAGTGCGCACTGCCATTCGGAGGTCTCCAGTTCAATATGATCCACGAAGGTTCCAGACACGACCACGCTCATGTAAGAATATCCAGATTCCCATTACAACTGCAAAAGAGCCAACTATTACATCTGAACCTATCAGGACAACCTCCCAAGCAACCGAAACGGCTAGCCAAGAGCACTCAGTCACCCATGAGGAGTCCACCGAGCCACAACCACCCACACCCCCACCATCGCCTCCTAGAGCAGAAACAGTGGAAATCACCTCGACCGCTCAACCCACCGAACCAACCTTCATCTTCCGTACTCCCATCTCTAGTTCCACCCTATTCTCTACCTCTGATAACCCAATCTTTGAAGCAACCCCTATCACTACACAATCCACCGAACCGCTCATAGAGCCTGCCCTAGGGCAACCATCCCCCATGCCCTCAGCCATAGGTCATCCTGACCCTAGAGCCACATTCATGGGTTTCCCTGCTACCACGCAACCCTTCATGCCCTCCTCAAATCTACGACCTCAACCCCCGACCTCCATCTCTCCATTTCTACAATCCCTTCATGACCTCCTTGCTAGAACTTTTCAACCCAGGTCTCAACCCTTTCCCTTCTTTTTAGCTCCCCACCCCACTTCTCATCTATTCTCCACTTCCACACACACACCACCTACCATTCCAATGTATATGGCAGACCCCACACTCGCACCCATTCCTGAAGGTATGGACATTTCACCACCCACGGCACCTCCGCCCACTATTCCACCTCCTCCCATTCCCCCTCCACCAATTTCACTCACACACACGACTTCAATAGACACATCATTCACTCTTCCCCTTCCCCAATTCCCTTCCCATGCATCTTCCGCTGTAAACACCACCCACTCATCTATAGGAAATGCATTGGACACCATGCTAGCCTGTATATCAAACTTAAGGACAGATTACATTCAGCTCCAGCAACAGAATGAACGCCTGCACGAGCACTCAGAGACACTACAGCACCGCCTCGCGGCACTAGAAGAGGAAAATGCTCGCCTCCACACACAGTTCCAAACTCTCCAAGAAGCTCATGGCATATTGGAGGTACAGTTACAGAACACAGATCAGGAAGCGATACAGGTGGTAGAAGGTCACCTACGGACACAGCTGGAACGCAACTCAAAGCTTCAGCAAAATATGGCTCTACTCAAACGCCATCTTGCGGCCGCTCAGGAAGAGAATCGACGCCTGCAAGTACAAAATCAAGAGAACCTGGAAGCAGCTATTGAGAGCACACCGGGGGCACCCATCAGCCCATCAAAGTTTCAAGCAGTGACCCTCGATAATATCAAGATCATATTGGAAGACTATGCCATGCTGCTTGAAGCACATGATCAGCTATCGGAGGAACTGGGACAATTAAAGCAGAAACACCAAAAAGGACCAACAACAGCCTCTCCAACCACCCCCTCCGCGGCTTCACTTCTCATAGACTCAGAGGCCATAAAAGATCTCCAGAAACAGGTCACCGAATTGCAAACACGTCTACTACAATATGAGAGACCACCTTCCCCTCCAGAGGCTCCCACTGATGAAGAAGTTGTGCAAATTCCTGTGGAACAAACGTTTGACGAAGAATACGATCCACAACCATTCCCAGAAGGCCAACAAACAGAAGAAGCTCAGGACACATTCGAGGCACCACGGCCTCCATGGCTACGTCAAGTGGAGGAAATCGGGAGTTCGCACGAAGAGCGCACAGTAGTGCAAAATCAGGCCATGAGGGTCATAGAGGAAACTGTGCTACAATCGGCTTACTTCAAGAACCTGTCATCGAGACGCCTCATCCTCTCATCTGAACTCCAATACCGGCCTTATTATATTATCTTGGCTGATTATAATGCAGAAATACAGAGAGTCACGGGTCAGATTCCTACCTTTGCTACCCAATTTCAACCCGAAGACCTTCCTCCAGAGGTGCAAAAAGGCAAAATTCGTCAACCCACCTAGCGGCAGAAACTTCTAGAGACATATCCAGAAATGCTACGCACATGGAACAACGCGCCTTTACACCTCCTATACAATCCATGCTACGGTCCAGTTCCACGCCGCAGGTCTTGGAAGGCATTCAATATCAAAGTGCAGAACAATGCGCAATGCAAAGAATGGCTAAACTACCGGTACATTGCGCCACCACAGGGACCACCGTCGGTAGCATACATGATGGGAACAATTCGCCACTGGAGGCCGCGATTGAAGCCCATGCAAGATGTAGCAGCGCAAATGATGCTTAAAATCTTAGATATGATGCAGGTAGTCCTGAAAACTTTTAGAAATGCAGCCGCACCACAGGTACGTCTCCCGGGGTTTAGCAATGGAAATTACGACTTGGTGTATGACATGAGCACCACCCCCAGTATTCGTGTGGCTTACGCCTGGCATGCACGCATCAAATACCTCCCTGCCTGCTACAAACAGATCTTCGAAGAAATGTTCAGATCAGGTTTCTGGGAGTATCACTCGGAGATTTTCGCACCGAAGCCAACACATCTGCTCCATCTTTTTGCGTGTGAACAAGCAATGTACTCTGAGTACTACACCACCCCGCAACCAGAGGCCCCTGGTGTAATAAATTGGGATGCATTGGAAGCTGATCTAGCAAGAGGCTTA
This sequence comes from Ceratopteris richardii, assembly GCA_020310875.1. Taxonomy (NCBI): domain Eukaryota; kingdom Viridiplantae; phylum Streptophyta; class Polypodiopsida; order Polypodiales; family Pteridaceae; genus Ceratopteris; species Ceratopteris richardii. The sequence continues at coordinate 72,641,461 of CM035426.1, read as the reverse complement.
AGGATAGGAGAACATGAATTGGCCACCAATGTCATCCAATACTATATCGACCACCCGAGAGAACAAAGGTCTGTCAGGGGCGACAGACGCTAGGAAGGGGGGCGTGTTGGCATACAAAGCAACAGAGGAGTCATGCACAATACGGCAACAAGGCCAAATCCTTTTTTCCATGGACTATTTACAACTCAAGTGATTTTAATCACTACACAAACATTGTGAATCCCGTTTTTGGTAGAATAGACTCCATTTTGTGCAAGCCGAGGAGTCCTCGAGCTTGAGGAGTATTAGAACTAGCGACATATCAATTTTCATAATTTTTAGACTCTGTTTGAGCCCTCAAATAGACTCTAGAACCTAATTTTTAACTAGGCCGGACACTAGGTCTGGACAAGACCAAAGCTAGTTAGAAAACTATAAAAAGAGCTAGAGAGCTCATTTTTGGGGTTAGATTGTTTGTGAATTGAGCTTATGTAAGAGACATTTTGATTAATGCAAAGAACTCCATTGTTCCTCTCCTTGTTCTTGCCTTGTGTGCGCGTGTGTATGTATGTGTGTGCATGCTTGTGTGCTTCTCACTCACGCACTTGTGCCTTCACTTGCTCATAGTCTTCATACTAGTCCTCACGTCTCCACGGATTGACAATTATGAGGTGAATCTTCTCACGTTGGTACTCACCATTGTGCTAGAGTGACAGTGTGTATGTGTGTGTATATGTGTCTGTATGTGTGTATGCATGTGTATGTGTGTATGTGTCTATGTGTGCATGTGTGTGTATATACTATATGTGTGTGTGTCTATGTGTATGTGTGTGTACCTATGAGTGTGTATGTGTCTATGTGTGTGTATGTGTTTATGTGTGTATGTGTATGCATGTATGTGTATGTGTGTGTATGTCTCTCTATGTGTGTGTGTATGCATATATGTGTGTGTGTATATGTGTGTCTATGTGTGTATGCATGTGTATGTCTGTGGATGCATCATTATGTGTGTATGTGTCTGTGTGTGTATGTGTGTGCGCATCTATGTGTGTGTATGTGTGTGCGCGTCTATGTGTATGTGTGTGTGTCTATGAGTGTGTATGTTTGGATGTGTGTGTGTATGAATGTGTGTCTATGAGTGTGTATGTTTGGATGTGTAAGTCTATATGTGTGTCTATGTGTGTATGCATGTGTATGTGTGTGAATGCATCATTATGTGTGTGCATGTATATGTGTGTGCATGTGTATGCATTATGTGTGCATGTGTGTATGTGTATGCATTATGCATTGTGTATGTGTGTATATGTGTGTGTATTTGTGTGTATGTGTGTATATGTGTGTGTATTTGTGTGTATGTGTGTGTGTGTCTATGCGTATGTGTGTGTGTGTCTATGCGTGTATATGTGTGTGTACATATGTATGTGTGTGTAAGTGTGTGTGTGCACATACCTGCCAATGGTCTCGCTCTCTCTCTCTCTCGCTCTCCCTCTCGCGCGCGCTCTTTCTCTCTCTCTCTCTCTCTCTCTCTCTCTCTCTCTCTCTCTCGGTCTCTCTGTTCTTACTCGCGTCCAAGTCCCGGCACAAATGTGCCGAGAGAGATCAATTTTTTTTTTCTACATTCCAAAGCGTCACATATGCGACGCTCTGCAGTTTGCCAACGTCGTTAAATTCGTCGCTATTCAGCGACAGTAATAGCGACGCTTTTTAAGTAGCGTCGCTTATGCGACGAGGCTTGGGCAAAAAAAAAAATCCGAAATTCCTACCGTCGCTTATGCGACGACTTCGTCGCATAAGCGACGGTTCTCGTTTTTTTCCCGATTCGGGGGCATCGCTACGCCCCCCTTTTTCTTGTAGTGAAATCACATGGCCTTCACATGGATTCTTAAAAGGACTTCTCCCAAGCTTGTACATACAAGTCTCAAGGCTTGAGAGGCCTCCCTAAGGGTTAAATACCATACCCTTAGGAAATATCAATCATAAGGGTCAAAACCCTTCAATTGGGAGTAAATAAACCCAAATAACTCAAGGGTTCAAACCCCACTCTTGGAGACACTTTCCCAAGGGTTTCCCAATAGAATCCAAGGTTTCTCCGATTGGTTTTGGACCCTCAAAACCTATGTCTTTGGCCACTTTGACCCATAGTTATACAACACTTGGCTTTAGAGCAAATTACTCAGCAATCTCAATGTATACCCAATGTATAGGCTTTTCAAATGGGTTTTATCATCCTCCACTCTCTCATGAAGTCCCCTTATTCCACCTCTTTGTAAGAGCATCGGCTATCGGAAACCTCTTCCTCTTGCTATAGAGATCAACGCGAACTCTTGTGGAGGAAGTGTGATGCATTTCACTTCATAAAAATTGAAATGTGGGGGAGTATTATTTTATTCCTTGAATATTAAAGCTTCCACATCCCCATATCTCATAAGAATAACACATTTAACTTATGAAGTACACCATAATCTACACATAAAATGACAATGCAGACACTTCTCAAGATTACAATATAATCAATAATCATTAGATGCAAACCTTTGAAGATGGATCTTCATTGGATTTTTCTAAAAGAATTAATTCAATGTTGATATCTTGACTTGCGAGATGAGAAGAACAAAAACTATGGTGACCCAACAACGCTATCATATCAAGCCACTTACTAGAACCATATACTTCATGTTCTAGCTAGATATATGAAAGAATGTAACTATCAAGCAACTGAATTAGTCTATGATACAACTCGAAGCTATTTGAGATATTGCTACTTCGTTAGGGATGACAAACAACAAGAGGGGGAAAGAAGTGTTGGCTAAGAGCAAGCACAACAACAAAGAAAAATAGACAAGGTAAGACATCTATGGAGGAGTAAGCTAGGAAAAGGAAGGACAACTTGAGGCACTTCAAATCTTTTGACCAAACACTATAGATATTTTAAATTTCTCCCACTTTATGTAACTATGTATTCTTTCAAGAGAAAATATTTTTTTAAGGGCTAAGTCATCATTTGATGACATCTAGAACCCCCAAAACTAGAGATTAACTAAAACTAGAGATTAACTAAGTCATCATTTGATCACATTTAGACCCCCTAAAACTAGAGATTCTAGTTTAACTAAAGACCTTTGATGAGACTAGATACTATGTACATTTGAAAAGGCCTAATCGGACACTTTGGGGGCAAAGGGCTCTTGAGAAATGCGTAAGTTTCCTTTTCTCTCTCTCTCTCTCTCTCTCTCTCCCTCTCTCTCTCTCTTTCCTCCTCACCCTTTTGTCTATTCTTGGTTTCATAGTGTGGAAATGATATGCCAATCCATTCTCTAGTCTTTGGAGACTCCTTTTCATGCATAAGAACACTACAAAAAGGTATACATGATGAGAATCCACATTATGTAAATGGTCTATGTCTACATTTTTGTCACATATTTAACAAAAAATAGAATTTTGATTATATGTGTAATTGGGAGTGCTAAAACCTCTATCATTTCAATATCCTATCACCTTATCCCTTGTAATACTCTCACATACATTTTTCCACTTGGGAAGGTCTCATGATTTTTTACCAAAAATTTATGTCGATTCACACTATTGGGGGTCAAAACATGTAAACAAGACCCTTCAAGGATCAGTGCAAAAGGCAAGTTTTAGGGAAATGGGGATGGCACTTATGATTAAAGTTTGTTTCTTGACAAGCCTATGGCCACTGCAAACTTATGCTAAGCCCTAGGTTCTCAAAAAACTCATAAATCACTAAAATTTAGTACACAATTTCCCTAGCAATCAAATCGTGGGTAGGAAATGAACACTTTAAGTTATTTTTAAGTGCTTATGCACTTGATTATGATAATTCTATGGGTATCAAGCTTTTTAACTAGTCTTTCTTTGGATTTTAGTCTAATTTCCAAAGAACAATTGCTCTAATTTGCCTTAGGATTTGAAATCATGACCTACAAAATTGGATTTATTAAGTGATATTTCTATGCCAAATAATATAACAATGCTCCATAAAGCTCCAAGCCCAAGCGAGTGTCAAAAATCACTTTTTCCAATAGATTATTTCCATGCTGGTTAGAGCAACCTTGGACTTGTTTCGTGAGCTTTTCTCACCTTTTTTTCTTGTTTTGTGAGCTTTTCTCAACTCAATTTTCTAGATGATTGCCCTAATGAATAGAGCAATTGTGGTTTATTTTAATGGGATTTTCTTAGACTTTTCTTTGCTAAAGAGTAATAGATCACTTTTAAGAGTCTCCACACTTTGTAGAAGGTAACCCTAAAAATTAGAGTAATCGTGGGCAGAAAGAAATTGATTTTGGCAACAAAGATTTTCCAAATACTTCCTACGAGGCTTGTCGAAATTCATTCATCAAAGTTTCTATGACTTTGTTAATGAAGTGTGTGCCTCGATCACTCCCAATCTCTATGGGTAACCCAGATACCTTAGATGATTGCTCTGCATAGAGCAATTGTGGATGTTTGAAAGTAGAATTTTCTGCAATCTCTTGGTCTTTGGATTTTTTTCCTAGATCACACAATAATGTGGAGCATAATCAAGTTCAAAATCACTCCAATATATGATAAATATTTCACATGATTTTCCTAGGAGGTAGAGTAGTTGTGTGGTGAGTTTGAGTTTAAACTTGATTTTTCTTGGCTTGAACTTCTTGTTTTTCTCTTGTAATGGCTTGCACTATAGATTTCTCAAGAAGAAAATCTAGAAGTACTTAGTCTTTGAGCTCAATTCCATAGACCATTGCCATAGGAAGTAGAGAAATCTTGGATATAATTTTGGTCCTTTTGCAATCTTTCTTTGGGTTTAGTTTCTTGATGTCTCTTTATAAGCTTCAAAAACTTATTTACCAGCAAAATATGTGCTCAAATTCCAACTTTTGACAAGTTCCAAAGGGTAACTTTTATAGGACAATTATAGATGGTAATCAACCTTTTTCTTGTGATTTTCTTGCTTGTCTATCAGTTGATTCTTCTTTAAGGATTTGATAACCCTTATGCTCCAAAAACTTGACAAAAAGCTCACTTTTCCCCCGGATGATGGCCTTGCCAAACTAGGATAATCATGGGGAATATCATGAGATTTCTTTGGCCTTTTGGTGCCATAAAATTTGGTAATGAAAATATGGGCTTAGTTTCCAATTATCAGCAACTCCCCAAGGATGCTTGCTTTACACTTCACCTTCTTCACTAGGCAACCGTGGATGGAAAATCTTGCTTAGATGTCATTTTTTCTTGCATTTTCCTCTTGCATCCTATAGAAGTAACTCTTACGAGGCTATATCAGACTTCAAAGTAAAAAATAACTTGTTTCTTGAGGATGATTGTTTTGTGTTTTTCTCAAATTTTTGCTTATTTGAGAATTTGGGCCCGATTACTGCTTAAAATAGGATTTTATCCCACAAATAGGCATTTTTCCATGTATTTTGTGTAAGAAATGGAGAAAACCCTTGTACGAGGTTGGCTTGGATGGGAGAAATTGGTAGAGCCCCTCCTCCTTTACTTCCATGCTTGTGCTTTCCTTTTAATGCATTCTTCATCCTTTGAGTGAGATTTCACTGCTATCATGGATGAATTTTAGGTCGACTTATGAGCTTCCTCCAACATTATGAATGTAAGAAAGGATGCATGTCAAGGTGCAGATAACATGTTGTATATCGATAGTGTTGTTTTGATGTGCCTTGTCAAGATATTTGGTTTAATAAGATTCATTGGCTTAAAATCAAGAGACAAGTTGAGACATATGAAGATGATAATCATCCTATAAAACAAATTGCTGATGTTATTTTGGATGATATGTACAAGAATAAATGCCTCAAAGATGTGCTTTATGATACTAGAGTTACAAAGAATTTAATCTCTATTGTTCAAATGGTCAAGAAATGTTTACATGTTAGATTTAATAATGCAACATGTTCTATAAGAGAAGGATTATTGAACTTAATACATATAGATGTGTGGTGTCTGACAAAGGAAGCATCCCTCTCAGGTTGTAAGTGCTATGTTACATTTATTGATGAAAAGTGTAGAATGAATTTTGTTTATTTTATAAAGTACAAATTAGAAATATTTGGTTATTTTAAGTCTCTCAAAGGAGAATACCTTTCCAAAAGTGTTTTTTGATTTTGGACAACCATGGAATCAAAAGAGAAGTCATTGAAATACACAATTCTCAACAAAATGGAGTGCCATAGAGGAAAAATGGAGCTCTAATAGAGGCGTCAAGGAGCATGCTTAATGAGATAAAATTTCCAAAGATATTTTAGAAGAGGCTACAACTAAAAGTGTGTATCTGATTGATAAAGTTCCTACTTTAGGTATTCATTGAATGGCTCATAATGAGCCATGGTTTGATAGAAAAACAAACGTAGCCACTTGAGGGTATTTGGTCACATGATATGCACACATATCATTTGAATTGAGGACTAAGATTGATGTAAGCACTCAAAATTGTTGGAGCTCGAGGTCTGCAGAAGCACACAAATAACACAAGGAAGAAGATGAAGCTTGGAGCACAACACACAATACTGAATGTATTACCACTAGAATGTACAAAGATATATTATGTGTTAGGGCAAATAGGCGTATATACAAGCTAGGGGAAAAAACTCCTAAAGAGGGAAAAAAGTGCCTTGGTGGTCCTAGCATGTTCACACACATCACTACCTAAATATATCAACAAATCCCCCATGGGAGTAATGCGGTTAACAAGGAGCTTGCACTCATGTATAAGGAAGTGCCAAGCTATGTGGAATCAATCCACAAAAGGAAGTAAGCCCAAAGATTTGTGGAAAGCTTCAAACTTATCCCTACGTAGAGTCTTCATGAAAAGATTAGGAATGTTCTCCTGCACGGGCACATATGCCAAGTTGATCTCTCCAGCAAAGAACCTCTCCCTGACATAATGATAATGCACCTCAATGTGCTTAGTGCAAGCATGGAACACAGGGTTCCTCGCAAGTGCCAATGCACTCTAACTATTAGTGAAGATGCTGGTGGCACAAGACTGGCCAACACCCAAATCAGCCATAAGGCATCTAAACCACACACACTCAATTGTAGCTATGAAAGCTACCCTATACTCAGCCTCACAACTAGAAGTGGCCACAGTAGGCTGCTTCTTGCTCAACTAAGATAAACATAAGCTACCAAGCATGAAGCAAAATCCACTAATGGAAACACGAGTGTCATAGCAACCAACCCAGTCAGAGTCAGAAAAAGCATGTAAATCTGGAGGTAATGATCCCCCCTTGGGATAAAACAATCCAAGTAGCCAGCTACCACTCAAGTAGTAAAAAATGCACTTAACCGCCTTCCAATGCTTGACATCTCGGCAATGCATAAACTTGCTCATCTGTGAGACAACAAACTGAATATCTAGCCAAGTATAACATAAGTAAATCAAGCATCCAACAGCCTGCTGATAGAGAGCAACATCAAAATGCATCTCTAGCATCATGAAAACTCAATTGTAAACTTGTCTCCATAGGATTGGCAATAGGTTTACACTCTTCAAGGCAAAAATTCTACAATAATGTTACAATATATTTGTTTGACACAAATCCATTCTGCCATCAACTTGCATAAATTGAATGCCCAAATAATGATGCAAATGCTCCAAATCAGACATCTCAAATGAAGCATGCAAATCAGCCTTAAAATCAGCAATATGCTTGTCATGAGGACCAATGAGAAACATGTCATCAATGTACACAACAATGATCAGAAGCACATCATTGGCACACTTAACATATAAGGTGCTTTCAATTGGACTGTTCTAAAAACCATGTGCAATCAGACAGGCATGTATCTTTTCATACCAAGCACCTAGTGCTTGCTTTAAACCATATAATAGCTTCTTCAACCTGCACACTTGGTTTTCATGCCCATTCTTCACAAATCCACAGGGCTAAAAAACATAGACTTCTTCATGCAAGTCACCATTCAGAAATGTAGTTTTAATGTCCAACTGATGTACATTCCAACCATGATGAGTTGTAGTACACACATGCTATGAACAGTAGTCATTCGGCATGTAGGAGCAAAGGTTTCATCAAAATCAATGCCTCTTTCCTATGCATAAGCCTTTGCAACAAGCCTAGCCTTATATCTGTCAACTTTTTCATCAGGCTTACACTTTAGCTTGTATACCCACTTAGTGCCAATGGCCTTTTTGTGAGGAGGCAAGTCATATAAAGGCTAGATACCATATTTCATGATAGCATCATATTCTGATTGCATAGCAGCCATCCAATTTTCAAAATTTTGTGGTTCATCAAACCAAATAGGCTCATTCTCATCACAGAGACTAAAGGCAGCCATAACATAGCAATCTGATGCAAAAGAGGCACTATGAGAAGCTGAACGAGTACAATATGATAGAGGTGCATCTAATTTGCTATCACATAAAGTTGTCACTAACCATTTTGGCATAGTTTTTGCCTCCTCAATATTAGCTCTCTCATCAACAAGTGCATCATGTAAATCTGCATCAGAAATGGAATCATCTACATCATCACATGAAAACTGCAAAGGCTGAGAAGTTGCCTCATTAGGATGAGCATTAGATTGTCTGCCTGAAGGGCTTTGGTGTGTAGAACAAGAGAAGGAGGAGATGGAGGGAGAGAGAAGAGAGGAGAGATGCACACATATGCATGGGAGCCTCGAAACCCACATAATGATTTCTCTTAAGGCAATGCTCTATATATGATGTATATATATGAATATGGGGGTAGGGTCACATGACCCTTACACCCCAACAATCTCCTACTTAAGGGTCAATGTGACCATAAGTGGAAAAATATACAAAGAATGATGTAGGACATACAACAATGTACAGGAAGAGTCCGGATCTCAACCCATACGGATCAACCTACACCAACTGCCTCGAAGAAGGTGTATCCATGCACCTCAAACTGCTCTAGACTCATATCAATAAGAGTCGAGTTGATATCTGACTGATGCAAGAACTGATGAAGTTCTTGCAAAGCTCCCACTTGCTCTATGCCTATGTCAATCAATCGTCGAACGGCTGACAACTCCAAGTGCAAACGCTCCAATAGCAACTGCAATATCTGGTCTCGAGCATAACAACTAGTACATCAGACTCCCGAATGCTGACGAAACATATTCTATCTAGGTTAACGTAAGCATGTCAGCCATGCCTGTATCCAAGGCATCCAAAGCACCATCATCAAGACCAATATGTCCTAACATATCTGTGTCAACATTTGGCATGAGCAAATCCAAGAATGACTACATGATCGCTGACTCATCAACATTAAATCAGTCATCCTCTCAACCAAGGATGTGTCTAGCTGTGCACCCTGAGAGCTAGTATGCTCTGGCATACACTGTGTATCATAAGATCTATCCTGCTCTACCACACCAAGTGTATCATCATGCTCCACATGAGCTAACTACACAACATCAACACCAAGGTTAAACTGATGAACAAACTCTAATTGAGTATCATCACAATTCTCTACATGAGCATCCACATCATGCTCTAAAGAAGCATCCAAATGATCATCGAAAGTGTGCTCCAAATGAGCATCCACATGATCAACAAAACCATGCTCTATATAAGCATCATGAACATCCAAAACATGCTCTATATGTACATCCATGTGAGCATCTCAATCCTGCCATACATGTGCATCATTGTTGATAGTAATCAGGGCACCCAAGTACTGACGAGACAGGGAATCCAACGGAGAGAGTCAGAGCAAAGAGAAGGATTAAGTAGACAGAGCAGTCAATGCAGATCTGGCAGATAGGCCCTTCAATTTTTTCCAAATCAACATCTTTATAATAGTGATTCTCATCACTAACAATCATTGTAAATACCATTCCACCTTTTGGTAGCTCCATTTTGTGCAAGCCAAGGAGTCCTTGAGCTTGAGGAGCATTAGAAGTACCTACCTATCAATTTTCATATTTTTAGACTCCGTTTGAACCCTCAAATATGCCATAGAACCTAATTTTTAACTAGGTCGGACACTAGGTCTGGACAGGGCCAAAAGCTAGTAAAAAACTATAAATAGAGCTAGAGAGCTCATTATTGAGGTTAGCTTGTTGTAGAATTGAACTTGTAAGAGCACTTTTGAGTAATCTAAAGAACTCCATTGTCGATCTCTCTTTGTTCTTGCCTTGTGTGCACGTGTGTGTGTATGTGTGTGCATGTTAGTGTGCTTCTCACTCACACACTTGTGCCATCACTTGTTCGAGGTCTTCATACCATCCTCACGTCTTCCCGGATTGACATTAAAGGAGGTGCTACTCATCACTAAGCGACACCAAATTTTGGCGTCGCTGCCGGGGATCGAGCTTTGAGGAGGAGCGTGTGATGGTAAGACGTAGAGTTGTGACGTTGGCGTTGTAGGTAATTTCTTTGCTTTTCCTTATTTTTCTCTTTCTTACTTCACCATCATCACCACCATCATCATCCTCACCATATCCCACCTCCATCTCCATCATCGCAAAAAGATCAGTTTTTTATCATATCTCCTTCCTCCTTCCATTTTCCTCATTTCACTTGTGAGAGAGAGCGAGAGAGCGATTTGTGTGCACTGTTTTTGCATGTTTTTTGAGTGTTCTTGCAAGTTGTGGCTGTATCATCATCTCCAATATGCCACACAGGTACGGAAAAGCTCGGTCCTGTCTCTGTGTCGCAGACCTTTGTCGATCGCGATTGATAGAAAAATCGCTCCTTTGGTAAAACTAATCTAAATAGAAGTTGTGAATTGCTTATATGAAGCTTTTAAACCATGAAGGCATACTCATCATTTTGAATCTCCAAGCATGAAAGTTGTTTTTGTCCAACTTGTCGCTCATTAACTAACTCATTCTATCAGCGTTTCTCATTTCTATAGCAATTCACAACACTACAAAGAAACTACAAGCAATACTTGTACTTGAACACTATTGCACTATGACGTGACAGTTTGATCTTGGAAAAACATAGTTTTTGTGTATCAAAAGTACACACAATTGCTTGAAATTCTAAGATTGGAATATTTGATTGTTGTCAAATAGGATGCAAGCTATAGTTTTGCAAATTGACCTGGTTTTTTTGTGCTCCCCACCTTGCAGGCTCAAAATAGAGGTTGAGATGGCTCCAAAATAGAAATCTAAGAAAAACTAGTGACCTAAAGCAATCACTTTTGAAACTTTTTTCACACCTTCTACCTTCACACCAATTTTGATAGCAATCTAAGGTCATTTGTGCATCACACTTTCTCCATGCATTCTCGCATACTCTTCACCATCGGTCTTCTCCACAAGCTATCTACAACGAACCTGGCTCTGATACCATATCACAAGAAAGGAGATTAGGAGGAGAACTCACTCACACACTCTCACACTCAAGAGGAGCACACACAGATTGAGGCATTGAAGAATGATCTTCTTCTTCTTCTTCTTCTATTACATAAAATGAATATACAAGAATGATCTAATACAAGAATACAAATAGTGCAATATATAAAGAAAAATACATAAGGAGAATCCTAATGTCCGCAAGTGAGTGAGTTGGCAAGAAACAAATGTGTCATCACTCTTGGTAGATAAATCTAGTAAAGCTCAATGAAGTATCCCTGACATATACCGGTGTGACCACTACACATGTCAGAGAAATAAAAAAAGTGATATGTGTCATCCTAGATCATCACATGTTGAGCTTGATATCTCAATAGTCCAAAGCTAGGAAGATTCAATTGAAGAATGAACTTAAAAACTCGAGGAAAACATGTAGTGGAAACATAAATGATGAATACATTTTGAAAATTAATGAGGTGAGTGATGCATTGGCCTCCATAGGTTATCACATAGATGATGATGACCTAGTTGCATACGCTTTGAATGGGCTTAGGGATGACGAGAAGTGGAAGGCTTTTACAACTTCTGTAATCTTCTTGGCTTTGAGCAGTTGTTGGGCTTGATGTTCATCGAGGATATGAATATTGGAGGTTCAAAGAAAAAGGGCAATGAAGCCCAAGATTTCTATGTAGTTAAAGGTAGCGGAAGAGGAAGGAACCAAGGCACAAGAAGAGGTAGACAATGGAGAGGATCAAATTGTGATCCTCATCAAGACCAAGGAAGAAAACACTCTCCATCAAGAGGGAGACAAAAGTCTGAAGATAGAGGAGGAAGGTTCAACTAGAATAGAGACAATCAAAACTTAGAAGACTGCTTCATTTGTGGCAAGTATGGCCACTATGCAAGGGATCAATATCAAATGAAGAAGAAAAATTCAACCTAAAAAGGTCAAGGTAATTATGCATCTACATCAAGTGAAAATGAGAGCATGCTAGATACGATGTAGATAAGTGATTGCAAGACACAAGGGTCAAGCACATGGTACATTGATAGTGGATGTAGCAACCACGTGAGTTGCAACAAGATCTTAAACATGTAGGTGCCATCAACCAAATGGCATGTGGAAATAGGTGATGACACTTGTCATGCTATTACACACATAGGTGATGTTATGTTAGATGGATCTCACAAAGCCAAGTGTTTGAAAGTTGTTCTTCATGTTACCACAATCACAAAGAATCTAGTCTTTGTGGGGCAAATGGTTGAGAGAGGATTGCATGTCAAGCTCAACAAGAAGGGATGTTTTGTGGAAAACCTAAAGAGGGGTACAGATTGCTAACCAAAGGCAGGAAGGAGGGAGGGCTATTCACTTTGGCGTTGAATTCTAACTTCAACTACACAACCTAGTTCACATTTGGAAACATGAAGGTAGCAGACTTGGACCTATGACACAAAAGGTATGGACATATCAATACTCATAGATTGAAGTACATGGAGAGGAAGAATTTAGTGCTAGGGTTAACTAATATCTATAATCAAAACCTTAAAAAATCATGTGATGCTTTTCAATTGGGAAAGCAAACTAGGTTTCCATTCAAGAAGAGCAATTATGTGAGCTATCATCCACTTGATCTCATCCATACAGATGTTTGGGGGCCTAAAAAGGAAAATTCAATGGGAGGTAATATGTATTTTGTAGCTTTCATTGATGATTGCACAAGGATGAATGGGGAGCTAGAGGAAGTATACATGGAACAACCATTAGGGTTTGAAAACAAAGGCAAGAATGATTATGTTTGATTTTTTGAAGAAAGCATAAACTTATCTTGATGTAGTGGTTGGAACCATGTCAATGTAGTGGTTGGAACCACGTCAAGACCATGTTCCTCAAGGTTAAGCCAAAGGAATTATATTGCACAGAAAATTATTCAACCTATTTGGCTCTCAACACTTGTCTGAATTTAACCACATGATCTAGGGGTCTCCATTGTCGTCAAAGTAGCTTTTCATTGAGTTTACCGATTGTGTGCGTCTCATTATCCTAGGGTGTTCTATTGGTTAGTCTAGGTAAGGGAAAATCATCCATACCTCTCTAGTGTCTAGGTCCTCTCAGTCTCTCCTGATCCATTCTATCCATATCCCATTGTGACCTCTTTTGTCTTAAAGGTTTTGTGAAGCTTACTTCATGTCTCTCTCAAGCCTTCTCTTTATTACTTCCTAGAACCTTAGAAGACCCTGCTCCATGCTAACCATGTGAACCATGTGGTCTCTGAGGAGGGAATACTAGTTCACCTTTCGAAGTGTATGCATGTCTTCTATGTTCTATAACCATGAACATTCTCTCAAAAGAGTTATCTAAATAGATTACCTTCCCATGGGTGTCTGGATCTTTGAATTCATATATAGTCACTTTGTGTATCTCACTTGGTTTGTCAGTTTTGAACCTCTAGAATGCTTCATCAATTTCTCTATTCAAGAAAAGCTCTATGCTCTTATTATCTTGAGGAATCCACTATGGTGTGATTATCCTTGATAAGATAGAATTACCACGAGGTGTTCTCGGCTCCTTTCCAATGTTTCCTTGCTCCAAGTCTCCTATTCTTGATGCAGGAATAATGATTCCAAACTCTTTCGTATGATTAGGTAGCCTCCTAACCACATATATGGTTCCTTGCTTATCAATATATGATCCCTCTTTGAAGTTTACTAGTGGTTGTTCAATTTCGAAGGGTTGATTAGGGTTTTTGACTTGGACCATTGATCTTCTCAATCTGTCCTCATAGATGCAAGCACCTAATCGATTGGTTCATATATATTCCAACTGAGTTTTGTAGGGACCTATAGGGGTTTGTAATTAGGCAAGTCCTAAACTACCTGTAGGCCTTTCCATGCTAAACAACATTTTTGAATCACTCGTATCTGAGCTCAATACATAAGGACAATCAGTGAGTTGTTGAGCCCATGACCTAGTGGTGTGATTGACACTAGCTTCAGATGATCATATGCTTTGTATATCCCATCCTAGGTGTCTATCGGACATAAGGTTCATATGCTTTGTTTTGATCGGCCCAAATTCCCAAGTACAACTATGTTGCTGGGTCATTTTGTAGTATCCACTTGTTCTTTTTAATTTCTTTTGGATGTATTTCTTGTCTTGATATGGTTGTCATTAGGATCACTTAAGTTTGTCACAATTGATGTTCTTCTCGATCAAACTATGTTCTTTCCCACTTAGATTATCCTCGACTTAGTGTAAATTATTCTTGGACTTGAGAAATTAAAACGTCTTGAACTCTTTCATGCCTATCATAGCCTTGAATTAATCTAAGTTGCTAGCCATGTTTAGTGTAAACTAGAAATTGATTGAGGGGGCTTAGTGAACTTCCAACCTCAACTGTGATGCATTTCTTGATGTTCAAGTGCCCAAGATTCGTGCTCCCAATCATGCCACATACAATAAGCTTGCGAAACCTTTCCATGGAGTATCAAATGCATATAGAAACTCCAAAAATTAGTTGAAAATTATCCAAAATATTGGAACCCTAAAAATTCTTGAATAATCTTGTCTATTGCAATGGACAGAGTCTATATGTCACAATGGATAGGGGTGTCTGTCGTGGTCTATCTATCACCATGGATTGGTCCATCATGACAGACCGGCCTGTCATGATAGATTGGTATGTCACAATGGGCTAGTGTGTCATGATGGACATTGTCTATCGTGGGGCCTGTTTGTCACGATGGACAGATTTTATCATGATGGACTCATGTAGCATAATTTTGTGTTTATCACGATGGACAGAGCCTATCTATCATGATGGACACCAATTGTAGTACGATTTTGTCTGTCGTCTGTCAGCGATAGGCAATGGACAATATCTATCATCATGGATAGAGAAAATGCTTATTTTGTGAAGAAAATTATATTTTCTTGATGTGCAAGTGATCTAGTATACTATTGGAAGAGATGGATGGATACCTCAAGGAAGTGAGGTGGTACTGCCAAGACCTGCTTTGTACCTGCCCTATTCCACTTCAGGGTTATGTAGTAGGCCCTCCTAGCTTGCAAATGACACCAAATAAGTACCTATGTACTTTGGAGTTGATGCTTCAACCAATTAGATCAAAACATGTAACTTCACAAATAGCTAGTGATAAAAAACTTGCTATTTTGGTCTTGACACATGTTGGATCTTTTTCTTAGTGCTAGCAGTACAGTAACAATTGATCAAAATCCTTTTGAGGGAACCAAATTATCTTAGATAGCTAATGATTACAAGTGGAATAACTTAAAATGATAAACCATACACTGAGGAATCAATTTAGCAATTGGATGCTTACCCCCGAATTTTTAGGGATTGAGTAGAGAACGACTAGAGAGCACTTCGATGCAGATTTCTCCAAATTGGATAAACCAAATGCCTTGAAAATTTGAAAGCATGCAGTAGATATTGAGATGGTTTCAATATGCTATAGAACATGAAAAATGATGGAGAGATCATTGAGATATGGTCATGCAAAGTTCAGTTTTATGAGTAGACATAGCAGAGAAGTCAAGAGATGTGATCAATGAAATGTATGTATTACAACACATGATTGTACAAGATCATTGGCATTATGATGATGCCCAATCATAGTGGGATGAGTGGGCTATAGTGTATGCTCCTCAACCTGTACAAATGATCAGAAAATGAGTAGCCTGAACTGAACCATCTTTTGGGAAGGAGAAATGCTGCATTTTGCCCAAAATACATCCTTCACATACATGTTTATCGGGTGCCTCAAGTTTGGGCAAAGAGGACACCATTTCAAATTTTTGCAAGCATAGTAAACTAGAAAAATTCAGATGACCAAAGCGTGCATGCGAAAGCTTTGCATCTGACATAACCTTAGAATCATGTACTGCACATGCTAAATCATTCATAGATCTTTCATAATCTATGAGCTTATACAACCCACGACATAAAATGCCATCATGACAGACCGGCCTGTCATGATAGATTGGTATGTCACAATGGGCTAGTGTGTCATGATAGACATTGTCTATCGTGGGGCCTATCTGTCATGATGGACAGATTCTATCATGATGGACTCATGTAGCATAATTTTGTGTCTATCACGATGGACAGAGCCTATCTATCATGATGGACACCAATTGTAGTACGATTTTGTCTGTCGTCTGTCAGCGATAGGCAATGGACAATATCTATCATCATGGATAGAGAAAATGCTTATTTTGTGAAGATAATTATATTTTCTTGATGTGCAAGTGATCTAGTATACTATTGGAAGAGATGGATGGATACCTCAAGGAAGTGAGGTTGTACTGCCAAGACATGCTTTGTACCTGCCCTATTCCACTTCAAGGTTATGTAGTAGGCCCTCCTAGCTTGCAAATGACACCAAATAAG
Source organism: Ceratopteris richardii (assembly GCA_020310875.1). Lineage (NCBI taxonomy): Eukaryota > Viridiplantae > Streptophyta > Polypodiopsida > Polypodiales > Pteridaceae > Ceratopteris > Ceratopteris richardii. Next base: position 72,624,752 of record CM035426.1, on the reverse strand, counting down.
TACCTATGTACTTTGGAGTTGATGCTTCAACGAATTAGATCAAAACATGTAACTTCACAAATAGCTAGTGATCAAAAACTTGCTATTTTGGTCTTGACACATGTTGGATCTTTTTCTTAGTGCTAGCAGTATAGTAACAATTGATCAAAATCCTTTTGAGGGAACCAAATTATCTTAGATAGCTAATGATTACAAGTGGAATAACTTAAAATGATAAACCATACACTGAGGAATCAATTTAGCAATTGGATGCTTACCCAAGACTTTTTAGGGATTGAGTAGAGAACGACTAGAGAGCACTTCGATGCAGATTTCTCCAAATTGGATAAACCAAATGCCTTGAAAATTTGAAAGCATGCAGTAGATATTGAGCTGGTTTCAATATGCTATAGAACATGAAAAACGATGGAGAGATCACTGAGATATGGTCATGCAAAGTTCACTTTTATGAGTAGACATAGCAGAGAAGTCAAGAGATGTGATCAATGAAATGTATGTATTACAACACATGATTGTACAAGATCATTGGCATTATGATAATGCCCAATCATAGTGGGATGAGTGGGCTATAGTGTATGCTCTTCAACCTGTACAAATGATCAGAAAATGAGTAGCCTGAACTGAACCATCTTTTGGGAAGGAGAAATGCTGCATTTTGCCCAAAATACATCCTTCACATACATGTTTACCGGGTGCCTCAAGTTTGGGCAAAGAGGACACCATTTCAAATTTCTGCAAGCATGGTAAACTAGAAAAATTCAGATGACCAAAGCGTGCATGCCAAAGCTTTGCATCTGACATAACCTTAGAATCATGTACTGCACATGCTAAATCATTCATAGATCTTTCATAATCTATGAGCTTATACAACCCACGACATAAAAAGCCATCATGACAGACCGGCCTGTCATGATAGATTGGTATGTCACAATGGGCTAGTGTGTCATGATGGACATTGTCTATCGTGGGGCCTGTCTGTCACGATGGACAGATTCTATCATGATGGACTCATGTAGCATAATTTTGTGTTTATCACGATGGACAGAGCCTATCTATCATGATGGACACCAATTGTAGTACGATTTTGTTTGTCGTCTGTCAGCGATAGGCAATGGACAATATCTATCATGATGGATAGAGAAAATGCTTATTTTGTGAAGAAAATTATATTTTCTTGATGTGCAAGTGATCTAGTATACTATTGGAAGAGATGGATGGATACCTCAAGGAAGTGAGGTGGTACTGCCAAGACCTGCTTTGTACCTGCCCTATTCCACTTCAGGGTTATGTAGTAGGCCCTCCTAGCTTGCAAATGACACCAAATAAGTACCTATGTACTTTGGAGTTGATGCTTCAACCAATTAGATCAAAACATGTAACTTCACAAATAGCTAGTGATCAAAAACTTGCTATTTTGGTCTTGACACATGTTGGATCTTTTTCTTAGTGCTAGCAGTATAGTAACAATTGATCAAAATCCTTTTGAGGGAACCAAATTGTCTTAGATAGCTAATGATTACAAGTGGAATAACTTAAAATGATAAACCATACACTGAGGAATCAATTTAGCAATTGGATGCTTACCCCCGACTTTTTAGGGATTGAGTAGACAACGACTAGAGAGCACTTCGATGCAGATTTCTCCAAATTGGATAAACCAAATGCCTTGAAAATTTGAAAGCATGCAATAGATATTGAGCTGGTTTCAATATGCTATAGAACATGAAAAATGATGGAGAGATCACTGAGATATGGTCATGCAAAGTTCACTTTTATGAGTAGACATAGCAGAGAAGTCAAGAGATGTGATCAATGAAATGTATGTATTACAACACATGATTGTACAAGATCATTGGCATTATGATGATGCCCAATCATAGTGGGATGAGTGGGCTATAGTGTATTCTCCTCAACCTGTACAAATGATCAGAAAATGAGTAGCCTGAACTGAACCATCTTTTGGGAAGGAGAAATGCTGCATTTTGCCCAAAATACATCCTTCACATACATGTTTATCGGGTGCCTCAAGTTTGGGCAAAGAGGACACCATTTCAAATTTTTGCAAGCATAGTAAACTAGAAAAATTCAGATGACCAAAGCGTGCATGCCAAAGCTTTGCATCTGACATAACCTTAGAATCATGTACTGCACATGCTAAATCATTCATAGATCTTTCATAATCTATGAGCTTATACAACCCACGACATAAAATGCCAGAAGCAATAATCATGTTGCCATTTGACAAATCATGAACTGTACATCTATCATCAACAAATTTCACAATCAAGCCAATCGAACGATCAGTAGTAGTCAGAATGATCTTACCAACTCCCATGACAGGATAAGAGGAGTTGTTAGCACATGTGATAGTATTCCCTATAGGGCAGACTTAAGTGAAGTGAAGAAACTGCACAGTGAGGTAATATGTTTGGTTGCCCCACTATCAAAGTACCAAACATCTGAGTCTATTGTAGACATGCATTGCTCATGAGAAGATGGGTCAAAACTGCAAACAGTAGTAAGCACCCATTCTTCATTCTGCACAAGATCAGCAGACTCTATTTTCGATGTAGAGGCCTCTCTGTTGGCATACAAAGCAATAAAGGAGTCATGCACAATACGGCAACAAGGCCAGATCATTTTTTCCCATAGATTATGTACAACCCAAGTGATTTTAATCACTACACAAACATTGTAAATCCCGTTTTTGGTAGATTAGACTCCATTTTGTGCAAGCCGAGGAGTCCTCGAGCTTGAGGAGTATTAGAAGTACCATCGTACCAAATTTCATAATTTTTAGACTTCGTTTGAGCCCTCAAATAAGCCCTGGAACCTAATTTTTAACTAGGCCGGACACTAGGTCTGGACAGGGCCAAAAGCTAGTCAAAAACTATAAAAAGAGCTAGAGAGCTCATTTTTGAGGTTAGATTGTAATTGAAACGAACTTGTAAGAGCTTGTGAAAGTAATCTAAAGCACTCCATTGATTCTCTCTCTTTGTCTTGCCGTGTGTGCGCGCGTGTGTGTATGTGTGTGCATGCTTGTATGCTTCTCACTCACGCACTTGTGCCGCCACTTGCTCGAGGTCTTCATACCATCCTCACGTCTTCCCGGATTGACATTAAAGGAGGTGCTACTCATCACTGAGCTACACCAAATTTTGGCACCGTTGCCGGGGATCGAGCTTTGAGGACGAGCGTGTGATGGTAAGACGTAGAGTTGACGCGTTGGAGTGGTAGGTATTTTCTTCACTCTCATCGAATTTCTTTTACTTTCTTCACCATCTTCATCACCATCATCATCATTCCCATCTCCCACCTCCATCTCCATCATCGCAAAAATTTCAGTTTTTGACTATATCCCCATCTCCACCTCATTTCCCTCATTTCACTTGTGAGAGAGAGCGAGAGAGCGAATTTGCATGCGCTGTTTTTGCATGTTTCTTGAGCTATTTTGCAGGTTTTTTGCTGTACCATCATCCCCAGCAGTGTGCGCAGGTACGACAGGCTCTGCACAGTTCCCGAGACGACGATCTCTGTCTATCGCGACAGACAGAAAATCTTAACATTTTGTGAATGCATGAGTAGCACTGTAACCTACACCTTGAGGGCATTCTAGATCACTAGAAGTTTTTCAAAAATTTGCGTTTTTTCTGTCTATCGCGACAGACACCGTCTATCGCGACAGACACCGTCTATCGCGACAGACACCGTCTATCGCGACAGACAGAAATCCACGATAGACACCGTCTATCGCGACAGACAGAAATCCACGATAGACACCGTCTATCGCGACAGACACCGTCTATCGCGACAGACAGAAATCCACGATAGATACCGTCTATCGCGACAGACACCGTCTATCGCGACAGACAGAAATCCACGATAGACACCGTCTATCGCGACAGACAGAAATCCACGATAGACACCGTCTATCGCGACAGACACCGTCTATCGCGACAGACAGAAATCCACGATAGATACCGTCTATCGCGACAGACACCGTCTATCGCGACAGACAGAAATCCACGATAGACACCGTCTATCGCGACAGACACCGTCTATCGCGACAGACAGAATTTCACGATAGACACCGTCTATCGCGACAGACACCGTCTATCGCGACAGACAGCCCCCACGATAGATTGTGTCTATCGCGACAGACACCGTCTATCGTGATAGACAGGCATTTTCGGCAAAAAATTAAGGAGTGAATTTTTGGAAATTTAGGCTAAATTTTGGGCATATTTGCACTTTCATGTACTCATCTACTTACGAAGGCCTTAGAAAATGCATTAAAACCCCCGAAAGGTTCTGTTTGTCTAGTTAACCCCCTAAACCCTGAACGGTCATAACTTTTTCATACGAAATCCATTTTCTGAGCTCTAGGGCTTGTCGGAAAACGCGTTGATTTTCAGATAGGATATTTGGAAGTTGACACACTGAGGGGTAGGAACACCAAGGGAGCTCTAGAGTAAATTTCTAACAATGCAAAAGGGGGAACAAGGGTCATTAAAAAAGTGTCTGAAATAAATTGTCTGTCAATTGAAAGATCTACTTGGAGCTAATCTTGGGATTTATGCAGGCCTATTGAGAAGCGACTGAGAGTATCCAAGCAACGGTGTGGCACACGCTTGAGAATCAACTTCTCGAGCACTAAAGAGCAAGGTTCGGCAAGAAAGGTCGGAATATTCTCAACTCCTCTTCGTCAATTCCTAGCTTAGGCTAAGAGCGATTAGAAGTAGGAGCAAGTCAGGGCGACGATAGGCCACTATCAAGTTGAAGACTACTTAAAAACTCAAGTTCAAGCTAAAAACTTAATCTCTGTACTATCGACAACATAAAGGAAAGAACCTAACGTGGAACGATCAACCTGAAAGTACGGAGAACATTCAAGTATTCCTGACGACGTAATAACAGATAAGACTTTAAACACGAGGAATAACTAAAAAGAATCAAGTGACTGTACCAATTGAGCGGCAACGAGGTTGTACTCTGGAAAAAATTTGGGGCTAATCAGATAGGCATATGAACCTTAGATCAGGACGACACCTAGTAAGAGAGAGACAAAGCCTTAGATCTTCAGAGGCTAGTGTCAACCACACTGCTAGGTCCTGGGCCCAGCAGTTGAGTCACCACTCTCATTACCCTAGCTCGGATACCAGTGAATCAGGGATGTCTCAAGGCATGGATAGACCTACGGGAAGTTCAGGTATGCCTTACTTGTACAGGGTGGAAGGCCCTTACAAAACACAGTTGGAATACCTTAGGACCAACCGATTAGGTGCGAGCATCTATGAGGACGGCCTAGGAAGATCTGTGGTCCAGATTAAAAACCCTGACCAATCCATAGGACTAGAGCACCCAACTGTCAAGTTTGAAAACGGTGCATACCTGGACAAGGAAGGAACCATATACGTAGTCACCAGTCATCCAGATAGGACAGATGAATTTGGAAATGTAATTTCAGAAGCGGACTTAGGTGACTTGGAACAAGGAAACATGGGAGTGGAACCTAGAACCCCTCGAGGTAAATCAGTTCTCACTAGGATTATCACGCCTGAATGGGTCCCCCAAGACAACAAGAGCATAGAGTTGCTCCTCAATCGAGAAACTGATGAAGCCTTTTGGAGGTATAAGTCTAATCAGCCAACAGACTTAGGAAATATCATGATCTATGAGTTTAAGGATCCGGACAGCCCAGGTAGAGTGACTTACTTAGATCATGCTTCAGAACGGATCTTTGGGGTGACAGAAAATGATAGACATGCCTACACTTGGAAGGGCGAATTTATTTTCCCCCAACCTAGATCAAATGTATCCTATGGTCACCCTGGGGCTGGAACTTCCCAAGCTCATGGTACGCAAAGAGACAGAAGTAGAGATAGACCGGAAGTAAGTTTTGCCAACCCAGTGGGCAGAGAAAGAACGAGAACCGAGACGAATAGGGTAGAACCCGAGATGCAGAGAGCCCACAGGAACCAAAGAAATGTAGATGGATTCCCTCTGCCGAGACCTACGGAGCACACAAGAACTTTGAGACCCACCCAGCTAGTTAAGTCCATGAAGAATTACTTTGACGGCACAGGAGATCCCTATGATCATGTGGCGGAGTTCAAGTAAGTCTTGAGAGCCGAACAAGTTGAGGATCTATTCACGCAGTACAATGCCTTCGGTCTAACCCTGAGGAATACGACACTTACATGGTTTCAACCATTGGATGAGCGCCAGTTCAGGAGCATAGACCAACTCCTAGAAGCATTTATTATTGAGTTCTCCAAGAGTGGCATAAGGCACAACACCTCCTCACTGATTCACAGCTTCAAACAAACCCCTCAAGAGACTGTGAGACTTGCCGGAAGAAGATTTAGACAATATCTTGAAAGGTGCCCTATTTCGGAGCTACCCACATCTGCTAAACAAGTAGCCTTATTCCTTGATGGATTGCTGAGTACGAAATTGAGATCCTACGTGTATCTGAAAGACCCTAGGACTATAGAAGAGTGTGTACGTATGTGCATCGACATTGAAGACAACCTAGGAGAAGAGCTAGAGCTGTCCAAAATTTACAAAGATTCAGATAGTGCATTTGGTCAATCTTCCACACAAGCCACATCAATTGAGGAACTGGCCGAAAAAGTAGCCCAGAAATTAGGTGTGACTAGCAAACAAATTCCAAGGTTTGCTCCTGTGAAAAGGTGCTATACATGCGGTGGTGACCATATGGCGAACGTCTGTCCCATTATGGCTCAACCCCAAGTAAACCCTAGTAGCCAGTACTGCACCATAGAACGGAGATACACCAACCACACAGCACAAGATTGCCCATACAACAAGCAGGCGGTTAGGCAACCCTACCCTCAGCCCTACCAACAAGGCAGATACCAGAACCAGTACCCTCCACAACCATATGGCAGGCCACAACAAAATTTCCAACCTCAATATCAAAACCAACAAAGGCCTCAGCCTGTGCTAGCACAACAAACCCCAGCCCCAGCTAATGTGATTCCGGTAAAGTATGCTGTTGCAGAAGAAAACCTAAATAGAGCTATAGTCCCTGTAACATCCTTGATCTCTGAAAATGACCCAAGTGATCATAGCTTTGATTCTACCCATGTGGATAGCCCCCAGGCTTACTACATGCAGTCTCCAGAACATGGTGAGTCCTACTATAGTGAAGAGCCGAACGAACCTAGTTGGGAATCAGATTACACGAACGTCATGTATACAAACCCCAATCCTAGGCCTCAATCTAGGCAAGTCAGACCTCCATTCCCAAGAGGGCCGTGCTACAGATGCCAAGGTGATCACCTCATTCGTGATTGTCCCTTACCTCCGCCTACACAAACTCAGTCCGTGACTATCCAAGGCTTTTGCCAAGACTGCGGAAAAGAGCATCTCTTACGAGATTGCCCTAAGAACCCCAATAGCATGCCAAAAATCACCCCTATCAACGTTGTTGGGTTAGTGGTAGACTCCTCAGGAAGTGTCACTTCCACTGCACTAGTACAGGTAGTCACTCGAGCTCAAGCTTTGCAGCAAAACCAAGGGGTAGGCCAGGAAAAGAGTCCAGATGCTAGCGATACTGAGAGCCAAAATAAAAAGAGAACAAGAGCTTGGAAAGATAGCCGCGAACGTATGAAAAGGCAATGGGCAAAGAAGATGAGTGAACTTGAGGAAAGTCTACGAGAAACCAAGGCTAAAATCATAGAGATCACATCTCAACCGCACTCTCACACGTTACCACCGCTACCATCCCCATCACCCTCCACCCCTCCACCCTCTAAGACAGCCCACGTAACCCACCCACCACCCCAAACAGGATCGGTATTAGCTGATCCCACTCCCGAAGACATAGACATGATGCTTAAAGCATATCAGGCCAGAATCCAAGAAGGGCCAAACGTCACGGATCATGACAAGTGCTATCCTAGAGCTGACCTAGAGATAGAAAGAACCAAACTATGCGCGAAAATGGTCGCATTGGCTTAGACTATGTTTGAAGCCAGTCGCCTTTTCAATTACTCAGGCTCAGCCAAAACGCAATTACACTTGGATGGATTCCTAGAGAAGTTAGAGAGGATAATTGCAAGATCTGACAAGGAAGAAAAAAATCAAGACCAAGAAAAAGCAAGCAAAAACAGGAATCAGTCCCAATCAGAAGTGTATGTGGCCAATGCCCCTAAACCGGACAACTTCCCCTCCGTAGAAAGAATAGAGAGGCCAATAGCACAGCCAGAAAAGGAATCTACCCCTCAAAGAAAGGGAAGGGCAAGAGAACGGGTAAGCCAGCCTCTTCAGGAAGCCCGTGGGCCTCCTCAAGAAGCTTATATTCCCCCCCAAAAGGCAGATGAGCCCCCCTCGAAAGCTCAAGTACCTCCACAGGTTGCCTACATTCCTTCTCAGGGAATGTGTGAGCCTGTTCGGAAAAGTAATAGAATAAGTAATCCTCCCCAAGAAGCTTGTGCTCCAGCCATTTGCGAGAACGAGGAGAGAGTCAACAATAGAATCAGCCCTCCTTCACAGGTTGCTTATGCGCCCAATTCTACGGAGCCAGACACTTCTTCTTCTATGAATCGGTTTGCACCAGACTTCCTACGAGAGATTCAAGAAGACAAATGGGATAACGAAAGCGAGGTCGCCCCTCCTTTTGAACTTGTGGACGATGCACACGACCAATTCCCACAAGACATCCCATCTATTTACGGGGAGCATGAGAGTGTTCAGTCTCACGAGAGATTAGACTTTGAGTCTAATTCCATACAAGAGCTACCCCACTTCACAGGCCCATGGGAAGCAAAGTCCACATGTATGAGAGCACCCACAGTCATGGTAAGGAACGACGACTCAGTCATTCCTAGGAACACAGAGGTAGTGAAGAACACTAATGTGCAGTGTAATCTCAGGTTAGAAGAGCTACTCAAGGTTAGACCTGAATTATGGAAACATGTAGCCAAACAAGTACCAGAGATAGCAAAACCTCGTTCCCAGATAGGATCCCATAGGACAGTGCCAGAAATTCCCTTGGATAAGATCGGGGATATGTGTGAAGGTGAAGAAGGGAACACCTATCTTCCCATCACCTACCAGGACTACACCACGAAGGCAATTTTGGACTCAGGTGCAGGAGTTGCAATTGCCACTACCTCCTTATGGAAGCGTTGGGGCAAGCCAGCACTCAGGTCAACGAGAATGAAATTGCAAATGGCAGATGGTCACATAGAGAGACCCCTAGGATTGCTAGAAGGAATAACTCTCACCACTTGTGGTGTCGAGTTTGAACATACCTTTGCCATATGTGACTTCAGCAAAAATCATGCCTATGAGATGATTTTGGGAAGACCATTCATGCGACAGTTGCAAGTGGTACAGGATTGGGGGACCAATTCTTTGTACCTGCAGCACTTAGGTGTTACAACCAAAGTCAATCTCAAGGATTATTCTCATAGAGATGTCCCTCCTATCCAGTGGAATCCCATCCATAGAGCTAAAGATGACACAGAATCGGTGCATTCCATAGGGTCTGGATCCTCATGGATGCATGAAGACACCCACTTATGGATGTGCAAGGTAGCAGTAGAAGAAGAGAAGAGAGAGAAAGCCAGAGAGGTAGGTGCGAAAGAAACCCATAGATCAATCCAAGACCCAGCCTATGCACCTGTAGTTTTTCCAGACGAAGAATTTGAACCTCACGGTTGGGCAGAAATCTTAGCAACAATGGACGTAGCCATCGACGAAGAACAATGGACACCTCACTGTGATGAGGATGGCTATGATATTTCAGTCTTCTCCATAGAGCCAATCATGGGAGAGGCAGTTCTAGAAGAATGCGAACCTAGCCCTGATGCATTTGAGGATGCAAGTGACTCCGATCTAGAGTCAATCATTATGGACCCACCATTTGCATCAGATGAAGAATACTTCCATGAGGTAGAATTTCAAACCCAGAGGCATGGAGAGCTGACAAATGACGTAAGATTAGCAACACATGTGACCCCTAAGGAAGAAGGAAAGAAACGAAAGAAGAGAGAAGCCTTACCAGAAGAGGAAGAATCTTTGTTTGAGGTCCCAGAAAATTTTAAGAAGTATGAGATAGATGACAGGAGAGTCATGATTAGAATGCCCAAACGAGAGGCACAATCAGGAGAGGCCTATGATAACAAAGAAACTACCAAGAAAATCGTAGTGGCCCTAGAAGAAGGAGAGGAGAGATGCACGTATATAGGCCATGACCTGACAGAAGAAGAAGAGCACGAATTGATTGCCTTGCTAAGAGAATACAGAGATGTATTCGCTTGGAGTTACAAGGATTTGAAAGGGGTTGACCCGGACATATGCTCGCACACCATCCCCATGACCTCAGATGCCAAACCCTCTAAGCAAAAGCCTTATACGTATAATGATAATTACGCTGCTAAGATCAAGGAGGAGATAGATAGACTGGTCGAAGCTGGATTTATCTATGAAATTGAGCACACTGAATGGGTATCCCCCATCGTAGTGGTGCCCAAGAAGAATGGCAAGCTGCGTGTGTGCATTAACTTGAAAAAGGTTAATGCCGCCACAATTCGAGATAACTATCCGCTTCCCATAACAGAGCATCTCTTAGAAAGAGTGGCAGGCAAGGAAGTGTACAGCTTCCTTGATGGATTTTCGGGCTACAATCAAGTAGCCATAGCTCCAGAGGATCAGCATAAGACAGCCTTTGCCACAGAATGGGGCATTTTTGCTTTTAGAGTAATGCCATTTGGGCTTACCAATGCACCAGCCACCTTCCAGAGGCTGATGTGCCATGTGTTTAAGGAGTTCTTGAGGAAGAGTTTAGAAGTCTATGTTGATGATCTTTGTGCTCATTCCAATGTTAGACAAACTCATATTCTTGAACTCAGACAAATCTTTGACAAATGTAGAGAATATCAAGTCTGCCTGAACCCAGAAAAGTGCGTTTTTATGGTCAGGCAAGGCAAGATTCTAGGACACATAGTGTCAAAGAATGGCATATCTACAGACGAAGAAAAAGTGAGAGCCATAGCAGAGCTACCGAGGCCAAAGAATGTCAAGGAAGTACAAGCTTTCATGGGGCATTGTGGTTATTATCGACGATTTATACACATGTATGCTGTCATTGCAAAGCCCATGTACGGACTTCTGACAAACTTTGAGTGGACGGATGAATGTGAGAATTCCTTCCAAGAGCTTAAACGAAGATTATGTTCAGCACCAATCTTGACCACACCAGATTGGAATAAGCCATTCCATGTTCATGTTGATGCGTCCAATTATGCCATTGGATGTGTGCTTGCACAACCTACTGGTGAAGGTAATATGGATCTTCCAATTGCCTATGCCAGTAGACTTGACATACGGGCCTAACCATCCAGTGGTAAACACACGGAATAGAGAGGTTGTAAAAGCCCAAAAGTATCACATCATGGCCGGAAGCATGTACAAGCACACAGATCAAGGGATCTTGGCTTGTTGCGTAGAAGAGGATGAGTACGCTAAATGGTTGCAATTAGCACATGTAGGTGCATTAGAGCAACACCATTCAAAACAACGAACTTTACAGACTCTAAAAAGATTCGGAGTGCACTGGCCAACTATGGAAGCGGATGTCCAAAAGTTGTGCAAGGAATGCCCAATCTGTTGCACTAAACCACCTGTGGAACATGCCACTCTCTATCAAGTATCCATTGTGCCAGATTGGAGCGAACCACTAGCATCGTTCCTGAGGACAAACACATTCCCTCCAGACATGACTCTAGCTAGGAAAAGGAGTTTAGAACAAGAAGCCCAGGATTATTCACTCATTGGTGATAATCTATACAAGCGCGGTAAGGATGGTTACCTGAGACTGTGTGTCCATGAAAGTGAGTATCTTAAGATCTTAGAAACTGCTCACCAAGGTGTAGCAGGAGGACACTTTGGACCGGATCGGGTGATCAAGGCAATCCTATTTGCGGGCTTTTGGTGGCCTACCCTTCACATGGATGCACATACCTATGTGAAACGGTGTGATGTTTGTCAAAGGAATCAGTATCCTATACGCAAAGATGAGATGCCATTGAAACCTATGATGGGTGGACGTGCATTCTCTAAGTGGGGAATAGACTTCGTAGGTCCTATTAATCCCCCAGCTAAGGGTTCTCATGCGGAATACATCATTGTGGCAACAGATTATCTCACCAAGTGGGTAGAGGTAAAAGCTACAACTAAGAACGATGCTCAAACAACTGCCAAATTCTTGTTTGAGAATGTATTCACGAGATATGGACTACCTATAGAGCTTGTAAGTGATAGAGGCACTCATTTCTTGAATGAAGTTATTGAAAATCTACTCCAAGAATTCTTGGTAATACACAAGAAGTCTGCCCCTTATCACCCTCAAGCTAATGGTCAAGCTGAGAGCACTAATAAGATTTTGTGCAATGTGCTGACAAAATTAGTGAACACTAAACGCTCTGACTGGGACAAACAGCTACACCATGCTGTTTGGGCATACCGAGTTGCCTACAAAACGGTACTCCAAGCCACCCCCTTTCAGATGGTATTTGGCCAAAACGCTGTGTTACCCTTGGACTTCCTGATCCCTACATTGAGAGTAGCACAAGAGCACGAATGGACAGGTCATGAGCTCTCCTCTAGGATCTTTGACCTTGAACGATTAGGGGAAACGAGACTGAGAGCCGCTGCAGGGATATACGCAGCCAAGAAGAGACAGAAGGCATACTTTGATGCCCACGTGAAGGATAAAGGCTTGAAAGCAAGAGATCTAGTTTTAGTCTATACACTAAAACAACACGCGAGGAAGCTAGAAAAGAGAGGCTACGGACCTATGATCATCAATAGGATCTCCACGAGCGGAGCAGTACAATTGGCCACATTAGAGGGTGATGTTCTCCCAAATTATATTAGCGGTTGCAGAGTCAAGTTGTATCAGGAACCCCTCACGGAGGAAATGCTCAGTCGACTCAACACTACTAAGAAACACAAAGAGGAAGAAAAGCGAGTTCGAGAAGAGGCTCAAGCTGAAGCTTTAGAACGCATCAGAAGGATGAAATTACGAAGGCAAGGTAGAGATCAGCCTGGAGCGAATGACTATGCAGACCATGGATTTCCTATGGCCATGTGTGAAGTCGCAGGAACAAGCTCGCATAGGATAATTGATAGACGTCCTTTCGTAACCTTAGATATAGGACACGGAAAGAGTGCAAGGACCGTAAGAGCCTTGATTGACTCAGGTGCAGCCACTAGTGCTGTTAAATTGTCTTACTGCCAAGAATTACAATTGACTGTCAATCCTGTGGAAGCATATCTTATAGGATTGGGAGGAGTGGAAACCCCTTGCATGGGCGAGGTGGAACTTCCCCTCTACATTCACGATGAGGCAATGACCGTTAAAGTACTAGTGTGTCAAGATGAGGATCTCACTGAACCTCTCGTCTTGGGTCAGGATTGGATCTATGACCAAGCAGTCAATCTAAACCTAAGAAGTGGACTTCTCCAGGTTTGGCTCAATCATAGTCGAGTCACAGTAGAATTAGACAATGGAGCACTCAAGGAGCTAGGAAAGGCACAGACTCCTGGTCCTTCCAGGGGTACACATGAAGATGACCATGCTGTTCTTGTTCAAAACCCTGTGTTGCAGAGGAATGATATTTGCAAAAAAGGAGTCAGGGATGCAACGGAACTCCCTTCTTTTCCAAAGGCCAGAAGGAGGCAGCAACCAAAGGCGGATCACAAGCAGAAGAAGCAGAGTACTACCTATGTCCGAGATCAAAAATACCTGCGCAGCAGAATGTCCCAGAAAATAAACCAGGTGTGGGTGCGGAAAGGCGAACGACCGGGCGCACCACCGTCAACTACACGGGCAAAGCCTCTTATTAGTAACCAACAACACGACGCTAATAAGAAGTCTGTCAGAAATTCTTCTGCTAAAGTAAAATCTATTTGGGTGCCCAAGAAGTCGATGAAGGCAAGCCCACAATCTAGACAAATTTGGGTGCCTAAGGCTTGCTTGAGGGCACAAGTAGTTACACCAAGGCCACAACCTATGCAGCATAACCCATCTACGAGTACAACCAGTATTCCCTCGTGCTCAACACTTAGGAACACACCAAGACCCATGAGCATGCATGTAATCACTTATAAGTGGGTCCCTAAAAGGCCCCACTCCCAAACAGCGACACCGACACAGCTCTCTGGAGTCTCTACGAAACCGAAAGCAAAGCCCATCCACTGCATTTGGCAGTCTAAGATCTGTAATAAACCCCCCGACCCCGATTTGTAAATTCACCCCACTTACTAACGGCATTAGTCTCCTAGGAATACACAAACGTTAACTACACTCACTGTCTTCGTGCACTTACTAACCACTAACTCACCATCTACCTCATGTTAATGTTGTAACGGGGACAACAACGGATTTATTTTGTCCATTACGATGTTAACACATGATTCTATATTCTCACAGAATCAGAAAGCAAGAAGAAAAATGGCAGAAGCGACAGGTTCGGGCTCACAAGTAGGGATACTTACTGCAGGAATTGATGTGGATAGCCTACCCGTGGATGTGCCCCCGACTGAACGACCAGTGGAGATGCAACACCTCCAGCAACTCCCGGTGCCAGATCCACCTACAGGAATCACGGAAAGAGTTCATGCAAATTCTCATTGGTTCAATGGCATGCCCGGTCCATTAGGTGAGGCCAAGTATATCTGGGAGTCTAAATGCGAGTATGACAGATCATGGGTGCGATTCCAATTTTTCTCCAAGGAGTTCGAGACTTTACAAAACACAGAAGATCTACAGATCATATGGCAACGAGCAGGATTGGCGGAATATTTTGAAGCCCCACTACCTAAACCCGATCTCCTCCGATGTTACTATTTGGTCTCCACATTACAAGCTAATGAAGATAAGGACCAACCCGGATCATTTGTTCTCCCCTCATTGCTGGGCAACAACGAGTTGAAGAGGTTTGAACTTACTGTGGAGTTGGTAAGCGACGCTTTAAATATGCATGGCACGCATGTACCCTCAGAAAAGGATGCTCTCGTTCCCAACAACATGAAGGACAGGAAAGTAGTGAAGCTGAAAGACATGGCAGCCCTCACCCCAAATGTGTCCATCCCTCTCCGCATGTGCATGCAACATTTCGCCTTCCCCGATCAAGACCGATTCACACAACCACACAAGAAGATCTGGTTTGCTCTCTACTTGGCGGAGGCAGGTGCGCTACCTATTAAGCTACCAGTGTGGATTATAGATCAGTTGTATGAAGCGAACAAACGGGCTTCTAGGAAATTAGTGGTGAACGGATGCTGTGCACTCACACGCATCATTTACCGATGCTTGGCATATGATGTCCCCATTGAGCGTGCCTTAACTTGGGCACAATTACAAATGTTTAAAAGGCTCAAGACATCCACACATCAGTCCAAGCGCATGAGGGGCGCGATTCCGTGTGTCCAGGCAAGGGAAGTCCTGACTACTCCTGAGGCATCACCATTAAGAGAGGGCACTGTACCTCCTTTTACCATTAGGATACCCAGGTCGGAATCTGACACTACGACACAACCCACCCCATCGGCTCCTCCGGTTACACCTGAATTCGAGTTTGCTGCCACTGGAGAGGCGGAAGGACTGGACCCCCAGGATTTCGAAGCATTCCTAACAAGCACACAATTCTCTGATGTAGAGTTTTATTCAGAGGCAGAGGAGCAGGGCACATCCTCACGAAGAAGAAGAAAGTCTACAGACGGTAGACATGTCCATTGGAGTGACACTCAGGAAAGTCAACAACACGGACATCCGGAAGAAGAAGAAGCGTATGAAGAAGAGACCACTGAAGCCCCAGCATATACAGCCGAACTCCGAAGGCTGTATCAGATTATGGAAAGAGTACGATCGCAGCAATTACTCACTGAATAGAGCAGCAGAGTACTTATGACTCAGTTGTTGGAAGAAGCGGGAGTTGACTCAGAGTACAGGGAAGGTCTCTTATTGATGGCAGAAACATATGGAGTTGTAGAAGCTGTGCGCACTGCCATTCAGAGGCCTTCAGTTCAATATGACCCACGAAGGTTCCAGACACGACCTCGCTCAGGTAAAAATATACAAATTCCCGTTACAGTTGCAGAAGAGCCGACTACTACACCTGAAACTATCAGAACAACCTCCCAGACAGCTAGCCAACAGCACCCAGCCACCCATGAGGAGTCCACCGAACCACTACCACCTACTCCCCCACCATCACCTCCTAGAAGAGAAACAGTAGAAACCACATCGACTACTCAACCCACCGACCCCACCTTCATCTTCCGTACTCCGATCTCCAGTGCCACCCTATTCTCTACCACTGATAATCCTATCTTCGAAGACAACCCCAACACTACACAATCCGCCGAACCCCTCCTAGACCCTGCCCTAGGGCAACCATCCCCAACGCCCTCAGCCACGGGTCATCCTGACCCTAGATCCACATTCATGGGCTTCCCTGCTACCACGCAACCCTTTCAGCCCTCCTCAAATTTACGACCCCAACCCCCGATATCCCTCTCTCCATTTCTACAATCCCTCCAGGACATTTTTGCTAGGGCTTTTCAACCAGGCCCTCAACCATTCCCTGTCTTTTCAGCTCCCCACCCCACGTCACATCTATTCACCACTTCCACACACACACCACCTACCATACCAATGTATATGGCAGGCCCCACACTAACACCCACTCCTGAAGGTATGGACATTTCACCACCCACGGCACCTCCACCCACGGTTTCACCTCCTCCCATTCCCCCTCCACCAATTTCACCCACACACACAACTTTCGTAGACACATCATTCACTGTCTCCCTTCCCCAATTTCCTTCCCATGCATCTTCCACAGTAAACACCCCCCACTCATCTATAGGTAATGCATTGGACACCATGTTGGCTTGTATATCAAATTTAAGAACAGATTACATTCAGCTCCAGCAACAAAACGCACGCCTGCAAGAGCACTCAGCGACACTACAGCTCCGCCTTGCGGTACTAGAAGAGGAGAATGCTCGCCTCCACACACAGTTCCAAACCCTCCAAGACGCCCATAATATATTGGAAGTACAGCTACAGAACGTAGATCAGGAAGCAGTGCAGGTGGTAGAAAGTCACCTACGGACACAACTGGAACGCAACTCAAAACTTCAGCGAAATATGGCGCTACTTAAACGCCATCTTGCGGCTGCTCAGGAAGAGAACAGACGTCTGCAAATACAAAATCAAGAGAACCTGGAGGCAGCTATTGAGAGCACACCGGGGGCACCTATCAGCCCATCCAAGTTTCAAGCAATGACCCCCGATAATATCAAGATTATATTGGAAGATTATGCCATGCTACTCGAAGCACATGATAAGCTATCGGAGGAGCTAGGACAACTGAAGCAGGAACACCAACAAGGCCCAACAGCTGCCCCTCCAACCACCCACTCTGCAGCTTCGCTTCCCTCCGACGCAGAGGCCATAAAAGATCTCCAGCAACAGGTAACTGAATTGCAGACACGCCTACTACAATATGAGAGGCCATCTTCCCCTCCGGAGGCTCCCACGGACGAAGAAGTTGTGCAAATTCCTGTGGAACAAACGTTTGATGAAGAATATGATCCGCAACCATTCCCAGGAGGCCAACAAACAGAAGAAGCGCAGGACACGTTTGAGGCACCACGGCCGCCATGGTTACGACAAGTGGAGGAAATAGGGACCTCGCATGAAGAGCGCACCGTAGTGCAAAATCAGGCTATGAGGGTCATAGAGGAGACTGTTTTACAATCAGATTACTTCAAGAACTTGTCATCGAGACGCCTGATCCTCTCATCGGAACTCCAGTACAGGCCATATTATATTATCTTGGCTGATTATAATGCAGAAATACAAAGAGTCACGGGTCAGATTCCTACTTTTGCGACCCAATTTCAACCTGAAGACCTTCCTCCAGAGGTGCGAAAAGGCAAGATTCGTCAACCAATATGGCGGCAGAAACTTTTAGAGACTTATCCAGAAATGCTACGCACATGGAACAACGCGCCGTTGCACCTCCTGTACAACCCATGCTACGGTCCCGTCCCCCGCCGCAGGTCGTGGAAGGCATTTAATATCAAGGTACAGAACAATGCGCAATGCAAGGAATGGCTGAACTACCCGTACATCGCGCCACCACAAGGACCACCATCGGTAGCATATATGATGGGGACCATTCGCCACTGGATGCCGCGCTTGAAGCCCATGCAAGATGTAGCAGCGCAAATGATGCTTAAAATCTTAGATATGATGCAAGTAGTGCTGAAGACCTTTAGAAATGCAGCCGCACCACAGGTACGTCTTCCGGGGTTTAGCAATGGAAATTACGACTTGGTGTATGACATGAGCACCACCCCCAGTATCCGTGTGGCTTACGCTTGGCATGCACGCATCAAGTACCTCCCCGCCTGCTACAAACAGACCTTCGAAGAAATGTTCAGATCAGGTTTCTGGGAGTACCACTTGGAGATTTTCGCACCAAAGCCGACACATCTACTTCAACTGTTTGCTTGTGAACAAGCAATGTATTCAGAGTACTACACCACCCCGCAACCAGAAACCCCCGGTGCAATAAATTGGGAGGCATTGGAAGCCGATCTAGCAAGAGGCTTAAGGATAGGAGAACATGAACTGGCCACCAATGTCATCCAATATTACATCGACCACCCGCGCGAACAAAGGTCTGTCAGGGGCGACAGACGCTAGGAAGGGGGGAGTGTTGGCATACAAAGCAATAAAGGAGTCATGCACAATACGGCAACAAGGCCAGATCATTTTTTCCCATAGATTATGTACAACCCAAGTGATTTTAATCACTACACAAACATTGTAAATCCCGTTTTTGGTAGATTAGACTCCATTTTGTGCAAGCCGAGGAGTCCTCGAGCTTGAGGAGTATTAGAAGTACCATCGTACCAAATTTCATAATTTTTAGACTTCGTTTGAGCCCTCAAATAAGCCCTGGAACCTAATTTTTAACTAGGCCGGACACTAGGTCTGGACAGGGCCAAAAGCTAGTCAAAAACTATAAAAAGAGCTAGAGAGCTCATTTTTGAGGTTAGATTGTAATTGAAACGAACTTGTAAGAGCTTGTGAAAGTAATCTAAAGCACTCCATTGATTCTCTCTCTTTGTCTTGCCGTGTGTGCGCGCGTGTGTGTATGTGTGTGCATGCTTGTATGCTTCTCACTCACGCACTTGTGCCGCCACTTGCTCGAGGTCTTCATACCATCCTCACATCTTCCCGGATTGACATTAAAGGAGGTGCTACTCATCACTGAGCTACACTCTCCAACAATCATTATGGCCTCTTTCTTCTTTGCCTCTTTAGCAGCCAGTTTTGGACAACTCTTAATGACATGATCATTTGTTTTATAATATTTGGAGAACAATTTCTGCTTTTCTGATTTCTTATCATCTTTGTCTTCCTTCTTTGAATGTGCAGCATTTGCGGATTTCTCCTTACTAGTAGATGAGCTCCATTTACCTTTGCCCTTCTGAATAGCCAGGAAAATTTGATCTGCAACATGCGTAATAGACCTATTCTGCCTAGACTAATGTTCCTGGAACAAAACAGAAACTAACTCCTCAAATGACAAGGCATTTGGATTGCCTTTCATCATCAAACGAAGAGTAGAAGCAAAACTCTGATATGAATCACGAAGACCATTCAGAACGGTGTGCACAAGTGAGCTATCTGGCATAACTTCATCAACAGAAATCAATTGTTCCATCAAGTCTTTGATCTTTGTTAGAAAACTTTCCATAGAATCACCTTCTTTGATATGCTCACTCTCCAACTGTTTTTGGAGGTAAGCAACACGAGCCTCGTTCCTAGCCTCATACAATGTGGTAAGTGTATCCCAAGCATCCTTAGCTATTTTGCAAGAGCGAATGTGATGAATAATGGCATGTTTGACATACAAGGCTATCAATGCATGTGCCTAAGCATCTCTGCCATCCCAACGAATTTGCTCTAGAATAGGTGTAGTAGAAACTGCAACACAAACAGGAACCTAAAGAATATCAACATCTTCAATGCCATCTGCATCAGTTTCAATACTTGTATTTGCAGGTGTAATAGGGCATTTTTCAACACCTTGTACAATATTCCATAGTCCTTTTGCAACCAATACATGTCGCATCATATAAGCCCACAATGGGTAATTGGTACCATCCAACTTATCCTCAACAACCAACATACGGAATACATCACTGCTTTTAACCATGGCAACTGACTAAAATACCCTGATGTAGAAAAATGATTGTATCTGAAAAAGTTGAAGAGAAGTACCTCGATGAGTTTTGCTAAACATCTAGCAGACTTCGAGATGCTTATACTGGAGAACCAAAATTGGTATATGTCTTTTTCATAAAAAGATGAAATAGTCTACACAAGCACTATGATAGTGCATTCGGAGGTCAAAACCAGCAATTCTGAGACTGTGATAGGAGGGGTGTTGACAATGCCCTAGATGAAGCGGCAACCTGCTCTGCTACCAATTGTTGGAGTTGGACATGTACGGAAGCACACAAATAGCACAAGGAAGAAGAAGAAGCTTGGAGCACAACACACAATACTGAATGTATTACCACTAGAATGTACAAAGATAAGTAGCCCGTCAGGGCAATGGGCGTATATATAAGCCGGGGGAAAAAACCTCCTAAAGAGGGAAAAAGTGCCCTGGCAGTCCTAGAGTGTTCACACACATCACTACCAAAATATATCAACACTCTATCTATCATGATAGAGAGAAAAAAGAAGTGTTTGGTAAAAAACAAGTACACCATAGTATATGTTGGTGCAAGTACACAAGCCGTCACACTTGGCTAGGCATGGAAGGAAGAATGTGCAATCACTTAATGAAGCATATGAATCATTGCTTGTAACAATGGATCATTTACCATGTGCTGCACATTCCAAGAAGGAAGACAAAGATGAGAAGAAATCAGAAAAGCAAAAATTGTTTTGCAAATACTGTAAAGCAAATGATCATGTCATCAAGAGCTATCCAAAACTAGCTGCTAAAGAGGCAAAGAAGAAAGAGGCTCGAATGGTTGTTGTAGAGGCCTCTACACCAAAAACAGAGTTTGCTAATCTTGTGCAGGAAGAAGAATGGGCATTTACTACTATTTGCAATTTTGATCCATCTTCTCATGAGCAATGCATGTCTGTGGTAGACTCAGATGTTTGGTACTTTGATAGTGGGGTGACCAAACATATTACCTCATAGCACAGTTTCTTCTATTCACTGGAGCCTGCCCCTATAGGGAATACTGTTACATGGGCCAACAACTCCTCCTATCCGATTATGCGAGTTGGTAAGATCATTTTGACTACTACTGATGGTAGTTCTTTCACTTTGTCAGATGCTTTGTTTGTGCTAGGGATCAAGGAAAATCTGTTATCAGTTTTTGCATTAGCCAAGATTATCTTGGTTGTGAAATTTGTTGATGATAGAAGTACAATTCATGATCTGTCAAATGGCAAGGTCATTAATGCTTCTAGCATTTTATGTCGTGGGTTGTATAAGCTCATAGACTATGAAATATCTGTAAATGATTTGGCATGTGCAGTACATGATTCTCAAGCAATGTTAGATGCAAAGCTTTGGCATGCAAGATTTGGTCATCTGAATTTTGCAAGTTTGCTATGCCTGCAGAAATCTGAAATGGTGTCCTCTTTGCCTAAACTTGAGGCACCCGATAAACATGTATGTGAAGGCTGTATTTTGGGCAAAATGCAGCGTTCTTCCTTTCCAAAAGATGGTTCAATTCGGGCTACTAAAAAATTGCAGCTTGTACATAGTGATGTTTGTGGTCCTATGCAGACACCTTCTTTTGGGAACTATCTTTACTTCATGACTTTCATCGATGATTTTTCTAAACATGCATGGGTATATCCATTGAAGGCAAAGTCCAAAGTGTTTATGTGCTTCAAATAGTTTTTGGTTTTGGCTGAAAATCTATCATCATGTAAAATGGGCACCCTCTGTTCTAATAGGGGGGGGGATATATGTCTTCTACCTTTAATGCAGCTTTGGCCGAACTTCGGATAAAACATCAGTGTACAGTGTTGTATACACCTCAACAGAGTGGAGTTGCTGAATGAAAGAACACGTCACTCATGGAGATGATGAGGTGTATGGTTAAGAGTCAGGCTTTACCACATAGTTTCAGGCTTGAGGCTACTATGTGTGCAACATATGTACTGAACAGGTCTCCCACTAAAGCCCTGCAGTCTATCACTCCATATGAAGCTTGGCGTGGTCGCAAGCCATCTGTTGCTCATATGTGTGTTTTTGCTTGTCTGGCATATGCATTAGTGCCACATCACAAAGAATTGGATGATAAAGCAATAAAATGTATTTTTGTTGGGTATAATTTTGAAAGTAAAGGCTATCATTTGTATCATTCACATACTAAACACATTCTGGTTAGCCGTGATGTTGTTTTTGTGGAAGATTCTATTCAGCCATTGCTACCATGTACTAAGGAGACATCTGTTAGCTCCAATGCCTCTTTTTACAGGTGGATAGTCTAGTGCTGGTCCTAATGAGGCAACTTCTCAGCCTTTGCAGGTTTCATGTGATGATGTAGATCATTCCATTTCTGATGCAGATTTACATGATGCACTTGTTGATGAGAGAGTTGATATTGAGCAGGCAAAAACTGTGTCAAAATGGTTGCTATAGACTTTGCATGACAGCAAATTAAATGCACCTCTATCATATCGTACTCGGTCACGCTCTCATAGTGCCTCTTTTGCATCAGATTTCTATGCTATGGCTACCTCTAGTCTCTGTGATGAGATTGAACCTGTTTCATTTGATGAAGCACAAAATTCAGAACATTGGATGGCTGCAATGTAATCTGGATATGATGCTATCATGAAAAATGGTACATGGTATGTATGTGACTTGCCTCTTGGCAAGAAGGCCATTGGAACTAAGTGGGTATACAAGCTAAAGCATAAACCTGATGGAATAGTTGACAGGTATAAAGCTAGGCTTGTTGCAAAGGGTTATGCGTAGCAAAGAGGCATTGATTTTGATGAAACCTTTGCTCCTACTTGCCGAATAACTATTGTTCATAGCATCTGTGTACTTGTAGCTCATCATGGTTGGAATGTACATCAGTTGGAGATTAAAACAGCATTTTTGAATGGTGACTTGCATGAAGAATGTATGTTTTTTAGCCTTGTGGCTTTGTGCAGAAAGGGCATGAAAACTAGGTGTGCAGGTTAAAGAAGGCATTATATGGTTTAAAGCAAGCATCACGTGCTTGGTATGAAAAGATACATGCCTATCTGATTGCACATGGTTTTGAGAACAGTCCAACTAAAAGCACCTTATATGTTAAGCGTGGTAATGATGTGCTTCTGATCATTGTGGTATATGTTGATGACATGCTGCTCACTGTTCCTCATGACATGCATATTGCTGATTTTAAGGCTGATTTGCATGCCTCATTTGAGATGTCTGATTGAGGCATTCTGTTGGCAGCAGTCAAGGCACCCAAGGACTCACAAGACAAGGAAGTCAAAGAAGGGAGCCAGAGCGGAGAGAAGGCACAAGCAAAAAAGGTAGTCAACGAAGATCTCGCAAGTAGGCCATTCAAATTTTTCCAAAGCAACATCCTCATAATAGTGATTCTCATCACTAAAACTCATTGTAAATACCATTTCACCTTTTTGTAACCCCATTTTGTGCAAGCCGAGGAGTCCTCGAGCTTGAGAAGTATTAGAATTATCATCGTACCAATTTTCATAATTTTTAGACTTTGTTTGAGCCCTCAAATAGGCCCTAGAACCTAATTTTTAACTAGGCCAGACACTAGGTCTGGACAAGGCCAAAAACTAGTCCAAAACTATAAATAGAGCTAGAGAGCTCATTTTTGGGGGCTAGCTTGTAATAGATTTGAACTTGTATGAGCATTTTGGAAGTAATCTAAAGGAACTCCATTGTCTTTCTCTTTGTCTTGCCGTGTGTGCACGTGTGTGTGTATGTGTGTGCATGTTTGTGTGCTTCTCACTCACGCACTTGTGCCTTCACTTGCTCGAGGTCATCATACCATCCTCATGTCTTCCCGGATTGACATTAAAGGAGGTGCTACTCATCACTGAGCTACACCAAATTTTGGCGCCGTTGCCGGGGATCGAGCTTTGAGGACGAGCGTGTGATGGTAAGACGTAGAGTTGAGGCATTGGAGTTATAGGTATTTCCTTCACTTTTATCTATTTTCTTTTGTTTTCTTCACCATCTTCATCACCACCATTATCATCACCATCTTCCACCTCCATCTCCATCATCGCAAAAAATTTCAGTTTTTGCTCATATCACCATACCCATACCATTCCCCTCATTTCACTTGTGAGAGAGAGCGAGAGAGTGTTTGTGTGCTTGTGATTTTCTGTGTTTTTTGAGATTTTCTGCAGGAACCAGCATCCCCCAGCAACTGCACTAGCTCCAGCAGGTAAAAAATTTGACTGTGCAGGTCCCGAGGCGTTGACCTCTGTCAATCGCGACCGACAGAAAAGTTGACCTTTTTGCAAAACAAAGTGCATAACCATGATGTGTAGGCCTAGGGCATCCTAAATGTGTGCTTAAAATTTTAAAATTCCTCAGTTTACTATCAGTCGCGACCGACACGTCAATCGCGATCGACAAACCACGACGGACACTTGTCGATCGACCTGTCAATCGCAATCGACATGTCAATCGTGACCGACAGAGTCAACGACCGACTGATCACGACCGACAGAACCTACGCGTGACACGTGTCAATCGTGATCGAGCCATCAATCGGGATTGACCCATCAATCGTGACTGACAGCCCCGACGGACCTGTCAATCGCGACCGACCCAGTCAATGATTGTTTGACCACAACCGACAAAACCCTCGCGACAGACCTGTCAATCGCGATCGACCAATCGATCACGACCGACAGAGTCAACGATCCTTTGACCATGACTGACTGAATTTTCGGGCCACGTGTCAATCGCGGTTGACCCATCAATCGTGACTGACAACCACGACGGACCTGTCAATCGCGACCGACACGTCGATCACGACTGACATATCAATCGCGATTGACAGAACTTTCGATCGCGATTGACAGGCAAATTCGGCCATTTTTTAGGGCATAAATATATGGTTTATTTTGGGTCAAATTTTGAAAAAAAAAACACTAGGGTTTAATTGCATTGTGAGGCTGCGGCACAAGTAATTCAAAAATTCCTGTTTGCCTGTTAACCTGTTTTAAATCCTGTTGTAGCCCCAAAACCCTGAACTGGCATAACTTTCTCACATGAAATCCGTTTGCTGTGATTTTTGTGTTGTCGGAAAGCTCGTGGGATTATTAGATAGGGTAATTTGAAGTTGATCATATCTCGGGGTAGGAAAACTAAGGGTCCCTTGGGATTGTTGTCCATAAAGGCAAAAGGCAATTTGGTCTGTGACTTACACGGATGAAAGTGATCTGTCTATCAATTGAATTCAATTCTTGAGCTAATTTTGGGCCTTTTACAGGTCCTTTGAGAGCATTGAAGGGTACTCGAAGCAAGAGTAAGTGCAAGCTTGGGAACACGCTTCCTAGGGCACACTAGGGCAACAACACAAGGACAAAAACTCAAGGTTGGAAATTTTCAACACCCTCTGTCAATCCATAGCTTAGGCTAAGTACGGATAGAGGTTGTGATCAATTAGGGATACGTTAAGCATGATCAAGTCCAATAACTCTAACCACTCAAGTGCAAGTACCAAGAGATTACAATTGCGATACAACCTAAGGGAAAAGAATTTCAATAGAGCGACCACTCTCAAAGTACGATAAAACTTAAGTGTTCCTTGCGACGAAGATTAATTGGACAAGAAGTGACACCCTAAAGAAAATTAAAAAGCACAAGTGACTAATACAAAAGAACTTAGCAACAAAAATTGTACTTGGGAAATTTGGGATTATTCAATTGGGCATATGAACCTTAGATTAGGAAGACACCTAGGAAGAGATAAGCAGAGTCTTAGGTCTTCAGAGGCTAGCGTCAATCATATTGCTAGGTCTTGGGCCCAGCAGTTGAGCCATCATTCCTACTACCCTAGCTCTGAAACCAATGAGTCCGAGATGTCTCAAGGTATGGAGAGACCCACGGGAAGTTCAGGTGTGCCATACTTACACAGGGTAGAAGGCCCTTACAAGGCACAACTCGAATACCTTAGGACCAACCGATTAGGTGCGTGCATCTATGAGGATGGCTTAGGAAGATCTGTCGTCCAAATTAAAAACCCTGACCAACCCATTGGAATTGAACACCTAGCTGTCAAATTTGAAAATGGAGCATACCTAGATAAAGAGGGAACCATATACGTAGTCACCAGCCACCCAGATAGGACATATGAATTTGGTAATGTGATCCCAGAAGCGGACATAGGTGACCTAGAGCAAGGGAACTTAGGTGGAGAACCTAGGACCCCTCGAGGTAAATTAGTTCTAACGAGAATCCTCAATCCCGAGTGGGTTCCCCAGGACAATAAGAGTATAGATTTGCTCTTGAATCGAGAGATTGACGAAGCCTTTTGGAGGTATAAGCCTGATCAACCGAATGAGATAGGAAAAATTACAATCTATGAGTTCAAAGATCCCGATAGCCTAGGCAAAGTGACCTATTTAGATCACACTTCAGAGAGGATCTTTGTGGTCACATATCATGGTAGGCATGCCTACACTTGGAAGGGAGAATTCATTTTTCCACAACCAAGATCTAATGTCTCTAATGGCCACCCAGGAGCTGGAACATCCCAAGCTCATGGAGCTCAAAGAGATCGGAATAGAGATAGACCTGAGGTAAGCTTCGCCAACCCAATGGGAAGAGAAAGAACGAGAACGGAAACGGATAGAGTGGAACCCAAGAGAACTAGAGTCCCAAGAAACCTAAGAAATACTGATGAATTCCCTTTTCCAAGACCTAGAGAGCATATGAGGACATTCAGACCTACACAACTAGTTAAATCCATGAAGAATTACTTCGATGGCACTGGAGACCCATATGATCATGTGGCCGAATTTAGACAAGTCTTGAGAGCGGAACAAGTGGAGGACCTATTCACGCAGTACAATGCCTTTGGTCTAACCCTTAGGAATACTACTCTCACATGGTTTCAACCACTAAATGAGAGACACTTCAAGAACATAGACCAACTTCTAGAGGCTTTCATTATCGAATTCTCTAAGAGTGGCATAAGGCATAACACTTCCTCACTGATTCATAGCTTCAAGCAAACCCCTCAAGAGACGGTCAGACTTGCAGGAAGAAGGTTTAAGAAATATCTAGAGAGATGTCATGTTTCGGAGTTACCCACACCAGCCAAACAAGTGGCTTTATTCCTAGATCGACTGCTAAGTACAAAGTTGAGATCATACATGTACTTAAAGGACTCGAGGACCATAGAAGAGTGTGTATGCATGTGCATCGACATTGAGGATAACCTAGGGGAGGAATTATAGCTTTCAAAAATCTACAAAGATTCAGATAGTTCTTCTAGCCTCTCTTCCATGCAATCCACATCTATTGAGGAACTCGCTGAGAAAGTAGCTAAAAAACTAGGTGTCTCTAGCAAACAAATCCCAAGATTTGCCCCAGTTAAATGGTGCTATACTTGTGGAGGTGACCATATGACGAATGCATATCCCATCATGGCTCAACCCCAAGTGAATCCCAGTAGCCAATACTGCACCATAGAACGGAGATACACTAATCACACAGCACAAGATTGCCCATACAATAAGCAAGCGGCTAGGCAAACCTACCCTCAACCATATCCACAACAAGGCAGATACCAGAACCAGTACCCACCACAACAGTATGCTAGGCCTCAACAAAACTACCAACCACAATATCAAGCCCAACAGAGACCTCAACCAGTGCTAGCCCAACAACCTCCAGCTCCAGCCAATGTGATCCCAGTAAAATATGCAGCTGCAAAAGAAAACCTGAATAGAGCCATAGTGCCAGTAACACCATTGCTTTCAGAAAGTGACCCCAGTGACCATAGCTTTGATTATACACATACTGATAGCCCCCAGGCTTACTACATGCAGTCTCTTGAACATGGTGAATCCTACTATAGCGAAGAACCGAGTGAACCTAGTTGGGATCCAGAGTATGCAAACATCATGTACACAAATCCCAACACTAGACCTCAACCTAGGCAGATAAGACCTCCATTCCCTAGAGGACCATGCTATAGATGTCTTGGAGATCACCTCATTCGGGATTGCCCAATGCCTGCACCTACACAACCCCAGTCAGTAACAATACAGGGCTTTTGTCAAGATTGCAAAAAGGAGCATCTCTTACGAGATTGCCCAAAGAATCCCAATAATATGCCAAAAATCACTCCTATTAATGTTATTGGGTTAGTAGTAGACCCTATAGGAAGTGCAACTTCCACTACACGAGTGCAATGATGGAGAGTGTTAATCTCCAAAAGAACAAGTTGACCTTGAATTTAGACCACCTCTATATCAAAATCAACTTTAGACTCCACCAAATTTAGAGAACATTCACCAATTTATCAGAAAATTGATTATTCTGAAAAATTCAACTTCTCAAAAAAGTCTACTGCAGATTAATCCTTAATTGACTAATCATTTGTGTAAAGTTTTTGATAAAACTTTGTAGACTACTTCGCCTTAAGGTTGCGCACCTTCTCCAACTTAAATCTCCGCAAATGATTCAGTATACTCTGAGAAATCACACAAACAATTTACCTATGTGTAAATCACCTTCTCTGCAGTAGCGACTTTGACACCTGCAACTTCTTAGCTATAGTTCTCCCAATGTCGAACCCGTTTGATCAAGATCTTTTAGCCATAGATGGCTTACCTTCCAACTTAGATTTTGAGCCCTCACTTGTGTAAAACTTTACACCATGCACTGAGCAATGTTCATTTCTCTGAACATGAAATCTGCGCCAGTTTTGTCGACTCTTAGAACATCATTACATATGAATGTTCCTAAACTAAATTCTCTCAACCTGATTGCAATTAGCCTCTCAAATTCTAGCCATAGATAGATTAGCTATGGACTTAGATACGTGCAAAAGGATTTCTCAAACGATTAAACACAAAAGGAGCAGACAGCAAAACATCGGGCGCAAGATTTTTCGATTTCTCAGAAAAATTACAACTGAGTGAGGATTGACAATTCAACTCACTTCTAAGAGACTTAATGACTCTTACAACTCCTCAATACACTATTCTCATGATCTCCTATTGTCTCCTCTCTTGCCCCGACATTTTTCCATAACATTTATAGGCAAATATGTACAAGCTTATGACTAATCAAAAGTGTGAGTCAGCTATATCTGAACTAATGTACATATGTGTACATAGCTTTGGATTTCTGAGTATGTCCTTCCTTCAACCTTCTGAATTTGTTCTCTTCTTGATTCCTTGACTTCATTTCTTCATAAATCTTCAATTGATGATTGGCATGCACCAACAGCTCCCCCTCAATCATTAATTGAGGTTCTTCTCTATCTTCTTAATTCCTGCCATATCCTTGAATCTCTGTAGCTTTGGTCCATCTAGACTTTTTGTCATCATATCTGCAAGTTGATCTTTTGTAGGTGTATGCATAACTTCAACTTCCTTATCAATGACCTTCTCTCTCAGAAAATGATATTGTATTTCAATATGCTTAGTTCTAGCATGAAACACAGGATTAGCTGCCAAGTATAGAGAACTCATATTGTCTCCACAAATAATAGGAGTACTTTGAATCACATCAAAAACCTTCACAAGTGTCTTTAGCCATATTACCTCCTTTGCAGCTTCCACCATACCTTTGTATTCTGCTTCTGTAGATGACAAAGCAACTGTATGTTGCTTCTTAGAACACCATGAAATCAATTTGTCTCCTTCATAGCACAAATATCCATGTGTTGATCTTCTATCATCCACATTACCTGCCCAATCTGCATCACTATATATCTTCACTCTTGTATCAGAAGTAAATCCATAGTACAACCCTTCTCTGAGTGTACCCTTGATGTACCTAAGTACTCTTTGTCCTGCAATCCAATGTTCCTTTCTAGGACAATGCATAAATTGTGAAAGCACACCAACTGCATATGACAAATCAGGCCTTGTTAATGTAGCATAAATCAAGCTACCAACCAAGCTTTGATAGAGCTTCATGTCTCTAAATTCTTCTCCTCCAAATCTAGACAACTTATGGTTCACTTCCAATGGTGTGGGTGCAACCCTGCAATCTTCCATTTTAAATTTGGTTAGCAAATTTTTAAGATACCTTTCTTGGGTCACATATACTCCATGTTGAGTAAATAAAATCTCCATTCCCAAGAAGAATGACAAGTTCCCCAAATCACTGATTTTGAACTCTTTCTCCATCTGCTTCTTGATCATTTGTATTCCTTTATCATCTGTTCCTGTAAGTATTATGTCATCAACATAAATACAAACATAAATGAATCCATCTTCACTTGCTTTGACTAGCAAGCTACTATCTGCCTTTGATGCTTGAAATCCAAGTTCCTTCAAGAACTCTACAAGCCTATAATTCCATGCCCTTGGGGCCTGCTTTAATCCATACAAAGCTCTCTTGAGCTTACACACATAATTTGGATTCACTTGATCTTTGAATCCATCTGGTTGCTCCATGTAAACTTCATCTGAAATGTAACCATTCAAAAAAGCATTTTTAACATCTAATTGAGATAACTTCCAACCTTTGCAAGCAGCAATTGCTATGAGAGTTCTGATGGTTGTCATTTTTGCCACAGGACTATAGGTCTCATCATAGTCCACTCCATATGTCTGTGCATACCCTTTCACAACAAGTCTGGCTTTGTACCTAGACACACTTCCATCTGCAAATCTTTTTGTTTTGTACACCCACTTAGATCCAATAATTTTCTGGCTATTAGGTTTAGGAACCAAATCCCAAGTCTGATTCTCTATCAATGCATCATACTCCTCTTGCATGGCTTCTTCCCAATTTCTCTTGCCTTTGGCTTCATCATAAGTAGATGGATCTTCATCTGCTTTTACCAAATAAGCATAATCTTTTGTAGTCAAGAATGAGGTGTCATAGCTATACCTTGTAGGTTGCCATTTATGCCTAGATGACCTCCTAACTTCTGCACTTCTTGAAGTCTCTGGTTCATCACATTCTGGATCAAACCTTGGCCTCTCTTCAACTTCAACCTGTACTTCATTATTCTCATTTTCATCAAGTAATTGAATCTTTGCTTTACCTTTCCTTTGATCCACTACTTCTTCAACATCTGCATGTACATTATATTTACCTGCATACCAAGTACCTTGCTCATCAAATGTAACATCCTTGGATACAAGGAATTGCTTTGTGGATGGACTCCACAACCTGTATCCCATTTGCTTATCATCATAACCAATGAATACATACTTTTCTGCCTTAGGCTCCAACTTATGCCTCAATTGAGATGGCACATATGCATATGCCAAGCATCCAAATATTCTTCAATGATCCAAGGTAGGTCTCTTACCCCACCAAGCTTCATATGGTGTCATACCTTGCAAAGCTTTACAAGGCAATCTATTGACCAAATAAGTAGCTGTATTTACAGCCTCTGCCCACAAATAATTTGGGCAATTCTTCTCTTTCATCATGGACCTTGCAAACTCAACAAGAGTCCTATTTCTTCTTTCTGCTACCCCA
Organism: Ceratopteris richardii; assembly: GCA_020310875.1. Classification (NCBI taxonomy): domain Eukaryota; kingdom Viridiplantae; phylum Streptophyta; class Polypodiopsida; order Polypodiales; family Pteridaceae; genus Ceratopteris; species Ceratopteris richardii. The sequence continues at coordinate 72,592,977 of CM035426.1, read as the reverse complement.
TTTTGTTGAGGAGAGTACCTACAAGTAACTTCTCTCTTTATACCTGCATTCCACAAGTAATCATTGAATTCATTTGAAAAATACTCTCCCCCTCCATCTGACCTTAGTCTCTTCAATTTTTGACCTGTAATCCTTTCTGCATATGCATGATAGTGTTTAAATGTATTAAACACTTCTGACTTTTCTTTAATCACATAAATTGTGATCCATCTGGTAGCATCATCAACATATATGACATAATATCTTGAACCATTTATACTAAAGTCCTTTGAAGGACCCCACACATCTGTATGCACCAATTCAAGTCTTTCTGAATACATAAACCCATGCTTGGAATAGGATTGCTTATGAGCCTTACCTAATTGACCTGCCTCACATCTGTATGTCATGTGTTGACCTGCAATGTTAGGCAATCCAAGCACTGAATCATTATTAATCATGTCTTCGATACCTCTTTCATTGAAGTGTCCAAGTCTTTTGTGCCAAAGATCCAATTCTGACACCTTCTGCTCTCCATATGTGAACATAGCATGTCCAACATTTCCTTGTACAATGTGAAGAGCCTTCCTTCTTTCTTTCCTATAACAACCTGTTTATACCCTTGACTAGGGTCTTCAACATATACTCCATCATTAGTGAATCTTACCTCATATCCTTTTTCCACAATTTGACCTACACTGATCAAATTCTTTGGAATTGTGGGAACATAAAGAACCTTACTCAGAAGAGTGCTCCCATCTTTAGCCTTGACTGAACCAATTGACTTTACCTTATGCTTTGTATTATCACCTGTCTAAATTGTATGATTAATTGCATTATGATCTAGGTCAGTCATCAAAGCAATATTTCCACTTAAATGATTACTACATCCTGAATCAATATAGAACACTCTCATGTCCTCATGTGAAGTTTCACATGTTGCATTCATAATGAGAGTCGAGTCCTCCTTCTGATCTGATGCATAGTTGTAGTAGGTGTTATTATAGGACTGATTTTGGAAGTTTCTTCCTCCACCTCTTCCAAAATAATTCCTACCACCTCTACCTCTGAAGTTTCCTCTCTGAAATCTACCACCTCTTGCTCTTTGATTAAAGTTCTGATAATTACCATTATTCTGATTATTGTGCCAACAATCATGAGATAGATGATTGGTCTTACCACATATCCAACAAGCTCTTGCATTATCTTTGTTGTTTCTGCCTCTTCCTCTACTTCTGCCATTTCCTTTTCCTCTTATGAAATTTGCTTGATTTGAAGTACCTTCTTCTTCACCTGATTGTTGCTTTCCTTTGTTAGCTTTCTTCTTGTCTTTAGAGTACATTGCATGACCTGCACTCTTATCAACATCTCCTTTGATATCATTCTCAAAAGTTAGCATATGACCTAACAATTGATTCAAATCAGGAGTAAAGTGATCTAATGAAAGTTCTGTAGACAAAATAAAAGGCTTCCACTTCTCATCTCCTCTTAGCCCTGTGAGAATTTGTCTTACCAATTTATCTTCTTCAATATCTTCATCCACTGCACCTAGAGAATCTGCAATGTCCTTCATCTTTGTCACATAATCAGATATTGATTGTGAGGCCTTCTTCTTGAAAGTAGTAAATTCCGCCCATAGTGAAGCCTTCCTTGATTTGGTTGTGTATTGGAAATGCTCCTCCAAAGCATTCCAAATGTCACATGCACTTTCAAGTCCTCTAATGTGAGGAAGCAAATAGTCATTGACTGCCATGTAGATTATGCTCCTTGCTTGAGCATCCTTCTTCATCTAATTCTTTAGATCTGACAATTCTTCCCTAGTTGGAACACTAGGATCTCTGAACTGAGGCTTCTCTTCTTCACCTGTAGTGTAGGCTATCAAATCTTTGCTCATTAGATGAGCTTCCATCCTCATAGACCAAGCTGGATAGTTCTCTCTATCCAACTTTTCAATTTGGAGACTATCTTCCATCCTTGCTTCACCTGTAGTCTCAAAACTTTAGACTTTACAAGGAATAAATGTACCTTAACTTCGAGTGTTGCTTCTTCTGATCCTTTTGATAATCTTTGTGTGTCTCCCTTCAATCTTTCTTCAGCACTTTATCCTTCTGAACCTTCAAAATGTAGAACTTGTATGTCTGCAGCAGTCGGAGTCTCCCTTTTCCTTAATTTGACATAACCTGCTCTGATACCACTGATGGAGAGTGTTAATCTCCAAAAGAACAAGTTGAACTTGAATTTAGACCACCTCTATATCAAGATAAACTTTAGACTCCACCAAATTTAGAGAACATTCACCAATTTATCAGAAAATTGATTATTCTGAAAAATTCAACTTCTCAGAAAAGTCTGCTGCAGATTAATCCTTAATTGACTAATCATTTGTGTAAAGTTTTTGATAAAACTTTGTAGACTACTTCGCCTTAAGGTTGCGCACCTTCTCCAACTTAAATCTCTGCAAATGATTCAGTATACTCTGAGAAATCACACAAACAATTTACCTATGTGTAAATCACCTTCTCTGCAGTAGCGACTTTGACACCTGCAACTTCTTAGCTATAGTTCTCCCAATGTCGAACCCGTTTGATCAAGATCTTTTAGCCATAGATGGCTTACCTTCCAACTTAGATTTTGAGCCCTCACTTGTGTAAAACTTTACACCATGCACTGAGCAATGTTCATTTCTCTGAACATGAAATCTGTGCCAGTTTTGTCGACTCTCAGAACATCATTACATATGAATGTTCCTAAACTAAATTCTCTCAACCTGATTGCAATTAGCCTCTCAAATTCTAGCCATAGATAGATTAGCTATGGACTTAGATACGTGCAAAAGGATTTCTCAAAAGATTAAACACAAAAGGAGCAGACAGCAAAACATCGGGCGCAAGATTTTTCGATTTCTCAGAAAAATTACAACTGAGTGAGGATTGACAATTCAACTCACTTCTAAGAGACTTAATGACTCTTACAACTCCTCAATACACTATTCTCATGATCTCCTATTGTCTCCTCTCTTGCCCCGACATTTTTCCACAACATTTATAGGCAAATATGTACAAGCTTATGACTAATCAAAAGTGTGAGTCAGCTATATCTGAACTAATGTACATATGTGTACATAGCTTTGGATTTCTGAGTATGTCCTTCCTTCAACCTTCTGAATTTGTTCTCTTCTTGATTCGTTGACTTCATTTCTTCATAAATCTTCAATTGATGATTGGCATGCACCAACATGCAAGTGGTCACCAGAGCTCAAGCACTGCAGTAGAACCAAGGGTTAGGCCAAGAAAAGAGCACCGAGGTTAGTGAAACAGAGAGCATAGCCAAGAAACGGACGAGAGCATGGAAGGATAGCCGAGAGAGAATGAAAAGACAATGGGCTAAAGAATTAGAAGAAAGCATAAGAGAAACAAAAGCCAAAATTGTTGAGCTCACCTCTCAAACAAACTCTCACATACCGCCACCACCTTCTTCCCTATCACCATCTAATCCACCATCATTCAACCCACCTCATACCATTCCACCACCCCCTAGAGCAGGATCAGTTCTAGCTGACCCCACTCCGGAAGACATAGACATGATGCTCAAGGCATATCACGCCAGAATCTAACAAGGGCCAAATGTGACAGATCATGAAAAATGCTACCCTAGAGCTGACCTAGAGATAGAAAGAACCAAGCTTTGTGCTAAGATGGTGGAATTGGCCCAAACCATGTTTGAAGCCATTCGCCTCTTTAACATCTCTAGTTCCGCTAAGACGCAGTTGCACTTTGATGGACTGCTAGAAAGATTGGAGAGGCTAATTGCACAATCAGAAAAGGAACCTGCCTCTCAAAATAAGGACAAGCCAAGTGAAAGGCTCAGCCTTCCTGCCCAGGAAGCTTGTGTGCCCAATTCCACTGAACCAGACACCTCTTCTTCTATGAATCAGTACACACCCGAATTCATGCGAGAGATTCAAGAAGAGAAATGGGCTAAAGAAAGTGAAGTCCCTCCTCCCATTGAACTTGTGGATGATGCGCATGACCAATTCCCACAAGACATTCCTTCCATTTATGGAGAGCTGGAGAGTGCACAATCTCAAGAGAGATTAGACTTTGAGTCTAATTCTTTACATGAATTACAACACTTCACAGGCCCATGGGAAGCTAAGTCCACTTGTATGAGAACACCCACGGTCATGGTAAGAAACGAAGACTCAGTCATACCTAGGAATACGGAGGTAGTGAAAAACACTAAAGTGCAGTGCAACCTCACTTTAGAAGAGCTACTCAAAGTTAGGCCAGAATTATGGAAACATGTAGTTAACCAAGTGCCAGAAGTAGCGAAACCTCATTCCCAGGTAGGTTCTCATAGAACAGTGCCAGAAATTCCTCTAGACAAGATAGGAGATATGAGTGAAGGTGAGGAAGGAAACACCTACCTCCCTATTACCCATCAAGGATACACAACCAAGGCAATTCTTTAGCGTTGGGGCAAGCTAGCACTCAGACCCACGAGGATGAAATTGCAAATGGCTGACGGTCACATAGAGAGACCCTTAGGGTTGTTAGAAGGAATAACTCTCACTACTTGTGGTGTAGAGTTTGAACACACATTTGCAATCTATGACTTTAGCAAGAACCAGGCCTATGAGATGATATTGGGAAGACCCTTTATGCGGTAGTTGCAAGTGGTATAGGATTGGGGAACCAATTCCTTGTATTTGCAACACTTAGGTGTCACGACCAAAGTTAATCTCAGAGATTACTCCCATAGAGATGTCCCTCCTATCCAATGGAATCCCATCCATAGAGCTAAATATGATACCGAGTCAGTGCATTCCATAGGATCAGGATCCTCATGGAGACACATACCTATGGATGTGTAAAGTAACAATAGAAGAAAAGAAGAGAGAAAAAGCCAGAGAGGTAGGTGCGAAAGAAACCCATAGATCAATTCAAGACCCAGCCTATGCACCTGTAGTATTTCTTGACGAAGAATTCGAGCCTCATGGTTGAGTAGAAATTTTAGCAACAATGGATGTAGCCATCAATGAAGAACAATGAACACCACACTATGATGAGGATGGCTATGATATTTCAGTTTTCTCCATATCATGGGAGATTCGGTTATGGAAGAATGTGAACCTAGCCCTGATGCATTTGAGGATGCAAGTGACTCCGATCTAGAGTCAATCATTATGGACCCACCTTTCGCATCAGATGAAGAATACTTCTATGAAGTACAAGTTCATCCTCAGAGATATGAAGAGCTAACAAATGATGTGAGGTTAACCACACAAGTGGCCGCCAAGAGTGAGGGCAAGAAGAGGAAGAAGAAAGAAGTCACACCAGAAGAAGAAGAATCCTTGTTCGAGGTCCCTGAAAATTTTAAGAAGTATGAAATAGATGATAGAAGAGTCATGGTAAGAATGCCTAAACGCGAGGCACAATCAGGAGAGGCCTATGACAACAAAGAAACCACCAAGAAAATAGTGGTAGCCATAGAAGAAGGAGAAGAGAGATGCACTTACATAGGACATGACCTGACGAAAGAAGAAGAGCAAGAGTTGATTGCTTTGCTAAGAGAATACAGAGATGTATTCGCTTGGAGTTACAAGGACTTGAAGGGTGTTGACCCAGAGATATGCTCACACACAATTCCCATGACCTTAGATGCCAAACCATCCAAGCAGAAGCCATACACATATAACGATAATTATGCTGCTAAGATCAAAGAAGAGATAGATCGCTTGGTCGAAGCTGGATTCATCTATGAAATTGAGCAGACTGAGTGGGTATCCCCCATTGTAGTTGTGCCCAAGAAGAATGGAAAACTACATGTATGCATCAACTTGAAGAAGGTTAATGCAGCCACAATTCGAGATAACTATCCGCTTCCTATCACGGAACATCTCTTAGAAAGAGTAGCAGGCAAGGAAGTATACAGTTTTCTTGAAGGATTTTCTGGCTACAATCAGATAGCCATTGCTCCGAAAGACCAGCATAAGATGGCTTTTGCCACAGAGTGGGGTATATTTGCTTTTCGAGTAATGTCATTTGGGCTTACCAATGCTCCTGCAACCTTTCAAAGATTGATGTGCCATGTATTTAAAGTATTCCTGAGGAAGAATTTAGATTAACGGAGCAGGTGGCAGAATTGCAGAAGAAGTTACTGGAATATGAAAGACAACCCTCTCCAGTTATAGAACCAGAGCCAGATGAATTGGTACCCATTGAGGTGGATGAGTCGTATGAGGAACCATATGTTCCTATGCCGATGCCAGGAGGTCAGCAAACCTCGGAAGGAATGGACACCCTGGAAGTCGAAGCACCCGAATGGCTTCAGACACTCGAAAAGACAGCTAAAACCCATGAAGATCGAGTGGCAGTCCAAATCCAATCAATGGCTAAATTAGAAGACACTATCATAAAGTCAGAATATTTCTGAAGTTTGTCTCATCACAGATGGATAGGCACCAATGATGATCAGTATGTGCCATATTGTGTACTCTTGGCCGATTACAACGCAGAGATTCGACAACGATGTGGCAAGGCTCCAACATTTGCCACACAATTCGGCCTTGATGATATCCCGGAGAGTGCTAAAAAAGGATCCATTCATCAACCCACCTGGCGGATATTACTTTTAGAAACTTGCCCTCAAATGGTTCGTACCTGGAACAACATGCCGCTATTTATCAAATACAACCCTTGTTATGTTCCAATCCTCCGAAGACGCACGTGGCCCGAGTTTACCATTGCTGTAAAGAACGTCAAAGGCTATGCAAAGTGGTTAAATTATGTCTCTCTAGCACCTCCACAAGGACCTCCCATAGTTGCTTATATGATTTCTACAATCCGTCACTGGAGCCTTCGACTACGGAACACACCTGATGTGATGGCACAAATGTGCATGAAAAGCTTTGAATTAATGCTGATCACATTCAGGACATTCAAGAACATCAAGGACCCCCATTTCTCAAGAGTTGGCTTCACTGCAGGTAACCAAGACCTGGTATATTACATGAGCACTACCCCCTCAATAAAGGTAGTATATGCCTGGCACGCAAGAATAAAATACCTCCAACATGCTTTAAGCAGACCTTCGAGGAGATGTTCATCACAGGGTTCTGGGAATATCACTCAGAAATATTTGTACCCAAGCCCTCACATCTCCTCCAACTATTCGCTGTGGAGAGGACCATCCACTTAGATCAATTGCGGGTGCCCCATCCAGACGTCCCAGGTCCAACGGATTGGGATGCATTGTTAACAGACCTAGCACGGGGGCTGCGATTAGAAGAACACCACCTTGCTTCCGATGTGGTTCAATATTATGTCCAATGCTCAGCTAGACAAGGGTCTGTTAGAGATGACAGACGCGAGAGAGGGGGGGGTGTTGGCAGCAGTCAAGGCACCCAAGGACTCACAAGACAAGGAAGTCAAAGAAGGGAGCCAGAGTGGAGAGAAGGCACAAGCAGACAAGGTAGTCAATGAAGATCAGGCAAGTAGGCCATTCAAATTTTTCCAAAGCAACATCCTCATAACAGTGATTCTCATCACTAAAACTCATTGTAAATACCATTTCACCTTTTTGTAACTCCATTTTGTGCAAGCCGAGGAGTCCTCGAGCTTGAGGAGTATTAGAATTATCATCGTACCAATTTTCATAATTTTTAGACTTCGTTTGAGCCCTCAAATAGGCCCTAGAACCTAATTTTTAACTAGGCCGGACACTAGGTCTAGATAGGGCCAAAAACTAGTCCAAAACTATAAATAGAGCTAGAGAGCTCATTTTTGGGGGTTAACTTGTAATAGATTTGATCTTGTATGAGCATTTTGGAAATAATCTAAAGGAACTCCATTGTCTTTCTCTTTGTCTTGCCGTGTGTGCACGTGTGTGTGTATGTGTGTGCATGTTTGTGTGCTTCTCACTCACGCACTTGTGCCTTCACTTGCTCGAGGTCATCATACCATCCTCATGTCTTCCCGGATTGACATTAAAGGAGGTGCTACTCATCACTGAGCTACACATTCACATCACTATTTGGACATTCAGTTAATGAAAGTTGATGGTGGAATGGCTTTGTGTCAAACGAAGTATATTGACACATTATTGCAACGTTTTGGCCTTGAAGATTGTAAGCCTATTGCCATTCCTATGGAGACAAATTTACAATTGAGTCTTCATGATGTTGGAGATGCATTTGATGATGTTCTCTATCAGCAGGCTGTTGGATGCTTGATTTACTTATGCATTACTTGGCCAGATATTCAGTTTGCTATCTCAGAGATGAGCAAGTTTATGCAATGCCCAGGTGTCAAGCATTGGGAGGCGGTTAAGCACATCTTTCGCTACTTGAGTGGTACCTAGATACTTGGATTGTTTTATCCCAAGAGGGGATCACTACCGCAAGATTTGCATGCTTTTTCTGACAGTGATTGGGTTGGTTGCTATGACACTCATGTGTCCACTAGTGGTTTTTGCTTCATGCTTGGTAGCTCATGCATATCTTGGTTGAGCAAGAAGTAGCCTACTGTGGCCACTTCCAGTTGTGAGGCTGAGTATAGGGCAGCTTTCACAACGACTGTTGTGTGTGTGTGGCTCAGATGCCTTACGACTGATTTGGGTGTTGGTCAATCTTCTACCACCACCATATTCACTGATAGTTAGAGCACATTGGTAGTTGCGAGGAACCCTGTGTTACACGCTCCATTGAGGTTCATTATCATTATTTCAAGGAGAGGTTATGTGCTGGGGAGATCAGCTTGGCATATGTGCCCACGTAGGAGAACATTGCAGACCTTTTTATGAAGGCTCTGCCTAGGGAGAAGTTTGAAGCTTTCTGCAAAGCTTTGGGCTTACTTCCTTTTGTGGATTGATTCCACATAGCTTGGCTTATACATGAGTGCCATCTCCTTGTTCACCACATCACTCCCAGGGGGGATTTGTTGATATATTTAGGTAGTGATGTGTGTGAACACTCTAGGACCACCCCCTCTTTAGGAGGTTTTTTTCCCCCGGCTTGTATATACCCTTATTTCCCTAACGGGATACTTATCTTTTTACATTCTAGTGGTTATACATTCAGCATTGTGTGTTGTGCTCCAAGCTTCTTCTTCTTCCTTGTGTTGTTCGTGTGCTTCCATAGATGTCTAACTCCAACAAGTTTTTGAAATATATTCCATTTCAAGCATGCATTTTTATTCAATTTCAATAATTTTAAAACATCATGTTGACTCATAATTTCATTACAAAAATGTACGTGCTCAAAATTTCTCAACATGTTTAAACCTAGCACATTTGTCACATGGTCTCTTACAATTTTCATTCTCTTTTTCTTTACGCTAGATTTTCAATCAAATCTAAAAAGGCTTTACTCATTTTGAATGCATTCTCAATCCTATAGGATTTTCTTTCATTTGTTTAAAAGCTTCTAACCGAGAAGACAAATGCAGCAACTCTCTGATGTAATATATTTTGTAATTAGTCTATGTATTGCATATAGTTGTTTGAAAAATGCTAGAGCCTTGAACAATATCTACGTAAACCATCATCACCATCTCCTACAAATATAATCAAATCATGAAGATTATTAAAAGGTTGCTACCTTCCAAATTGTGGATCAATTGGATAGATAGCTCCATCTATCCATATATCAATATGCTTTTTGCCTTCTTTGCATAATCCATCAACTTCACAAGATTGTAGAGCTCTTCCAAATACCTTTCTTACAACTTCACAAGATTGTAGAGCCCTTGGAGATACCTTTCTCATTGTTGCATACTCATGACTGAGTGCAATATTGATATGGAACTTCTCACACAAAGTCCAGTTGGATGAAAATTCAGTGATAGTGTTTGGATTGAGGTTCTCCATGGCAAAAGTGTCTAGAATTATGAGAAAGAGAGAAGCAAGTCTGCTTTGGAGAGTGGAGTAAAAAAGTGTAGAACGTGCTAAACACACATTATGTAGGTCATCTTACAACTTCACAAGATTGTAGATCCCTTGGAAATACCTTTCTCATTGTTGCATACTCATCATTGATTGCAATATTGATATGGAACTTCTCACACAAAGTTCAGTTGGATAAAAGTTCGGTGACAGTGTTTGGATTGAGGTTCTCCATGGCAAAAGTGTCTAGAATTATGAGAAAGAGAGAAGCAAGTCTACTTTGGAGAGTGGAGTCAAAAAGTGTAGAACATCCTAAACACACATTATGTAGGTAGAAGAACAAGAGGGAAAAGTCCGAATTCACCAAAGGGCCGATGGGCATAAACTATGAGGCATATCACTTTTCATGATTTTCACAAAAACTTTCTGTCTCTTCCAAAACTAATATATTTGCGTAATATACGTTTAAAATGAAGTTACATGGATTTTTTCAAAATGATTTGAAAACATTAATCTAGATTAAACATAACTAATAAATCCTTACACAACCCTTTTTTGCCACTTTTTGCCCTAATGAATCCCTACACTCTTCTTTCAATTGCTTTTCCTAGATTTCCCTTGATTTTGAGAAGTTGGATTATGGGTGTGCTCCATGAAGGTTTCTTTATAACTAAGATACATGTGCTACCTTCCATTGGTGGCTTGTTTTGAAAGTTCTTGTGATTTCATATCCATTGTATATGTCAATGGTTTTATATTACATAGACTTTGTGATCTTTTAGTATCCTCCTAAGATTTTCTCATATGCTATCTTAAGAAAAGAAATTTTCTCATCATCATCAACATAATATTCCAATAGTCCATTGTAGATTAGGTAACAAGTGGTACAAACCTCTTACAATGATAAGGTAGTTTCTAGAATCCTTTAAGAATATATCGAGCAACTCATCATTCACATCCTTACGTGAATCTTCTTGAATCAACCATAATGAGTGATCTACTAGCATGTTTACTTTCAAAATTCTTATTATAATTTCAAAGTAGAACTCCATTTGAAAAAGGAATTATTGAATTATTTTTCCTAATTTACATAGATTGTTTACAAAGTTCAAAAGAGCCTACATAGAAGCACCATGTAGTGAGTTGTGATTATCTTCTTCACTAACAAGCAAGTGGGGGGCTTGCTTAGCTAGGGGGTTGCTTCCTCAGTTGTTACAATAATGAATGTCAGTAGCCAGAAGTTAGATATGTACATGAGGCTATACACATGACTTTTTGTTATATAAAAAATAGCTAACTACCTAAAAGATTCTAGTATATAACTACCAATCCATTGTTGCACTTGATCACTACTTGATTTACTTAGGTAAAATTCAAATGAGTTGAAAATTGCAATAACTTTTTTACTCCTTTGTGATTTGTCCAAGCTAGTATTCAATGTGCCTACAAATTCAAACCCAACTATTTCTTGAGCCACATAAACTCACACCACATTTGGGATAAAGCCTTATAATTTGCACCAAAAGAATAACCAATAACCACGTGTGCACCTTCTGTCATCTTTTTAGCGGGCCCAATCAACATTAGAATAGGATTTGACCTACAAATCCTCTTCAAATAGATAGACGAGGTCCTCATTCATTGCTTCATTCAACTGTCTTATAACTCTCCTTGTTGAAGTAGATATGGAACCTTGAATTCCTCCATATATTGAGATAGAAGACCAACTAGGTATGCAAAATTAGGTCTTGTGATAGTTGCATATATTAATGAGCTAGAAATTGACCTATAAAATATTTTTGGTGTAATTCACAAGCCTACACATTTGGCTTGATGGATATATTGAAGACCCTACACATATGAAGAAGCACAGGAACTATTGCTAGTAGTTATTTACAACTTTACTTCTTTGTAAAAGTCAAATTGACTTGGAATCTTTGTAATCACCTACCAAAAGGATTCGTGGAAAAAGTTAGCTCTTTTATTGAAGGAATATCTCCTAGGATATAGGAGCTTGATCATAGGGAGCCAAAAGTTCGAATTTGAATTCAAATTTTTACTCACCCTCTATAAAAGAGGTCATGAAAAAGTCGCGGTGAGAACTCATCACTCCCGAGCTTCTCTTTACTGAGTTTGAGTGTCTATGAGGCCTACACTCTAGCCCACACCTATCTACACCATTAGGCAATGATATTCAGGCCAATGGGATTGTATACAAGTGTTCATTAATACATACATTTACATTATTAATCTCTGAGTTCTTTGTCATACTACTTGAAAGTCTGTCAACTTGGGGAGTGCATATCTCGGTCAATTCTTCACAAAATTCAATGATCTAAAGCTTATTGGATTCAACTTGAAGTTAGCTACATACTATCAAAATTTCAAGAGATTCTATTCAGCCATTTCAGAGAAATACGCGTCGAGGTGATCACTGGTCAATGTCTACTACAATCCTAAAAAATCGGGGGTAAAGTTTAATTTGCTAAATTGATGTCTCTGAGCATAGTTGATCTTTTTACATCATTCCACTTGTACTAGTTAGCTAGCTAAGCTAATTAGATATCCCTAAAAGGAATTTTTCCAATTCCTACTGTGCAGGTCATACTGAGAAAAAGATCCAGTAGGTGTCAAGACATAAATAGAAGGTTTTCATAAGATTTTGAGTTTCAAAGTTATCTATTTTGATTCAATCATTACACACATCACTTCCAAAGTACATAGGCCATTTTATGGTGTCATTGGAAAGCTAAGGAGGACTACTTATCAACTCTGAAGCACTGGTACAAAGCAGGTTTGGCAGTACCTACTCAATCTCTTGGAGCATCCATCCATCTTTCCCAACAATGGTATCAGAGAAAACTAAGGTAAAATGGGAGATGGTTTTTCTTCATTTATTGATAAATTGGACAAGAACAACTATCAAGCATGGTCTCTAAGGATGAAGACCTACCTACAAGGAAGGAGTCTCTATGGATACATCTCAGGAGATGAGGAATTGCCCTCATTCAAAACAAGAGGATTACCAACCAAGGAGGAACATGAAAAGCTCAACACATGGTGTGCTAAGGATGCATTGGCAAGGTCTTATTTGCTCAACTCCATCTCTGATTTTCTTTTGCCACATATTAGGAATTGTAAGACATCCCAAGAGACTTGGGAAACCTTGTCATCTTACTTCTCTTCCAACACAAGAGCTAGGAAAAATCAGTTGTGCATTGAATTCACCACATTAGGAAGCAACCTAAGCAAGCTGTTTTAGAATTTGTGACCAAGATTAAAGATGTAGCAGATCAGTTAGCAAGGGGGAGATCCTATAACTCCTCACCATGTAACATTTGTGGTTTATCAAATCATACTACAGATGAATGTTTCAGGAATTACAAGAATCAGAGGGGAAGAGGATACCAAAGAGGTGGATACTCACAATCAAGAGGTAGATTCAACCATCACCAAGATTACAAGAACAATTACAACAACAACTACAATGGCAACTACCAAGGAGGTTTCAAATCCAGAAAGGACTACAACAACTATACAGAAGAGCAGGATGATTCTCTTCTAATCATGAACATGACTTCAAGATCAGGTACAAATGATGACCACCTATTCTACATTGACTCAGGATGCTCAAATCATGTGGCTGGCAATGTAGCACTACTCTCTGATCTTGAGGAACCAAAAGGTAAGCATCAAGTCCAAACAGGTGATGACACCAAGCACTCAGTAGTTAAAGTTGGAAATGTTAAGACTTGTGATGGAAATCAGAACTTGTTGAGTAGGGTACTCTATGTACCAACCATTACCAAAAATTTGATGAGTGTTGGACAGATTGTGGAGAAAGGTTTGCAGGTTAGATTCAACCAATATGGAGCATTTGTGGAGGATCCAAGGCATGGGTTCAAGAGGATTGCTAAAGGAGAAAAATCAGGTAGACTTTTCACTTTTGAGCTAGAAGACACAAGGAATATTGCACTATACAGTTATAAAGATCAAACACTTTCAGAGCTTGAGATTTGGCACAAAAGATTAGGGCATGTAGGAGAAAGAACCTTGAAGCAGATATGCAGGGATCAATGTGTTATTGGAATACCCAATGTTTCCAAACAACATATGATATATAAATGTAGTCCTTGTCAATTTGGGAAGTCTCACAGGTTACCCTTCTCAAGGAAAGGTTACATACATGAAGACAACCTAGAGCTTGTCCATACAGATGTATGGGAACCAAGCAAAGACCCCTCAGTCTCAGGATCAAGGTACTATGTATCTTTTATTGATGATTATAAAAAATGGACTGTATTGTACTTCATGAAACACAAGGATGAGGTGTTTAATTGCTTTAAAAAATATCTTGCGCTTGTTGAGAATCAGACAGGGGCAACTTTGAAGAGGCTAAGGTCAGATAGAGGAGGTGAGTACTTCTCCAATGAGTTTGAAAACTTCTTGCAGGACAGAGGCATCAAAAGAGAAATCACCACAATATTCTCCTGAACAGAATGGGGTAGCTGAGAGAAGAAATAGGTTGATTGTTGAGACAACTAGGTCTATGTTGAATGAAAAAAAGTTACCTAACTATCTATGGGTAGAGAGTGTTTCTACTGCCACTTACCTCATAAACAGGTTACCATCAAAATCCCTTGATGGGATGACACCCTATGAAACATGGCATGGTAAGAGACCCTCACTAGACCATTGCAGGATATTTGGATGTGTAGCAATATGTACACATTCCTTCTCAGATAAGAGCTAAGCTAGACCCTAAGGCTGAGAAGTGCATCTTTATTGGATATGATCTAAATCAGAAAGGATACAGGTTTTATAACCCTTCCAATAAGGGATTCATGGTGAGTAGAGATGTTGTATTTGATGAAAATGATTCTTGGTATGAGAATGAATGCAGGAAGGTGAAACTACCCTATGATTTGGAAGAAGAATTTCCAAGTCTTGCAAAGGAGGAACCTACTCAGAATGAAGACTCAAGTTCAGAAGGATGAAGACACTATCAACCTTGAAGAGTTCAAGGCATGGAAGTCCAAGGGCAAAATGAAGATGAAGAAGCTTGAAGACATACCCGAATCTTCAAATCAGTCAATCAGAAGATCACAAAGAGAGAGCAAGAAACCTATCAGATATGGATATGATACATCTCTTGTTACTAAACACTCTGTTTATCTTGCCAAAGATTTGTCAATTGAAGAACCAAGATCATATGAAGAAGCCATAATCAAAACAGAATGGAAAGAAGCTATGGATGAGGAGATTGAAGCACTCAAGGAGAGTGATACATGGGAGTTAGTACCCAAGAAGGAATCCATGAAGGTAATAGGATCTAGATGGATCTATAAACTTAAAAGAAATTATGATGGGTCAATTAATAGGTACAAAGCCAGATTGGTAGCCAAGGGTTTTGCACAAACCCAAGACATTGATTATGAAGAGACATTCTCACCTGTGGCCAAGATGCCAACCATCAAAGTGTTGGTGAGGGTGGCTGCATCAAAAAATTGGAATATGTACCAATTGGATGTCAAGAATGCTTTCTTGAATGGATGGATTTTAGAGGAGGTGTATATGTCACAACCTCCTCGCTATGAGGACCCTAAGAAGGTAACATATGTTTGCAAATTAAAAAAGGCTTTATATGGATTGACGCAGGCACCTAGGGCATGGAATTACAGGTTAATTACATACCTCCAAGCTCAAGGTTTTGTCATGAGCAAGGCAGACACTTCTCTATTCATCAAGAGAAGTAATTCAGAGGTAATATACCTTTGTGTTTATGTTGATGATATCATACTCACAGGTAATGATGTTAATGGAATCAGACAAATCAAAAGCCAGATGATGAAGGAGTTCAAGATCAATGATCTTGGTCTATTGAAGTATTTTCTTAGGCTTGAGTTAGTCTATACTAACTCAGGAATATACATTACTCAAAAAAAATATATACATGATATGTTGAAGAAGTTTCATTTGCAAGATGCCAAAGTAGCAAGCACTCCAATGGAGGTAAACCTAAAACTAAGTGCCCATGAAGGTGATGAAGTTAATAACATTAGAGGTTATCAAAGTATGGTGGGTAGCTTGAACTATGCTACCTTAACAAGGATAGATATTGCATATGGAGTTAGTGTGCTAAATCAGTTTATGCACAAACCAAGAGCACCTCACTTAGAAGCTGCTAAGAGAATATTAAAGTATCTCAAGGGTACACAACATCATGGTTTGTATTTCCCATATACTTCTGACATTGATATCAAGATCTATTCAGATGCAGATTGGGCAGGATGCAAGGATGATAGGAGGAGCACTTCAGGGTATATTTCATTTCAAGGTGATAAACCAATTTCATGGTCTTCAAAGAAGCAACCTACTGTTGCTTTGTCTTCTACAGAGGCAGAGTATAGCGGACTGGCTAATGCCACACAAGAAGCCATATGGATTAAGCTTTTGTATACAGAATTGGGTTTATATACTAGATCACCAATAATCTTTGGAGATAATACAAGCTCACTTCACCTTGCAGCTAATCCTATCTATCATGCTAGGACCAAACATACAGAGGTCCATTACCATTATGTGAGAGAGAAGTTGCTGAGCAAAGACATTCAACTAACCTATGTATCAACCAACATGCAATGTGCAGACTTGTGGACTAAAGCTTTGGATGGAACCAAACTTTACAGGTTCAAAGCAATGATTGGATTGCAGGATATAAATGAAGATTGAAGATGAAGACCAAGACAAAATGTTTGGCTTGAGGGGGAGCTGTTGGTGTAATTCACAAGCCTACACATTTGGCTTGATGGATATATTGAAGACCCTACACATATGAAGAAGCATAGGAACTATTGCTAGTAGTTATTTACAACTTTACTTCTTTGTAAAAGTCAAATTGACGTGGAATCTTTGTAATCACCTACCAAAAGGATTCGTGGAAAATGTTAGCTCTTTGATTGAAGGAATATTTCCTAGGATATAGGAGCTTGATCATAGGGAGCCAAAAGTTTGAATTTGAATTCAAATTTTTACTCACCCTCTATAAAAGAGGTCATGAAAAAGTCGCGGTGAGAACTCATCACTCCCGAGCTTCTCTTTACTGATTTTGAGTGTGTGTGAGGCCTACACTCTAGCCCACACCTATCTACACCATTAGGCAATGATATTCAGGCCAATGGGATTGTATACAAGTGTTCATTAATACATACATTTACATTATTAATCTCTGAGTTCTCTGTCATACTACTTGAAAGTCTGTCAACTTGGGGAGTGCATATCTCGGTCAATTCCTCACCAAATTCAATGATCTCAAGCTTCTTGGATTCAGCTTGAAGTTGTCTACATACTATCAAAATTTCAAGAGATTCTATTCAGCCATTTCAGAGAAATATGCATCGAGGTGATCACTGGTCAATGTCTACTACAGTCCTAAAAAATCGGGGGTAAACTTTAATTTGCTAAATTGATTTCTCTGAGCATAGTTGATCTTTTTACATCATTCCAGTTGGAATAGTTATCTAGCTAAACTAATTAGATACCCCTGAAAGGAATTTTTACAATTCTTACTGTGCTGGTCATACTGAGCAAAAGATCCAGCAGGTGTCAAGACATAAATAGAAGGTTTTCATGAGATTTTGAGTTTCCAAGTTATCTGTTTTGATTCAATCATTACACACATCACTTCCAAAGTACATAGGCCATTTTATGGTGTCATTGGAAAGCTAAGAAGGTCTACTTATCAACTCTGAAGCACTAGGGGGCTGGTACAAAGCAGGTTTGGAAGTACCTACTCAATCTCTTGGAGCATCCATCCATCTTTCCCAACAAATATGACATCCTCGACTTTCTCTTAATCATGAGCACTTAGCTTCACATTTACTTATAATGGATTGATAATTTGTTATGCAATCAAACATTCCAAAATCAAGCACTACTTCCTTTGCATGAAAAATATAGTGTCTTCCTTGTAGATGAATTCAATTCCCAGAAAGTATTTGAGTTGTCTAATCTTTTATATATTGAGCTATGATCCAAGATTCTTCTTGACGTTGCTTATTCTAGATTTTTCATTTACTATTATGATTAGATCATTCACATAAATACAAATAAGTACTAGTTGATCTCCTTCTTTTTCCATGTAGAGGGAGGGTCTACATCACACTAATTGTAACCACATTTAATCATGTAGCCCATGAGTCTTTAGTTCCATGCCCTTGGTGCTTTCTAATTAGATGCTCTTATTGGCCCACAATGTCATTATAAAAGCCAAGTTTTCAATATTGCATGCAAAGGAAATTGAAAAGCTTGAGAGAAGAAGATGAAATGCAAAGAGCCTTTCAGGCATTTATTCTTGTACAAATATGGATGTTTGGTAGTGGAAAAGTATCTTGCTTGTTCGTGTCACTTAGTGCATATGTCATGTGAGGTATTATTGATTGTAGTTGGTAAAGGTAACTTCTTGCTTCTTCTTGGCATTTGTGTAGCTTGCATGAAGGATGTTGTTGGGTTGTAGGGTGTGCACATATTTGTTGAGATATCAAGCTCAACATGTGATGATCCAGGATGACACGTACCAAGTTTTCGTTTCTCTGACATGTATAGTGGTCACGCCGGTATATGTCAGGGATACTTCATTGAGCTTTATTAGATTTATCTACCGAGAGTGATGGCACATTTGTTTCTTGCCAGCTCACTCATTTGCGGACATTAGGTTTTTCCTTATGTACTGATCTTTATATATTGCACTTGTTGTATTCTTGTTTTTAGGTCATTCTTGTACATTCCTTTTCTGTAATAGAAGAAGAAGAAGAAGATCATTCTTCCTTGCCTCAATCTGTGTGTGTGCTTCTCCTTGATAGTGAGAGTGTGTGTGTGAGCTCTCTTCGTTATCTCCTTCCTCGTGACATGGTATCAGAGCCAGCATGGCTATAGAGAGCTCATGGAGAAGGCGACGGTGAAGACTACGCGGCAAGGCATGGAGAAAACACGATTTCACAAACGGCTTCCGTTTGCTACAGAAATCAGCGTGAAGGTAGAAGACCTCAAAATATTTTCGAAAGTTATCCCTTTAGGGTCACTCGTTTTTGTCAGATCGAAGTTTCAAAGCCATCTCGACCTCCATTTCGAGCCCGCAAGGTGGGGACCACAGAAAAACCAGGTCAGTTTCAAAAACTGTAACTTGCGTTGTGTTCGGTGACACTCACATATTCCAGATCCAGAATTTCAAGCAATTCCGTGTATTGTTGATACACGAAAACTGTGTTTTTCTGAGATCAAACTATCACGTCATAGTGCGATAGTGTTCAAGCAGAAGTGTTGCTTGTAGTGTTTTGCAGTGTTGTGAATTGTTGCAGAAATGGCAAACACAGATGGAATGAGTCAGCTTATGAGCGATAAGCTGGACAAGAACAACTTCCATGCTTGGAGATTCAGAATGACGAATTTCCTGATGGGAAAAGGCTACTGGAAGTACATCGAAGGAGAGAATGAAAATGCTCCACAGTTACCAGAAAGGAACCGAACTGCAGACCAGTTAAGAGCATATGAGGAATGGAATCAAGGAGCACGAAAGGTAATGTATTGGCTATCTGTTAGCATATAGGATAGCATGATTGGACACATACAAGATGCCAAGACTCCAAAAGATGCTTGGAACAGTTTGGTCACTTTGTATGAGACTAATACAAAGGCACGGAAATTGCAACTCAAGAACGAGCTGCATACATTGGAAAAGAAGAGCATGTCGGTAAGTGACTACACTCTAAAAATCAAAAGCATATGTGAGTGACTTGCATCTATTGGCGTGAATGTAGATGATGATGATAAGGTGGAAGTGTGCCTTCGTGGTTTAGGAGCTGCATATAAGCAGTTCAGAACTTCCATACAGACCAGGGAAAATATTTCGAATTTTGCTGATCTAGTATCTATGCTGATTATTGAAGAAAAGAATCTTTTTGAGGATTCAAACTCCTAAGGAAAGCCCAGTTCTGAGCAGGTATTCTACTCTGGCAGAGGAAGAGGCAGAGGTAGAGGTTTTGGAAGTGGAAGAGGAACCAATAACCAAGACCAAGGTCAACAACAGAATCATGCAAGAAAAAGAGGTCACAGAAATTTCCAAAGAAATGATTCAGGTAATGATAGTAAAGGATGCTGGAATTGTGGTAAACCTGGACACTTTGAACGTGATTGCAGGTTGAAGAATCAAAATAACAGAAGGCAACAAAACAACTATGCATCCACAAGTGCAGATGATTCTGAGAAGTTGTTTATGGTTCAACATCACATGATGAATACGATGTCTGCTGGTGTTTCAAAATCGAATGATAATGTCTGGTATGTTGATTCAGGTGCTTCAAATCACATGACCAGTCATGCAGAATGGTTTAGTAGTTTGCAAAAAATGCCAGTTCCTGGATATGTTGAAAGAGGTGATGATACATCACATCCTATTAAGCATACAAGAAACATAGCATTGTCTATGGAGGACAGGAAGGTAAAACATCTTGTTGATGTGTTGCATGTTCCAAATATAACAAAGAATCTAGTTTCTGTTGGACAAATGGTTGACCACGGATTACAAGTCAGGTTCAATGCTGATGGATTATATGTAGAAGAGTACAAGCAGGATGGACGATTGGTTGCCAAAGGAAACAAAAGGGGTAGGGTGTTCACCTTAAATGTGAAGATTCTTGAAATGAATGAAGCCATGTTTGCAAAAGGTGCAGGAGTTATTGCAGATATAGAGATATGGCACAAACGGATTGGACATGCAAGCTTGCAAAGGCTGAAACTGATGCAGTCAAAGGAGATTATCCATGGACTACCAAATTTCAAAGTTGCAGAAATGCAAAAGGTATGTGCAACATGTCAATTTGGTAAACAGTCAAGAGCATCATTTCCACATGACAAGCATGTTAGTGAGAATGTACTAGAAGCAGTACATACAGATGTTTGGGGTCCAGCAAAGACCACATCTATGGGCGGTTGCACGTTTTATGTTACTTTCATTGATGAGCATACAAACAAAGTATTGGTATATTTCATGAAAGAGAAGAGCGAGGTGTTCACTCACTTCCAGAATTTTAAAGCTATGGTGGAAAAGCAAACAGGGAAGTACATTCAAACATTAAGATCTGATGGAGGAGGTGAATACATGTCTGTTGGCAGTAGTCAAGGAACTGAAGGACTCACAAGACAAGGAAGCCTACGAAGGGAGTCGGAGCGAAGAGAAAGCACAAGAAGAAACAGTAGTCAAAGAAGATCTGGCAAGTAGGCCATTTAAATTTTTCATGCATCAAAGAGTTGGGCACACAAGAAGAAGGAGCAAGTAGGGAGCTCCAAGAAATGTATGTCAAAATGTTAGAAGAAATCCCTACAAAAATAGTGATTTTCATCACTAAAAACCATTGTAAATACCATTTCATATTTTTGTAGCTCCATTTTGTGCAAGCCAAGGAGTCCTTGAGCTTGAGGAGCTTTAGAAGTACCTACCTATCAGTTTTCACATTTTTTAGACTCCGTTTGAACCTCCAAATAGGCCCTAGAACCTAATTTTTAACTAGGTCGGACACTAGGTCTGGACAGGGCCAAAAGCTAGTGAAAAACTATAAATAGAACGAGAGAGCTCATTTTTTAGAAGAGCTTGTAATAGATTTGAACTTGTATGATCATTTTGAAAGTAATTTAAAAAGAACTCCATTGTCTTCCTCTTTGTCTTGCCGTGTGTGCGCGTGTGTGCGTATGTGTGTGCATGTTGGTGTGCTTCTCACTCACGCACTTGTGCCTTCACTTGCTCGAGGTCGTCATACCATTCTCACGTCTTCCCGGATTGACATTAAAGGAGGTGCTACTCATCACTGAGCTACACCAAATTTTGGCGCCATTGTCGGGGATCGAGCTTTGAGGACGAGCGTGTGATGGTAAGACGTGGAGTTGAGGCATTGGAGTCATAGGTATTTTCTTCACTTTTATCTATTTTCTTTTGTTTTTCTTATCACCATCATCATCCCCACCATCTCCCACATCCATCTCCATCATCGCGAAAAATTTCAGTTTTTGGTCATATCACCCCACCCATACCATTTCCCTCATTTCACTTGTGAGAGAGAGCGAGAGACCGATTGTGTGCTTGTGCTTTTCTATGTTTTTTGAGATTTTCTGCAGGAACCAGCATCCCTAGCAGCTGCACCAGCTTCAGCAGGTAAATTATTTGACTGTGCAGGTCCCGAGGCATTGACCTCTGTCAATCGCGACCGATAAAAAAATTGACCTTCTTGCAAAACTAAGTGCATAAATGTGATGTATAGGCCTAGAGCTTCATGAATATGTGCTTGAAATTTTAAAATTCCTCAGTCTTCTGTCAATTGCGATCGACCTGTCAATCGCGATCGACCTGTCAATCGCGATCGACCTGTCAATCGCGATCGACCTGTCAATCGCGATCGACAAACCACGACGGACACTTGCCGACCGACCTGTCAATCGCGATCCACCCATCAATCGCGACCGACAGAGTCAACGACCGACTGACCACGACCCACAGAATCTACGTGTGACACGTGTCAATCGCGATCGAGCCATCAATCGCGATCGACCAGTCAATCGCGATTGACAGCCCCGACGGACCTGTCAATCGCGACCGACCCAGTCAACGACTACTTGACCACGACCGACTGAACACTCGCGACGGACCTGTCAATCGCGATCGACCTATCAATTGCGATCGACAGAGTCAATGACCCTTTGACCACGATCGACTAAAAATCCGGGCCACGTGTCAATCACGATTGACCCATCAATCACGATTGACAGCCACGACAGACCTCTCAATCGCGACCGACACGTCGATTGTGATTGACCTATCAATCGCGATTGACAGAGCTTGCGAACGCGATTGACGGGCAAATTCGGCTAATTTTTTAGGGCAAAAAATTGTGGTCTATTTTTGACAAATTGTGGGACAAATACTAGGGTTCACCATTGCATTCTGAGGCCGTTACAGAAAGTATTTCGAGAAGTCCTGTCTGCCTATTAACCTGTTTTAAATCCTGTTTTAGCCCCAAAACCCTGAATTGGCATAACCTTCTCATTCGAAATCCGATTGTTGTGACTTTTGTTTTGTTGGAAAGCTCCTGGGGAGTACAACCAAAGCTTCCACTAGTTACGGTAAAATTTATATCAGGATTATTAGATAGGGTAATTTGAATTTGACCATATCTCGGGATAGGAAAACTCAGGGTCCCTAGGGATAGTTTTCCATAGAGGCAAAAGGCAATGGGGTCTGTGAATTACATGCATGAAAGTGATCTATCTGTCAACTGAATTCTATTCTTGAGCTAACTTTGGGACTTTTACAGGTCCTTTGAGAGCATCGAAGGGCATTCGAAGCAAAAGTAAGTGCAAGCTTGGGAATACGCTTCCTCGGCACACAAGGGCAACCAAGGGAAGAAACTCAAGGTTGGAAATTCTCAACACCCTCTGTCAATCCCTAGCATAGGCTAAGTACGGATAGAGGTTTTGATTAATTAGGGATACGATAAGAACGACCAAGTCCAAGAACTCTAATCACTCAAGTGCAAGTGTTAGGAGATTACAATTGCGAAACAACCTAAGGGAAAGGAATTTAAATCGAGCAACCACACTCAAAGTACGATAAAACTTAAGTGTTCCTTGCGACGAAGATTAATTGGACAAGAAGTGACACCTTAAGGGCAATTAAAAAAAGAACAAGTGGCTAATACAAAAGAACTCAGCAACGAAAAGTGTACTTGGGAAAATTTGGGATTACTCAATTGGGCTTATGAACCTTAGATCAGGACGACACCTAGGGAGAGATAGACAGAGTCTTAGATCTTCAGAGGCTAGTGTCAATCATACTGCTAGGTCTTGGGCCCAGCAGTTGAGCCATCATTCATACTACCTTAGCTCTGAGACTAGCGAGTGTGAGATGTCCCACGGTATGGAGAGACCTAAAGGAAGCTCCGGAGTGCCATATTTACATAGGGTAGAAGGCCCTTACAAGACGCAACTCGAATACCTTAGGACCAACCGATTAGGTGCTAGCATCTATGAGGATGGCCTAGGAAGATCTATGATCCAGATAAAAAACCCTGACCAATCCATTGGACTAGAACATCCAGCGGTCAAGTTTGAAAATGGAGCATACTTGGACAAAGAAGGAACAATATATGTAGTCACCAGTCATCCAGATAGGACAGATGAATTTGGGAATGTGATTCCAGAAACGGACTTAGGTGACCTGGAGCAAGGCAACATGGGTGTAGAACCTAGAACCCCCCGAGGCAAATCTGTTCTCACTAGGATTATCACACCAGAGTGGATCCCCCAAGACAATAAGAGCATAGATCTACTCCTGAACCGAGAGACTGATGAAGCCTTTTGGAGGTATAGATCTGATCAGCCGAATGAGATAGGAACAATCATGATATATGAGTTCAAAGATCCTGATAGCCCAGGCAGAGTGACCTACTTAGATCACGCTTCAGAGAGGGTCTTTGTGGTTACAGAAAATGATAGGCATGCTTACACTTGGAAAGGTGAATTTATTTTCCCCCAACCAAGATCGAATGTGTCTTTTGGTCACCCAGGAGCTGGAACATCCCAAGCTCATGGAGCTCAAAGAGACAGACATAGAGATAGACCGGAGGTAAGCTTTGCCAACACAGTGGGAAGAGAAAGAACGTGAATGGAAACAAATAGAGTGGAACCTGAGGGACTTAGAGTCCCAAGGAACCAAAGGAATGCTGATGATTTCCCTCTGCCAAGGCCTAGAGAACACACCAGAACCTTGAGACCTACACAGCTGGTTAAGTCCATGAAGAACTACTTCGATGGCACAGGAGACCCATATGATCATGTGGCCGAGTTTAGGCAAGTCTTGAGAGCTGAACAAGTTGAGGACCTATTCACGCAATATAATGCCTTTGGTCTAACCCTTAGGAACACAGCCCTTACATGGTTTCCACCATTGAATGAGAGACAGTTTAGGAGCATAGACCAACTCTTAGAGGCTTTCATCACTGAGTTCTCTAAAAGTGGCATAAGGCATAATACTTCCTCACTGATACATAGCTTCAAGTAGACCCCTCAGGAGACCGTGAGACTTGTAGGAAGAAGGTTTAGGCAATATCTTGAGAGATGCCCTGTTCTTGAGTTACCCACACCAGCCAAACAAGTGGCCTTATTCTTGGATGGATTGCTAAGTACAAAGTTGCGATCCTATGTGTACTTGAAGGACCCTAGGACCATAGAAGAGTGTGTACGCATGTGCATTGACATTGAGGATAACCTAGGGGAGGAGTTAGAGCTTTCCAAAATCTACAGAGATTCTGATAGTGCCTCTAGTCTCTCTTCCTTGCAATCCACATCAAGTGAGGAACTTGCGGAGAAAGTAGCTCAAAAACTAGGTGTCTCTAGTAAACAAATTCCTAGATTTTCCCCAGTAAAGAGGTGCTATACTTGCGGTGGTGACCATATGGTGAACGTATGTCCCATCATGGCTCAACCCCAAGTGAACCCTAGCAGCCAATATTGCACCATAGAACGGAGATACACAAATCACACAGCACAAGACTGCCCATACAATAAGCAAGCAGTTAGGCAAACCTACCCTCAGCCCTATCCACAAAAGGGAAGATACCAGAACCAATACCCCCCACAACAATATGGTAGACCACAACAATCCTATCAACAACCCTACCAAAACCAACAAAGGCCTCAACCTGTGTTAGCTCAACAACCTCCAACCCCAGCTAATGTGATTCTTGTGAAGTATGCAGCCGCAAAAGAGAACCTGAATAGAGCCATAGTCCCAGTGACTCCGTTGCTTTCAGAAAGTGACCCGAGTGATCATAGTTTTGATTCCACTCACATAGATAGTCCACATGCTTACTATATGCAGTCTCCTGAACATGGTGAATCCTACTATAGTGAAGAACCGAATGAACCTAGTTGGGAGCCTGATTACACAAATGTCATGTACGCAAATCCCAACACTAGACCTCAACCTAGATAGGTAAGACCCCCATTCCCTAGAGGACCATGCTATAGATGTCAAGGAGATCAGCTCATTCGTGATTTCCCAATGCCTGCATCTACACAACCACAGTCAGTAACAATACAAGGCTTTTGTCAAGATTGCAAAAAGGAACATCTCTTACGAGATTGCCCAAAGAATCCCAATAACATGCCAAAAATAACTCCAATTAACGTTATTGGTTTAGTTGTAGACTCAACAGGAAGTGTCACTTCCACTGCACCAGTGCAAGTGGTCACTAGAGCCCAGGCTTTGCAGCAGAACCCAGGAATAGGTGAAGAGAAGAGTGCAAAGGTTAGTGAAACCGAGAGCATAGCCAAGAAACGGTCGAGAGCCTGGAGGGATAGCCAAGAGAGAATGAAAAGACAATGGTCTAAAAAGATGAGCGACTTGGAGGAAAGCATAAGAGAAACAAAAGCCAAAATTGTTGAACTCACCTCTCAAACAAACTCGCACATACCACCACCACCCTCATTTCCATCACCATCTAACCCACCATCTGTCCACCTACCTCAGACCATCCCACCACCCCCTAGAGTAGGATCAGTATTAGCTGACCCCACTCCTGAAGACATAGACATGATGCTTAAGGCATATCAGGCCATAATCCAAGAAGGGCCAAATGTGACGGATCATGACAAGTGCTAGCCGAGAGCTGACCTAGAGATAGAAAGAACCAAGCTGTGCACGAAAATGGTCGCGTTGGCTCAGACCATGTTTGAAGCCAGTCGCCTCTTCAACTACTTTAGCTCAGCTAAGACACAATTGCACTTGGATGGACTCCTAGAGAAGTTAGAGAGCATAATTGCAAGATCTGCCAAGGAAGAAAAAAATCAAGGAAGAGATGAGGCAAGTAAAAGAATAAGCCTTCCCCCACAGGAAGCTTTTGTGCCCAATTCCACTGAACCAGACACCTCCTCTTCTATGAATAGGTACACACCAGAATTCCTACAAGAGATTCAAGAAGAAAAATGGGCCAATGAAAGTGAGGTCCCTCCTCCCATTGAACTTGTGGATGACACACATGATCAATTCCCACAAGATATTCCTTCCATTTATGGAGAGCAGGAGAGTGCACAAAGTCAAGAGAGGTTAGACTTCGAGTCTAACTCCCTACAAGAATTACCCCATTTCACAGGCCCATGGGAAGCCAAGTCTACTTGTATGAGAGCACCCACGGTCATGGTAAGAAACGAAGACTCAGTCATACCTAGGAATACGGAGGTAGTGAAAAACACTAAGGTGCAGTGCAACCTCACTTTAGAAGAGCTACTCAAAGTTAGGCCAGAATTATGGAAACATGTAGCTAACCAAGTGCCAGAAGTAGTGAAACCCCGTTCCCAGGTAGGTTCTCATAGAACAGTGCCAGAAATTCCTTTAGACAAGATAGGAGATATGAGTGAAGGTGAAGAAGGAAACACCTATCTTCCCATTACTCATCAGGGGTACACAACCAAGGCAATTCTAGACTCAGGTGCAAGAGTTGCTATTGCTACCACTTCCCTATGGAAGCGTTGGGGCAAGCCAGCACTCAGGCCCACGAGGATGAAATTGCAGATGGCTGATGGTCACATAGAAAGACCCTTAGGCTTGCTGGAAGGAATAACTCTCACTACATGCGGTGTTGAGTTTGAGCATACTTTTGCCATATGTGATTTCAGCAAGAACCATGCCTATGAGATGATTTTGGGAAGACCATTTATGCAACAGTTGCAACTGGTCCAGTATTGAGGAACCAATTCCTTGTATTTGCAACACTTAGGTGTTACGACCAAAGTCAATCTCAAGGATTACTCTCATAGAGATGTACCACCTATTCAATGGAATCCCATCCATAGAGCCAAGGATGACACGGAGTCCGTGCACTCCATAGGATCAGGATCCTCATGGATGCATGAAGACACTCACTTATGGATGTGTAAAGTAGCAGTAGAAGAAGAGAGGAGAGAAAAGGCCAGAGAGATAGGTGCAAAAGAAACCCATAGATCAATTCAAGACCCAGCCTATGCACCTGTTGTATTCCCTGATGAAGAGTTTGAACCTCACGGCTGGGCAAAATTTTTAGCAACAATGGATGTAGCCATCAATGAAGAACAATGGACACCCCACTGTGACGAGGAAGGCTATGACATTTCAGTTTTCTCAATAGAGCCAATCATGGGAGATGCAGTTTTAGAAGAGTGCGAACCTAGCCCTGATGCAATTGAGGATGCAAGTGACTCCGATCTAGAGTCAATCATGATGGACCCACCTTTTGCATTAGATGAAGAATACTTCTATGGAGTAGAATTTCAACCCCAGAGACACGGAGAGCTTACAAATGATGTAAGTTTAACCACACAAGTGACCCCTAAGGATGAAGGAAAGAAAAGAAAGAAGAGAGAAGTCATACCAGAAGAGGAAGAATCTTTGTTTGAGGTCCCTGACAATTTCAAAAAGTACAAAATAGATGATAGGAGAGTTATGGTAAGAATGCCTAAACGTGAAGCTCAGTCAGGAGAGGCCTATGATAACAAGGAAACCACCAAGAAAATAGTTGTAGCCATAGAAGAAGGAGAAGAGAGGTGCACTTACATAGGACATGACCTGACGGAAGAAGAAGAGCACGAGTTGATAGCCTTGCTACGAGAATACAGAGATGTATTCGCTTGGAGTTACAAGGACTTGAAGGGTGTTGACCCAGACATATGCTCACACACAATTCCCATGACCTCATACGTGAAACCCTCTAAGCAAAAGCCATACACATATAATGATAATTATGCTGTTAAGATCAAAGAGGAGATAGATAGACTGGTAGAAGCTGGATTCATCTATGAAATTGAGCACACTGAGTGGGTATCCCCCATTGTAGTGGTGCCCAAGAAGAATGGAAAGCTACGAGTATGCATTAACTTGAAAAAGGTCAATGCAGCCACTATCCGAGATAATTATCCACTTCCTATCACAGAGCATCTACTAGAAATGGTAGCAGGCAAGGAAGTGTACAGCTTCCTTGATGGATTTTCGGGCTACAATCAAGTAGCCATAGCTCCAGAAGATCAGCATAAGACAGCTTTTGCCACAGAGTGGGGCATATTTGCTTTTTGGGTAATGCCATTTGGGCTTACCAATGCACCCGCTACCTTCCAGAGGCTGATGTGTCACGTGTTTAAAGAGTTCTTGAGGAAGAATTTGGAGGTCTATGTTGATGATCTCTGTGCTCATTCCAACATTAGACACACACATATACCTGAACTCAGACAAATCTTTGACAAATGTAGAGAATATCAGGTCTGCCTGAACCCAGAAAAGTGTGTTTTCATGGTCAGGCAAGGCAAGATTCTAGGACACATAGTGTCAAAGAACGGCATATCCATGGATGAAGAGAAAGTAAGAGCCATAGCAGAGTTACCTAGGCCAAAGAATGTCAAGGAAGTACAAGCTTTCATGGGGGATTGTGGTTATTACCGACGGTTTATACACATGTATGCCATCATAGCAAAGCCTCTGTATGGCCTTTTGACTAACTTTGAGTGGACTAATGAATGTGAGGACTCCTTCAATGAGCTCAAAAGAAGATTGTGTTCAGCACCAATCTTGACCACACCAGATTGGAATAAGCCATTTCATGTTCACGTGGATGCATCCAATTATGCTATTGGATGTGTACTTGCACAACCTACGGGCGAAGGCAATATGGATCTTCCAATTGCCTATGCTAGTAGACAGTTGAATGCGGCTGAACGAAACTATACAACCACTGAACGAGAGGGATTAGGCATGGTATATGCAGTTAAAAAGTTTAGACACTATTTAATCGCAAATAAGTTTAAATTTTTTACCGATCATCAGGCATTATTGTACTTGGTAAATAAGCCATGCAATATAGCTAGATTAGTAAGATGGTTTCTCTTACTAATGGAATACGACTTTGAGGTTGTGGTAAGAAAAGGCAAGACTCACTTGAGAGCAGACCATCTCTCTAGGCTCACAACTGGAGAAGCCCCACAAGGAGTATCAGATGACCTTCCTGATGCTTACTTGTTTAATTTGGAAGTTGTACCTCAGTGGGCTAAGCCATTAGTGTCAGTCTTGACATATGGGCCTAATCACCCAGTCATAAACACTCAAGATAGAGAGGTAGTAAAAGCACAGAAGTACCATATCATGGCAGGAAGTATGTACAAACAGACCGATCATGGGATATTGGCTTGTTGTGTGGAAGAGGACGAGTACGCAAAATGGTTGCAATTAGCACATGTAGGTGCATTAGAGCAACACTACTCAAAGCAAAGAACTTTACAGACACTTAGGAGATTCGGAGTGCATTGGCCTACTATGGAAGCTGATGTCCATAAGTTGTGCAAGGAATGCCCGATCTGCTGCACTAAACCACTCGTGGAACATGCCACTCTATATCAAGTGTCCATAGTGCCGGATTGGAGTGAACCACTAGTAACCTTTCTGAGGACGAAGACATTCCCTCAAGATATGACATTGGCCAGACAAAGAAGTCTAGAACAAGAAGCCCTAGATTACTCACTCATTAGTGATAATCTATACAAGCGTGGTAAAGATGGTTACCTGAGACTATGTGTCCATGAGAGTGAGTATCTCAAGATCTTGGAAACTGCCCACCAAGGTGTAGCAGGAGGACACTTTGGACCAGATCGGGTGATCAAGGCCGTCCTATTTGCAGGACTTTGGTGGCCGACCCTTCACATGGATGCACATACCTATGTGAAACGGTGTGACATTGTCAACGAACTCAGTATCCTATACGCAAAGATGAGATGCCTTTAAAACCTATGATGGGTGGACGTGCATTCTCTAAGTGGGGAATAGACTTTGTAGGTCCTATTAATCCCCCAGCCAAGGGTTCACATGCTGAATATATCATTGTGGCCATAGACTATTTAACCAAGTGGGTCGAAGTGAAAGCTACCACAAAGAACGATGCTCAAATGATAGCTAAGTTCTTATTTGAGAATGTGTTCACAAGATACGGGCTACCTATAGAGCTAGTCAGTGATAGAGGGACTCACTTCTTGAATGAAGTTATTGAAAATCTGCTCCAAGAATTCTTGGTTATACACAAGAAGTCTGCCCCCTATCACCCACAAGCTAATTGCCAGGCTGAGAGCACAAATAAGATCCTATGCAATGTGTTGACTAAATTGGTCAATAATAAATGCTCTGATTGGGACAAACAGCTACACCATGCTGTTTGGGCATACCGAGTGGCCTATAAAACGGTACTCCAAGCCACACCCTTTCAAATGGTATTTGTGTGAAGAGATGGATAAGTATGTGTTTGAAGATGAAGAGGTGTTGCAAAATCCTTGATCTACACCAGCCAAATGAACTCCAGGAGTAGATGGTGGGCCCTTTTAGCTTGCCAATGGATGTATTAGACACCCTATGTACCTTGGAAGATCACTCTCAAAAAGATAGATCAAAACAGATAAGTTGGAGTTAGCTCAGAGGTGAAAACTTACTATTCTTGGTTCATACACCTGTCTAGTGTTTTACATAATTCTCTGAGCATAATTAGCTTAATTCCTCTTGGGGAAGTCTAGGTAACTTAAGGAGCGAACTTTCAAGAGTAATCTCATCAAAAATAATAAACCACACACTGAGAATGAGTTTTAACAAGTGATGACATCATCCCGATTTTCACGGGCTGCTACAGTTTGAGACCAGTGAGCAGACAAATCAACATAACTCAAAATGTAGGAATCCAATGATTATGAAAATTTGTATGGTTATACTAAACTGTAAGATGAATCCAACAAGCTTTAAATCACTAAAGTTGGATAAGTAACCACTGAGAAATGGCTCTGACAAGATGAGTGAAAAAGTCAGGTACCTGACAGAGAAGTGAAGATGAACAGACCCTGTTGACTTCAAATGAACATAACTGAAGATTGCAACATCCAAATTACATGAAAATTTGTGAGCATATAGTAGACTTATAGAGCTAACTTTACCAAGTTAAATCACTGAAAATGATGCACCAAGCTCAGAGAAAACATCTCTGAAATCTGACTAAGAAAACTGAGAGTAATGGCAGTGACTAGTACACTTCACAAGAACATGGAAAGATGAAACCAAATAATCATGAAACTGAAAGTATATTGCTTGTACAATACAATGACTTAGTGATACATATGTGTGCCTTATAATCACACCTTGATATGGCATAAAGGTCAGCCCTTGGAGGTCTTCACATAGGTCTCTCTAACCACGACTAAAACTGCCATCTATTTATAGTTGAGATTGGGAGGCTAACTTCCCTCAATCACTCTGTTAAAGGTATTATCGTCGTTTACTAGCTTAACTGTTAATTACTTACCGCAGCTGTTAATTACTAGTTTACAACAAAAATCCTTCAGAGACTCCAGAATCTGGTTCCACACCTGCGTACCAGATATTCCGAGTCTCTCTTTCTCTGTACTCAATCTTACCACAAGGATAGACTGACTCTAGTCACGTGGGTCCTTGGGAGTGGTAGGGGTCTGTTAGACAGAGGCCCTATACTATTTTCCCAACTTCTCACTCACTCGTCACTCCGTCAGCGCGTCTTAACTCAGTAGTTGTTTCTGATCAACCAAGGCTATCAACGTCTTAGAATCCCGTACTCCAAGATCTGCCTGCTATAACAGTTGAGCAGTAGTCCGGACTGAGAATCAATACACAAAGCGCACTGCTGGTAACTTAATATGACCACAACACGAAATTCTTCTGCATAATTTACAACTGTACTGAGTACCACATTCAAATCGCAAGACCTACTGACCATAACTTGTCGCGTACTTTATCATCATCCTACTCGCATTCAGAACACTACTGGTACTAAATTGAACACAGATAGACTACCGACCCAGTCATTCACAGAAACTCATAACTCACAATTGCACCATGTTAGTTCTTTGTACTTCTGTGCTTCACAGAAGAACGTACAGATAAACGCATTCCTGTCGACTAACGTTTAGGAAATACTTCAACCATTACCGGGTGAAATCTCTACAACACAGTATCAATTCGTAACACTGCGTATAACGTACAGACGCACACAAGCACATACACAGGAGAGGGAATGGAGCCGACGGAACAGAACAGAGTTACTCTTGCTCTACACATACAACACTTATACGTGCAATTCCCCAAACACAGGGAACTCTTTAATTCGTTACCGAACCGAATCTCACAATCGCAGTACCGACTCGTAACACCACGGTGTATCACGCATACGCAGTCAAATGATTACACAGATAAAGCACGTAGAACAGGACAGAACCAGGATACTCTACTCGTTTACACACAGTAGAAGAGTTAATCCCAAAATAGGGCTCTCACAATACACTCGCAACTTCCAAAAAAACGGGACTCCTTCTCTCGTCCCTCTGCTGTTCTTTTCATTGCTTTAAATAGAATTTTGTTACAAGGCTTGCGCGAATCTTTCTTTACCGCGTACTTCCAGAAGGGTTCTTTCTTCATTAAAACCTCTGTCTAAGTACAATTGTCCTTATTCGGCGGCCGTCTAACACTGGCACGCACGGTGGACTCGAACCCGCAAGTGCAATACTGTAGGTGATATCCTTATGCCTGGGGCTATGCATCAGAAAGACTCTGGCTAATCCTTCATAATGTCCATATTCTGCTGGTGATTCAGGAAATATCTTTCAATCCCGGATGTGTCACTGTACGTGATAGGTCGTCGCTTTCTCCAGAACTTCCTCAAACTCGTATAGCTGGTCGAGTTGCCTCTTTATGAAGTCCTGCTTTTTTATATGCTGTTGCCTCAAAAACTCATACCTAACATACTCGTATTCTTCAGCTGGACCCACCTTCTTGATCATGTGCTTTAAGCGCTTCGTCTATGGAATCAAAGTACCCTCTGTGCTGTTGAATCGTCTTCTTCTTGAAAGTTTGTGCGTGTTTTACCTTCATGGATATATTTGTGTCATACTTGTTGGAAATATCCATGTCTTCTGCAGAAGCCATGGAACCATACAGTATCCTATCACCATCTGGCTGAAATATCCTTTTACAGTGTCTGTCGGTCCATGCCAGGATTCAATCCTTTCTGATCGCATTTGTTCTAGTGGCGGAACAAGTCCACTGTTCCCAGGGTAACTTAGCAAACCGTAGGAGTCCGATCCTCTGGTGATGTTGTCGAAGTTCTTGAGTCATCTTCATCATCCGGGTATACGCATTTATAAGTGCTAGACCTTGAGCTGCCATACGCTAGAATGATGATATTTCATTCGGACATGACACTTCATGCTGCTTACCGAGATTCGAGAATCAAAAATCATCATTCTGGAGATCGATGTTGGACTTGGAACGTCTTTTACACGTGCGAAAAGTATATCATGCAAGTACCTAGGGTTCGGATACTATGCCTTCTAAGTACATACTTCGGGCGAGCCTAAATGTCCGGGTAATTTTCTTTTTGAGGGTTTCTAACATTTGCACTAAGGTGGTAGGTTCTAATAATTGAGCGTCGGTTCTGACTGCACTGAGGGCTATGGCTTGATGTAACAAAATTTCGGCTTGGGTTTGAAGAAAAGCCTCCTGGAGATAAAATTCGTTGGATAATGCCGCATCTCGGGCTGTCGTTATTTCAGTCAGTTTGGTCTGCATCTCTCTGATGCACTCCTTCTGGTTGCGTATCAGAGATTTCTTCAGTGAATCTCGTTCTCGGCGCGTCCTGTCAATATCTTTTTGGTATTGGCCTTCCTTTAGTAATTGTTTTTTGAGAATACTGTTGACCGCGTCGGCACATTCTTCGGCTCGCTGTAATTGTTCTTGAACTTGGTCGGCTTCTTTCTGTTGCTCCTGCATCTTCTGGGTGGTTTCTTGTAATTGAAGCTTCGTGTCTGCGATCAATTCTTCGAGAGCTAGGTTGATACCTTCTTGTTCTTGAAGGGCGACCTTCAGTGTTCGAATTTCCTCATGTGCGTCGTGCATGAGTTGGTCTTTGGCAGCTAGCTGGTCCAGGGCTCCATTTCGTTGTTGTACTAGCGTCTGTTCTGTCGAAATTCGTGCTTCGAGTTCTGCTAGCTGTGTCCGGAGTTGATGATTTTCGGTCTTTACGGCATCCACTTCTTCCTGGAGGGGGGCGATGTCGGCTTCCAGGGTGTCTACCTTGTGCTGGTATTCGAGTTTCAGGTGGTCCGTGGCTGCCGTAATTTGGGCGGGCAGCTGGTGTGATAACTGGATGAGGAACTGCCCCATGGAGGCAAGTTCCGAGAATGCGTTATGTGGCGGTGGTGGTGGAGGATGACGAGGTTGAGAGGATGTGTCGGTGAGTAGTTGCTGGGAGTTTGGCGGAGCGTAGTTAGGGGAGGAAGAGGAAGATGCTGCGGGTTCATTGAGGGGTGGTTCCGGTGGGGGTAGGGGTTTGGCAGGAGGTGGTGTAGGGAGGACGATATCTGAGGGGTTTACCTTGGCGAGTGTTTGTTGTATGGTTTCTGTCTGGTTGATGGCGTCGATGAGTTGATCCAGGGCTTTGGTGGCCGATTCCTGTTCATCCTGGTGCTGCTCATATTCTTTTTCTGTGGATACTATTTCTGTCTCTGCTTGATCCTGCTGGTCTGGTTGCTCCGTCGATGTTTCGGTGTGTGTGGCGGTGTCGTGGTATGTTTCCTCTTGGTCGTCTGGCTTGGTCTCCTGATCTTTTCCGGCGGATCCTTGGACTTCACTTTCCGAGGAGCTGATCCGAATTCGCTTGGTACGGAAGAGCTGATTAATCTCTTCGTCTTCTTCTTCACTGTCCTCGATTGGTTGTGCGGATTCTTTGTGTCGAAGTGCGGGGCCTGCGGGTGGGGGTTGTGCGGCGAGAATGGTTGGGAAGAGGAAGGAGATGATGTGGGGAAGGCGAGAGCGGGGGGTAGAACCCTTTTGGAGCTGTTTTACGATAGCTACACATTCTTTATGGATTCTAAGGAAAAAATAGGAGGCAAAGTTTACAGGTTCGCGGGCAGCTAAATCTAAGGCGGAGTAGAAGGGGCGAGAGATGCCATATGTTCGTTTTTGCAAGTTAAGGATGGCTACAAGGAACTGGAGGGCGGATCGCTCGGGTTCTGGGCGGCATAGGATGGCGTATTCGTTTGATGAGGAGCGGGGAAAGAGTTCGGACATACGGGCGGCAGGGATGCTTGGACCGGTTTCGCGGCCTTGCGGGGGGAGGCGGTAGGCGTCGGCGAAGGCTTGGAAGGTGATGACGGTTCTATTTGGGAGGGAAAGGAAGACCCACTGTCGCTCGGTGGCGGAGCTTTGGGCAATGGCTTGGATGATCTGTGCGGAGAAGGGATGGGCTTCCACTGAGTGCCAAGGCAACTCAGCGAAGTTGGCCAACTCTCTGCATCGCAGGTATTCGCCTACATCTGTAGGGATACCTTCGCGGAAAGAAGCGTAGTTGGCTAGTGCTTCCATGGCGTTCACAGTGCACACTTACAGAAAACACAGAATACACAATCACGAAAACACAATAGCGGTTTTTGGCATAACTCTGGGGTTTAAATATGGAGAACATGGTTTGGAGGTGATTATCATTGTGTGGTGCGGGAATGATACGGTTTGCATGCTATCGTGCGTACTGAGTGACCGGTAGGAAGAGGCGGCTGGTATCATAAAGATTTGTACAAAAGACGGCTAAAAGCAAAACATAAAAATTTATACAAAACGTGGCTCGTCGCCGAATAATTAAGGCGTACTGGCTCGTCGCCGAAGAGTACAAGCTGTCCTACCGAAAAGATTGGCGTCTTCAAATATCGAACGTGTGTCTTAGCTTGCCTTAGTTGAACTTCGCGCATAGTTAAAAAACTGAGCCATCGGTGCTCATCAAGTTCTCTGAGTGCATCCATTCGTGCTGTCAGTGAAGATTCCGGTAGCATCTTCTGAGTGATTGCTACCCGCAAACTTGGGATGACTACTTCCATGGGGGCGATTGCTTCTAAGCCATAAGCTAACTTAAAAGGTGTCAAGCCTGTTGTTACTTTATATGTAGTTCGGTATGCCCATAATACTGCAGGTAGTAGTTGATCCCATCTTTCCGGTGCTTCCATGATCAATTTCCGGAGGATGTTTAACAGTGATTTGTTTGTACTTTCAGCCAATCCATTGGCACGTGGATAATAAGGAGAGCTAAATTTATGTGTGACTTGGAAAGACTGCGTGAGTGCCTTCATTAAATTGTTTGCAAAATGA
Source organism: Ceratopteris richardii (assembly GCA_020310875.1). Lineage (NCBI taxonomy): Eukaryota > Viridiplantae > Streptophyta > Polypodiopsida > Polypodiales > Pteridaceae > Ceratopteris > Ceratopteris richardii. The sequence continues at coordinate 72,555,860 of CM035426.1, read as the reverse complement.
GTGCCTTGATCTGAGACAATTTCCAGTGGTAAACCAAATCGTGGGAAGACATCCGTAAGTAGACATTTTGCTACCATAACTGCTGTTGTAGACCGCAAAGCCCAAGCTTCTGCCCATCTAGTTGCGTAATCTGTGCAAGTCAGTATGTATCGATTGTTACTGGATACTGCTGGAGGTGTAATTGGCCCAATAAAATCTAAACCCCATTTCTGAAAAGGTTCTAATGGTAAGATGGGTTGCAGGGGAAAAAGATGCCGTTGTAAAGGCTGACCAACTCTTTGGCAAGCATCGCATTGTTTAACAAACTGTGAGATATCTCTGTACATAGTTGGCCACCAGAGTCCTCCTTGCAGAATTTTTCGGTGAGTTAAGTCTGCTGCAAAATGGCCACCGGAAGGAATTGAGTGAGCCAAAGTGATAACTGAGTTAACTTCATGTGGTGGAATACAGCGAAGTAGGATTCCGGTATGATCTGTATAATACAGTTCTCCAGCAACTAACCGAAATCGGCGGCTAAAAACTGCGATTTTCCTTCGAACTGCCTTGGCAGTCTCGGCTGGAAAGCGTCCTTCGGTGAGAAAAGTTAGAATCTGATCATAGTATGTAGGTGGTGTTTGTAAGTTGGGCGTCTCATCAGGTAGTGGTTCAGCATTATAAATCGCAGGAGTCGTGTCATCTATTCCTACCGGAGCTTCACCGGAATCTAGGCGTGATAAGAAATCTGCTAAGGCATGTGCATTTCCGGGTCGGTGAATGACATCATAATCGAATTCTTGTAAAAGTAGCACCCATCGTGCCAATCGTCCTCCTAAGTGCTGCTGTCTTACTAGATAAACAAGGGCAGCATGATCCACATGAAAGGTAAAATTCCGGCCTAGTAGATAATGTCTGAACTTTTTGATTGAGTAGATCAATCCTAGACATTCTCTTTCGGTGGTGGAATAGTTCTTTTTTGCCGGTGCAAGCCTTCTACTGGCGTAATAAACAGGGCGAAACCACTTATCTGTTTGCTGCATCAGAATACTGCCGATTGCAATATCTGAAGCGTCGACAAAAACATGGAACGGATTGTCCCAGTCCGGTGGTTGTAAAATTGGAGCGTGCGTCAGGAGATACTTGAGTCGATCAAATGTAGTTCGACATTCTTCAGTCCATTCAAACTGTCTAGGAGTTTTTGTGATTAGCTTGTTCAGTGGCACTGCTAGGTGAGCAAGCCACCGTAAGTGTCTGCCATGCCACCGTATTTGTCCCATAAAGCGCATTACTTCTTTCGGAGTCGTGGGTATTGGGGCTTCTAAAATCGCAGAAATCTTATCTGGGTCCACTCGAATACCTTGAGCAGATACAACATGCCCAAGTAGTTTGCCACATGAAACTGCAAACACAGATTTGCTGGGATTAAGGCAGAGTCTATATTCTCTACATTTCTGAAAACAGCATCGTAAGTGAAACAAATGGGCTATCATCTTCCCAAAGATTGAGAAGTCGTCGAGGTAGACTTGCATGAATGAAGTGAGATAAGGAGAAAATATCTCCTGCATACATCTTTGAAATGTGCTTGGTGCATTTCTCAATCCGAACCACATCACTGTGCAGGCAAAGACTCCCCAATTGGTAATGAAGGCAGTTTTTGGTATATCCTCTTCAGCCATTCTAACCTGGTTGTACCCGCTGTATCCATCTAAAAATGAATACATTTCATGGCCTGCGACTCTATCAAGCATGGTATCCAAAAAGGGGATCGGGAAAGGATCTGGTACTGTTGCTGCATTTAATTTCCGGTAATCCACACAGATTCGTAACTGCTTGTTTTTCTTTGGCACGATCATGATGGGCGAGATCCATTCAGCGTGTTCTATTGGTACAATGAATCCGACTTTTAATAGTCTATCAAGTTCGGCTTTTACCTGTGATGCATAATGGGGGTTCATTCTGTAGCTGGGTTGTCTTTTTGGTTTCACTTCCGGTTTCAACATGACCCGGTGTTGATAGATGCGCGGATCTAATCCTTTCATGTCTTTGTAATCCCATGCAAAGACGTCTGCGAATTCGCGAAGAAGTTTAATCAAATCCTCCTTAAATGTTTCCGGTAAGTTCTGCCTCATCTTCACAGGTCGTGGGTGGTCTCTATCTCCTAGATTGTACGTGATCAGCTGGTCTTCTGGAACATAAAATTGTTGAGGTTTCTCTGTATCATCTGTTGGCTTGAACAGTGGTTGTAATTCGTCGTCATGGGTTGAGGAAGTATCTTCTTGGACCGACTTTCCGGTGATAGCTACTACTGTACATACTGACGTTTTCCAGTTATCTATGACGGATTGTAGGTCAACAGTTCCTAGAGACATTAAATCGGCATTACTCTTCAGAAATTGCTCTTCTTCATCATCTGACAGTCCATCTAACATATGAACTGGTTCAGCAAAGTACGGTCTGGCGTGAGGTTCGCAAGATTGCATAGCATCTAGTTTCACCACATGTTTACGATGGGCATCCTTGAATGTAAGCTCTTGTGCAGACCAGTCCTGTATTACCTTAGCATGCTTCAGCCAAGGTCGGCCGAAAAGAAGATTGTAATCCAAAGTGGTTTCGGGTAGATCTAGTATGACAAAAGTCATCTTGAAAGTTGTACCTTGTAGAGCGATGGGTACATTCCGCACAAGTCCTACAGGGTGGACTCTCGATTGATCCGCCATTCGAACAAAGAATTGCACTGGTTCAATTTCGGTCCAGCCTAGCCTTTTGCATAATGCTGCGGTCGCAATGTTTACGCCTGAGCCTCCATCAATCAATACTTGCGTGATCTTCTGGTTCTTATACCATACTGTGATCAAGGGCACTGCGTGGTCAATCGCAGCATCAGGTTCTGGTTGAACTGCGGCTGTCGTAGGAATGCAAGAAGGTACTGGACTGAATTGTTGCTGAAACTGTTGTCGGATCCCGGGCACTAAGGCCAGAAGTTGGCCTAGAGGCAGAGTGATGGATGCCTTGGACAAAATTTCCCAGGCTTGTTGGGCTTGACTGTCTTGTTCTTTTGGACTTGAAAGTTCTACTGGCACAGAAGTGTCTGTTGTTGTCTCTACTGATGATGATGGCCCTACTGATGCATCCTTTTGTGTTGTTTCGTCCTTTGATGAAGAAGCCTGGGTCACCGGAATAGGTTCTGGGAACACTGGTGGTTCTGTTGTGGTCCAGTGACTAGCTTTGTTATACATCCTTCGTTGTTCTTGTATCCCTGGTTCAAAGATTTCTGCTGCCGACTGAAGTTGTTTACCGGAACGGGTCTGGACTGTAGCAGTTTGTATCTCGATCGGTGTAATTTTTACCATGTTGGCCATTGGATTCTGGTGTTCCTTCTTTCTTTGATCATACTCCATTGCATCCTTACAAAACCTTCTAATGTGGCCGAATTCGCCGCAGAAATGACAGCGTGGAGGTGGTAATTCAGGGTTTTCTGGTGGTGGTCCATTCTGCCATCGGTTGGCATTATAAGTGTTGTTTCTCTGTCCTCGGTAGTTCCGATATCCTTGTTGTTGATTGTTTCTCTGTTGCGGAGGCACATAGTGATTTACTGGTTGGCCATGTTCTTGGATGACTGCATTGACGGTTGCTGTCCCTTGTATTCTAGCGTTGTAGACACAGTTTCCGGTGGTGTGTCCGGTAACGTTGCAGATAGCGCAAAACACTTGGTTCAGTGCACAGTTGGTACTCGTATGCCCCGAATTTTTGCATGTGGTGCAGTATACTTGCCTGGCGATATCTTCAGCCATATTTTTGTTTGTTTTTAACCATTCCAAGTCTTCTAAAAATCCACCAACCTTTGATTCTAGCTGTAGAGCCATTGCAATGACGGCATCCAAGGTCATAGCTCCGACACATCTTATGATCATGATCTGCTTCAGCTGTGGGGTTAATCCGTTGATAAACCATTGAGAGATGACATCATCAGGTAGATTAGCGTGAGCCTGTGGTATCTGCCGTAAATGTGTTCTAAAGAGGGTAGCGTACTCCTGGACGGTCTGATTCACCTTCTGTCTGTTGTTCTGTAGATACTCAAAGATTTCAGCGGGATTCTTCTTTAGTCTGAATCGCTGTAAAAAGGCGTCTCGTACTGCATCGTAAGTACCGAAATGATTGATATCATATTCCGTGAGCCATCTCGCCGCTTCATTGATCAGTGTAGATTGAAAAACAATGGCTTTATACGCCTGATCTGGTGGATGGTTAAGAACTGCATAACTTATCTCGAAAGTTCGTACGTGGGCGTCTGGGTCGTCTCCTGGGAATCCGCCGAATTTCGTATAGGTTACTCCTGTTGGAGGTGGCCTTGGCGGTCCTAGCTGTTGTTGTTGTTGGTGTTGTTGTTGGTGTTGCCCGCTCATTGTGAAGGGTTCAGGGTTTCCTTCCGTATCTCGGGATTGATTGGGTGAACTATCGGGACTTGTATCACCGGATGGTGCGTTTTCCGGTGTGCTGTTTCGACTTAGGATGCTTCGGATCTCTGTTTCGAACAGCTTTCCTTCCTTCTGGATGTCTAATATTCGAAATCTTTCTTCCAAACACGAAGGTTGAGCCGATGATTCCGCAAAAAAGGCTAACCCTTTGCCAGCGATCGGTGATTCTATTACCGGAATCTCACCGGAATGAACCGAAATTGGGCGAGAATGCCCTGTTTTACTACTTTTACCAAATTTTTCTAACGTATTTCTGACCGTGGATAACTCTAAATCTTTATCTGATATTGTTAAACTAGGTTCCAACGGCGTTTTGATAGAGTCTAGACTTGCTATATCTTCGATAGGCCGGGTCGAAGTAGCATCCGAATGTATCGAAGGCGTTGTCCGTTCTACCGGAATATGACCGGAATCAGTTGTAACGTTTCCATTTTTCTTGACCACTTGGTCAGATCTAGTTATGCCTACTTCTCCCGAGGCTATCTTTTGTGATTTTCGTACTTCAATCTGACGATTCTTAGGATATGTTTCGCCCGATCGAGTGACCGGCATGTATCATTGCCCAGTGATACTATCTGAGCAGTTCGCAACAATCTGGATCTGTTGCTACTGTCAGTGAAGCAAATGTTGCTGGATGTTTGCTTCTTACAAACCGTTAGCACTCTAATGCCACTGTCTCACAAGTGACTCGTAATCAAATGCTACTTTACCGCAGAGACTGGTAATCAGTTGCCACTTTCCACATACAACGGGTCAGAGAACTGGCAAACGGATGCCACTTTCCCACAGACGGCGCCAAATGTTAAAGGTATTATCGTCGTTTACTAGCTTAACTGTTAATTACTTACCGTAGCTGTTAATTACTAGTTTACAACAAAAATCCTTCAGAGACTCCAGAATCTGGTTCCACACCTGCGTACCAGATATTCCGAGTCTCTCTTTCTCTGTACTCAATCTTACCACAAGGATAGACTGACTCTAGTCACGTGGGTCCTTGGGAGTGGTAGGGGTCTGTTAGACAGAGGCCCTATACTATTTTCCCAACTTCTCACTCACTCGTCACTCCGTCAGCGCGTCTTAACTCAGTAGTTGTTTCTGATCAACCAAGGCTATCAACGTCTTAGAATCCCGTACTCCAAGATCTGCCTGCTATAACAGTTGAGCAGTAGTCCGGACTGAGAATCAATACACAAAGCGCACTGCTGGTAACTTAATATGACCACAACACGAAATTCTTCTGCACAATTTACAACTGTACCGAGTACCACATTCAAATCGCAAGACCTACTGACCATAACTTGTCGCGTACTTTATCATCATCCTACTCGCATTCAGAACACTACTGGTACTAAATTGAACACAGATAGACTACCGACCCAGTCATTCACAGAAACTCATAACTCACAATTGCACCATGTTAGTTCTCTGTACTTCCGTGCTTCACAGAAGAACGAACAGATAAACGCATTCCTGTCGACTAACGTTTAGGAAATACTTCAACCATTACCGCGTGAAATCTCTACAACACAGTATCAATTCGTAACACTGCGTATAACGTACAGACGCGCACAAGCACATACACAGGAGAGGGAATGGAGCCGACGGAACAGAACAGAGTTACTCTTGCTCTACACATACAACACTTATACGTGCAATTCCCCAAACACAGGGAACTCTTTAATTCGTTACCGAACCGAATCTCACAATCGCAGTACCGACTCGTAACACCACGGTGTATCACGCATACGCAGTCAAATGATTACACAGATAAAGCACGCAGAACAGGACAGAACCAGGATACTCTACTCGTTTACACACAGTAGAAGAGTTAATCCCAAAACAGGGCTCTCACAATACACTCGCAACTTCCAAAAAAACGGGACTCCTTCTCTCGTCCCTCTGCTGTTCTTTTCATTGCTTTAAATAGAATTTTGTTACAAGGCTTGCGCGAATCTTTCTTTACCGCGTACTTCCAGAAAGGTTCTTTCTTCATTAAAACCTCTGTCTAAGTACAATTGTCCTTATTTGGCGGCCGTCTAACAACTCTCCAAGCAATCAATGATTGATTTGATTCTCTACCTACCACAAATCACGAATTCGTGGCTCCTCTTTCCCTTTTTGATCATGTGGACTCAACCACTTAAGATTCTCTTACTTTTACATTAAGTAAACTCTTCAAAAAATTACAAGAGGTAGTTCACAAGTGAACTTTACATAGTCTTCTTTTTAAAGCTTCTTCTAAGACTTTGTGAGACTCAAGCCAATACTTAGGCTTGTCATAGACTTGCTCCAACAGCTCTCCCTCAAGGCAAGTATGCTTGAGGTCTTCAATCTTCCAAGATTACCTGCAAACCAATCATAGCCTTGAATTTGCAAAGCTTTGTACCATCCAATGCTTTGATTAGAATATCTGCACATTGTTGATGAGTGGACACATATGATATTTTGAATCTCTTTGCTTAGAACCTTTTCTCGTACATACTGATAATGAACTTCAATATGTTTAGTCCTTGCATGAAAAATAGGATTAGCAGCCAAGTGAATAGAACTCATATTGTCACCAAAAATAGTTGGAGTTCCAAACTCCAATCCAAGATCTTTGAACAATGTCTTCATCCACATAGCTTCTTGAGTAGCTATGGCAAGACCTCTGTATTCAGCTTCAGTAGAAGAGAGAGCAACTGTGGGTTGCTTCTTGGATGACCATCAAATAAGCTTTCAACCTGCAAAGGTAAGATAACCTGAAGTGATCCTTCTATCTTCCTTGGAACCAGCCCAATCAGCATCAGAAAATAGCTTCAAACCTAAATAAGATACATAAGGATAATAAAGTCCTTCATTTATGGTTCCTTTGAGATACTTGAGAATCCTTTTGGCAGCATCCATATGTGGTTTCCTTGGTGTGTGCATAAATTGACTTAGCACACTCCCAGTGTAACATATATCTGTGAAGAGATGGATAGGTATGTGCTTGAAGATGAAGAGGTGTTGCAAAATCCTTGATCTACACCAGCCAAATGAACTCCAGGAGTATATGGTGGGCCCTTTTAGCTTTCCAATGGATGTATTAGACACCCTATGTACCTTGGAAGATCACTCTCAAAAAGATAGATCAAAACAGATAAGTTGGAGTTAGCTCAGAGGTGAAAAACTTGCTATTCTTGGTTCATACACCTGTCCAGTGTTTTACATAATTCTCTGAGCACAACAACAATTAGCTTAGTTCCTCTTGGGGAAGTCTAGGTAGCTTAAAGAACTAACTTTCAAGAGTAATTTCATCAAAAATAATAAACCACACACTGAGAATGAGTTTTAACAATTGATGACATCATCCCGATTTTCACGGGCTGCTATAGTTTGAGACCAGTGAGCAGAAAAATCAACATAACTCAAAATGTAGGAATCCAATGATTATGAAAATTTGTATGGTTATACTAGACTGTAAGCTGAATCCAACAAGCTTTAAATCACTGAAGTTGGATAAGTAACCACTGAGAAATGGCTCTGAAAAGATGAGTGCAAAAGTCGGGTACCTAACAGAGAAGTGAAGATGAACAGACACTGTTGACTTCAACTGAACATAACTGAAGATTGCAACATCCAAATGACATGAAAATTTGTGCGCATATAGTAGACTTATAGAGCTAACTGTACCAAGTTAAATCACTGAAAATGATGCACCAAGCTCAGAGAAAACATCTCTGAAAGCTGACTGGGAAAACTGAGAGTAATGGCAGTGAGTAGTACACTTCACAAGAACATGGACATATGAACTCAAATAATCATGAAAATGAAAGTATATTGCTTGTACAATACAATGACCTTACTGGTACATATGTGTGCCTTGTAATCACACCTTGATATGTCATAAAGCTCAGCTCTTGGAGATCTTCACATAGGCCTCTCTAACCACGACTAAAATTGCCATCTATTTATAGTTGAGTTTGGGAGGCTAAGTTCCCTCAATCACTCTACAATCAATCAATGATTGATTTGATTCTCTACCTACCACAAATCACGAATTCGTGGCTCCTCTTTCCATTCTTGATCAAGTGGACTCAACCACTTAAGATTCTTTCACTTTTACATTAAGTAAACTCTTCAAAAGTTACAAGAGGTAGTTCACAAGTGAACTTTACATAGTCTTTATTTTAAGGCTTTTTCTATGACTTTGTGGGACTCAAGCCAATACTTAGGCTTGTCATAGACTTGCTCCAACAGCTCCCCCTCAAGCCAAGTATGCTTGAGGTCTTCAATCTCCCAAGATTACCTGCAAACCAATCATAGCCTTGAATTTGCAAAGCTTTGTACCATCCAATGCTTTGGTTAGAATATCTGCACATTGTTGATGAGTGGACACATATGATATTTGAATCTCTTTGCTTAGAACCTTTTCTCGTACATACTGATAATGAACTTCAATATGTTTAGTCCTTGCATGAAAAATAGGATTAGCAGCCAAATGAATAGAACTCATATTGTCACCAAAAATAGTTGGAGTTCCAAACTCCAATTCAAGATCTTTGAATAATGTCTTCATCCACATAGCTTCTTGTGTAGCTATGGCAAGACCTCTATATTCAGCTTCAGTAGAAGAGAGAGCAACTGTGTGTTGCTTTATGGATGACCATGAAATAAGCTTTGAACCTGCAAAGGTAAGATAACCCGAAGTGCTCCTTCTATCTTCCTTGGAGCCAGCCCAATTTGCATCAGAAAATAGCTTCAAACCTAAATCAGATACATAAGGATAATAAAGTCCTTCATTTATGGTTCCTTTGAGATACTTGAGAATCCTTTTGGCAGCATCCATATGTGGTTTCCTTGGTGTGTGCATAAATTGACTTAGCACACTCACACTGTAACATATATCTACTCTTGTCAATGTGGCATAGTTGAGACTACCCACTAGACTTTGATATGATGTGATGTCCTCTATGAGTTCACCTTCATATGAGCTCAATTTGTGATTGACCTCCATTGGAGTACCTGCAATCTTACAATCTTGCATCTTGAATTTTGCCAAAATGTCCTTAATGTACTTCCTTTGAGTGAGAAACAAACCATGATCTTTGTAGACAACTTCCAAACCTAGGAAGTAAGTAAGTGAACCCAAATCACTTATCTTGAACTCTTCTCTCATCTGATCTTTGATCTTCTTCATACCATCTGCATCATTTCCTGTCAATATAATATCATCTACATATACACATAGGTAGATGACCTCGGAATTACTCTTTTTAACAAAGAGTGAAGGATCTGCCTTGCTTGGTTGAAAGCCTTTGTCCTGCAAGAATGAAACAAGCCTGAAATTCCAAGCTTTTGGAGCTTGCTTGAGACCATACAATGCTTTGTTAAGTTCACACACATAATCAGGATAAACTTGGTTCTCAAAACCAAGTGGTTGTGCCATATATACCTCTTCTGTTATCCAACCATTCAAGAATGCATTCTTTACATCTAGTTGAAGTATCTTCCAATTCTTGGAAGAGGCAATACTAAGCAAAACCCTAATAGTAGGCATCTTTGCCACAGGAGAGAAGGTCTCCTCATAATCAATTCCTTGAGTTTGTGCAAAGCCTTTTGCTACAAGCCTTGCCTTATACCTGTTAATTGAACCATCAGAATTCTTCTTGAGTTTATAGACCCATCTTAAGCCTATTACCTTCTTGGATGAAGTCTTGGGCACCAAATCCCAAGTGTTGTTTTCCTGAACTGCTTCAATCTCTTCCTTCATTGCATGCTTCCATTCTGATTTTGCTTTGGCCTCTTCAAATGATGATGGCTCCTCTTGGTTTATATCCTGTGCTATGTAGATAGAGTGTTTAGTTACTAATGAGGTGTCAAACCCATACCTTTCAGGCTTTTTCTTTTCCCTCATAGATCTTCTTAGGCCATGATGTGATGATTCTGCCTCATGTCCAAGTTCCTGCAATTTTGCTTTACCTTTAGACTTCCATGATTTGATCTTTTCCATCTGAGATTCTTCATCATCCTCTGAGGTGTCTTGTTCTTCAATCTTTGATTGTTCTCTACCAAGCTTTGGAAAATCTTCTTCAAGATTATATGGAAAATTTACCTTCCTGCATGAATCTTCATACCATGAATTGTTCTCATCAAAAACTACATCTCTGCTTACCAAGAATCCTTTGTTGGTAGGGTTGTATAACCTGTAGCCCTTTTGATTGTTGTCATATCCAATAAATACACACCTTTCTGCCTTTGGATCCATCTTGCCTCTAACCTGTGAAGGAACATGAGCAAAAGCAATACATCCAAAAATTTTACAATGATATAAGCTTGGTCTTCTTCCATTCCAAGCCTCATATGGAGTCATCCCATCAAGGGATTTCGAAGGCAACCTGTTAATAAAGTAAGTGGCTGTAGATACAGCCTCAGCCCATAAGTAATTAGGTAAATGCTTTTCATTTAACATAGACCTTGTAGCTTCAACAATTGTCCTACTCCTCCTTTCTGCCACTCCATTTTGCTCAGGAGTGTACCTTGTAGTTACCTCTCTTTTGATTCCTCTTTCTTGAAGAAAAGAATCAAACTCATGGGAGAAGTATTCTCCCCCTCCATCTGACCTTAGCCTTTTTAGTGATTTACCTCTTTGATTCTCCACAAGAGCCAAATATCTTTTGAAACATGAAAAAACTTCATCTTTGTATTTCATAAAGAATAGGATAGTCCATCTGCTGCAATCATCAATAAAGGAAACATAATACCTTGATCCAGATATTGAAGCTTCCTTGCTAGGTCCCCATACATCTGTATGAACCAACTCCAAGAGATCTCCATGCATATAACCTTTCTTCATGAATGGTAACATGTGAGACTTTCCAAATTGACATGCACTACACTTATAAATCATATGTTGTTTTGACAAATTAGGAAGTCCAAGTACACTTTGGTCCCTGCAGATTTGCTTTAATGACCTTTCACCAATATGTGCTAACCTTTTGTGCCATACTTCCAATTCTGTGAGTGTCTGACTACCATAATTCAAGAGAGCAATGTTTCTAGTGTCCTGTAATTCAAATGTGAACAATCTACCTCTCTTTTAACCTTTTGCAATTCTTCTGAATCCTTGACTTGAATCTTCAACAAATACTCCTGCTTTTGTGAACCTGACTTGCAACCCTTTCTCTACTATCTACCCAACACTTATCAAATTCTTTGTAATGGTAGGGACATAGAGTACCTTACTGAGTAGGTTGATGTTTCCATCAGGTGCTTTGACATTGCCTATTTTCTCCACAGAATGTTTTGTATCATCTCCTGTTTGTACCTCATGCTTATTCCTCATGCTTATTCCTTGGATCTTCTAAATCTGATAGGAGTGCCACATTTCCTGCCACATGATTTGAACAACCTGAATCTATGTAGAAAACATGCTCATCAGATTTACCTTTTGGCATAGCCATGTTCATGATCAATAATGAATCCTCTTTGTTTGAGTCTTCTGTGTAGTTATTGTAGTCTCTCCTTCCTTTCTAGCCTCCTTGATAGTTTGAATGATTGTAGTTGTTGTAGTTGCCATGGTAGTTGTTGAACCTTCCTCTTGAGTAGCCATAACTTCCTCTATTGTATCCTCTTCCTCTTTGATTCTTGGAATTCCTAAAGCAATTTTCAGTTGTATGATTAGTTAATCCACAAATAGAACATGAGTTGGAGTCTTGGGATCTCCCCCTGCCTTGTCTACCTCCTCTTCCTCTACCTCTGCCATGTCTTCCTCTACCTGCATAGTTAGCTTGATATGTACCTGCTTCATCATCCACTTTCTTTGCCTTTCCTTTGTTATCTTTAGACTTGCTTTTATTCGTGTATAAAGCTGAAGATTGATTATCTTTAGAGCTTTCTCCATTTTTGATAAGCTTTGCCTCTTGAGTAAGTAGTTGTCCAATGAGTGTGTTGAAATCAGGTACATGCATGTCCATGTACAAATCCATAGCTGTGGTGAATGCTTCCCACTTGTCATCTGCCTTCAAGCCATTGATGACCTGCCTTACAATTTGTTCTTCATCTATTACCTCTCCAATGCTTCCCAACTGATCCGCTATGTCCTTGAGCTTTGTGACAAAATCAGTCACATTTTGTTTGGGAGCCTTCTTGAGAGTTGTGAAATCCAACCATAGTTGATGCTTCCTAGCTTTAGTACTTGAAGAAAAGAAAGCTTCAAGTGCATCCCACACTTCCTGAGATGTCTTACAACTTCTAATGTGAGGCAACAAAAAATCTGAGATAGAGTTGAGGAGATAAGACCTTGCAAGTGCATCCTTGGAGCACCATGTGCTCAATCTTTCTTGCTCTTCTTGTGTTGGTTGACTTTTGTTCCTGAAACTTGGCATAACTTCATCTCCAGCCACATAACCATATAAACTTCTACCTTGGAGATAAGCTTCCATTCTTAATGAACAAGCTGAGTAGTTACCTCTGTCCAATTTGTCAATTGATGAAGGAAATCCATCTGCCATGTTGTCCAACCTTGCTCTAATACCACTGTGAAGAGATGGATAGGTATGTGCTTGAAGATGAAGAGGTGTTGCAAAATTCTTGATCTACACCAGCCAAATGAACTCTAGGAGTATATGGTGGGCCCTTTTAGCTTGCCAATGGATGTATTAGACACCCTATGTACCTTTGAAGATCACTCTCAAAAAGATAGATCAAAACAGATAAGTTGGAGTTAGCTCAGAGGTGAAAAACTTGCTATTCTTGGTTCATACACCTGTCCAGTGTTTTACATAATTCTCTAAGCACAACAGCAATTAGCTTAACTCCTCTTGGGGAAGTCTAGGTAGCTTAAAGAGCTAACTTTCAAGAGTAATTTCATCAAAAATAATAAACCACACACTGAGAATGAGTTTTAACAACTGATGAAATCATCCCAATTTTCACGGGCTGCTACAGTTTGAGACCAGTGAGCAACAAAAATCAACATAACTCAAAATGTAGGAATTCAATGATTATGAAAATTTGTATGGTTATACGAGACCGTAAGCTGAATCCAACAAGCTTTAAATCACTGAATTTGGATAAGTAACCACTGAGAAATGGCTCTGACAAGATGAGTGAAAAAGTCGGGTACCTGACAGAGAAGTGAAGATGAACAGACACTGTTGACTTCAACTAAACATAACTGCAGATTGCAACATTCAAATGACCTGAAAATTTGTGAGCATATAGTAGACTTATAGAGCTAAATTTACTAAGTTAAATCACTTAAAATGATGCACCAAGCTCAGAGAAAACATCTCTGCAACTTGACTGAGAAAACTGAGAGTAATGGAAGTGAGTAGTACACTTCACAAGAACATGGACATATGAACTCAAATAATCATGAAAATGAAAGTATATTGCTTGTACAATACAATGAACTTACTGATACATATGTGTGCCTTGTAATCACACCTTGATATGGCATAAAGCTCAGCTCTTGGAGATCTTCACATAGGTCTCTCTAACCACGGCTAAAATTGCCATCTATTTATAGTTGAGTTTGGGAGGCTAACTTCCCTCAATCACTCTCCAATCAATCAATGATTGATTTGATTCTCTACCTACCACAAATCATGAATTCGTGGCTCCTCTTTCCATTCTTGATCAAGTGGACTCAACCACTTAAGATTCTTTCACTTTTACATTAAGTAAACTCTTCAAAAGTTACAAGAGGTAGTTCACAAGTGAACTTTACATAGTCTTCATTTTAAGGCTTTTTCTATGACTTTGTGGGACTCAAGCCAATACTTAGGCTTGTCATAGACTTGCTCCAACAATATCTACTCTTGTCAATGTGGCATAATTGAGACTACCCACTAGACTTTGATATGATGTGATGTCCTCTATGAGTTCACCTTCATGTGAGCTCAATTTGTGATTGACCTCCATTGGAGTACCATGATCTTTGTAGACAACTTCCAAACCTAGGAAGTAGGTAAGTGAACCCAAATCACTTATCTTGAACTCTTCTCTCATCTGATCTTTGATCTTCTTCATACCATCTGCATCATTTCCTGTCAATATAATATCATCTACATATACACGTAGGTAGATGACCTCGGAATTACTCTTTTTAATAAAGAGTGAAGGATCTGCCTTGCTTGGTTGAAAGCCTTTGTCCTGCAAGAATGAAACAAGCCTGAAATTCCAAGCTCTTGGAGCTTGCTTGAGACCATACAATGCTTTGTTAAGTTTACACACATAATCAGGATAAACTTGATTCTCAAAACCAGGTGGTTGTGCCATATATACCTCTTCTGTTATCCAACCATTCAAGAATGCATTCTTTACATCTAGTTGAAGTATCTTCCAATTCTTGGAAGAGGCAATACTAAGCAAAACCCTAATAGTAGGCATCTTTGCCACAGGAGAGAAAGTCTCCTCATAATCAATTCCCTGAGTTTGTGCAAAGCCTTTTGCCACAAGCCTTGCCTTATACCTATTAATTGAACCATCAGAATTCTTCTTCAGTTTATAGACCCATCTTAAGCCTATTACCTTCATGGATGAAGTCCTGGGCACCAAATCCCAAGTGTTGGTTCCTCAAGTGCTTCAATCTCTTCCTTCATTGCATGCTTCCATTCTGTTTTTGCTTTGGCCTCTTCGAATGATGATGGCTCCTCTTGGTTTATGTCCTGTGCTATGTAGATAGAATGTTTAGTTACTAATGAGGTGTCAAACCCATACCTTTCTGGTTTTTTCTTTTCCCTCATAGATCTTCTTAGGCCATGATGTGATGATTCTGCCTCATGTCCAAGTTCCTGCAATTTTGCTTTACCTTTAGACTTCCATGCTTTGATCTTTTCCATCTGAGATTCTTCATCATCCTCTAAGGTGTCTTGTTCTTCAATCTTTGATTGTTCTCTACCAAGCTTTGGAAAATCTTCTTCAAGATCATATGGTAAATTGATCTTCCTGCATGAATCTTCATACCATGAATTGTTCTCATCAAAAACTACATCTCTGCTTACCAAGAATCCTTTGTTGGTAGGGTTGTATAACCTGTAGCCCTTTTGATTGTTGTCATATCCAATAAATACACACCTTTCTGCCTTTGGATCCATCTTGCCTCTAACCTATGAAGGGACATGAGCAAAAGCAATACATCCAAAAATTTTACAATGATCTAAGCTTGGTCTTCTTCCATTCCAAGCCTCATATGGAGTCATCCCATCAAGGGATTTTGAAGGCAACCTGTTAATCAAGTAAGTGGCTGTAGATACAGCGTCAACCCATAAATAATTAGGTAAATGCTTTTCATTTAACATAGACCTTGCAACTTCAACAATTGTCCTATTCCTCCTTTCTGCCACTCCATTTTGCTCAGGAGTGTACCTTGTAGTTACCTCTCTTTTGACTCCTCTTTCTTGAAGAAAAGAATCAAACTCATGGGAGAAGTATTCTCCCCCTCCATCTGACCTTAGCCTTTTTAGAGATTTACCTGTTTGATTCTCCACAAGAGCCAAATATCTTTTGAAACATGAAAAAACTTCATCTTTGTGTTTCATAAAGAAAAGGATAGTCCATCTGCTGCAATCATCAATAAAGGAGACATAATACCTTGATCCAGATATTGAAGCTTCCTTGTGTTGGGAGAGAATGGTTGGATGCACTCAGAGATTGAGTAGGTGCTGCTAAACCTGCTTCACAGCCCTCCTTTGACTCCAAGAATGCTTAGCACACTTGATTAGCTTCCAATTGATACCAAGAAATTATATATGTACTTTGCAAATGATATGTGTAATGATCAAATCAAAACAGACTACTTGAGACTTCAAGAATCCAAGAAAACTTGCTATTTTGGTATTGACACCTGCTCAGTCTTTCACTCAGTATGACCAGCACTCTTACAATTGATCAAATTACTTCTGGACATATTAAATTAGCTTAACAAGCTACCATTTGCAAGTGGAATGAGAAGAAATGACAAACTATACTCTGAGAAAGAAGTTTAGCAAAATTATATGTACCCCCGACTTTTTAGGAACTCTGCAGAAAAATACCAGAGACCACTTCGAGCAAGATTTCTCCGAGATGGCTGATCCAATGATCTTCAAATTTTGAAGGTATGTAGTATGCTTGGAGCTGGTTCCAACAAGCCTTGAATCACTTGCTTTGGTTCAGTAGGCACTGAGATATGCCTCTTTGAAGTTGACAGACTTGGAGATGATGACTCAGAGAAAACCAGAGATAGTGAATGTAAATCTTTCTATTAGTTCACATGAATGTACAATCTCATTGGCTTGATAGATGTAGCCTAATGAGTTGGAGATGTGTAGGCTATGGTGTAGCACTCACACACTCAGAAATAGTGAAGAATGGAGCTCGAAAATTCACATTCTCTACCGCGAGTTTTTTACATGACTTTTATATGTGATGGAGATACATTTGAAATTCAAATTCAAACTAAGGCTCCCTATAATCACTCATCTAAAAGTGGGGAGATATTCTCTCCACTTATGCATTCTAATTTCCACGAATCCAATCAAGTAGGTGTGATCATTTACATGCCAAGTCATTTAGACTTTTACAAGGGGTAAAGAAGTAAGAACTTATAAGCATAAGTTCACATGGTCCTTTCTTCAAGTGAATTAAGCTTCCAAATTTCCAAAACAAGTTTCCAAGGTTCCAAGCCAAGTGTGAAGGCTTGAATTGCACCAACAGCTCCCCCTCAAGCCAAACACTTTGGCTCAAGTCTTCATCTTCAATCTTCAATCACATCCTGCAATCCAATCATGGATTTGAATCTGCATAACTTGTTTCCATCCAAAGCTTTTGTAAGTAAATCTGCACATTGCATATTAGTGGACACATAAGTCAATTGAATGTCTTTGCTTAGCAACTTTTCTCTCACATAGTGGTAATGAACCTCTATGTGTTTGGTTCTAGCATGATATATTGGATTAGCTGCAAGGTGAAGAGAGCTTGTGTTATCTCCAAAGATAATTGGAGGTCTAGTGTATAGACCTAATTTTGTATACAAAAGCTTCAACCAGATAGCTTCTTGAGTGGCATTGGCTAGCCCTCTATACTCTGCTTCAGTAGATGACAAAGCTACTGTAGGTTGTTTCTTGGCTGACCAAGAAATAGGTTTATCACCTGCAAAACATATGTATCCTGATGTGCTCCTCCTATCATCCTTGCATCCTGCCCAATCTGCATCTGAATATACTTTAATGTCAATATCTGATGTATAAGGAACGTACAAACCATGGTTTTGAGTTCTTTTTAGATACTTCAAGATCTTCTTTGCTGCCTCTAGGTGAGGTACCCTTGGTTTGTGCATGA
Organism: Ceratopteris richardii; assembly: GCA_020310875.1. Lineage (NCBI taxonomy): Eukaryota > Viridiplantae > Streptophyta > Polypodiopsida > Polypodiales > Pteridaceae > Ceratopteris > Ceratopteris richardii. The sequence goes on along the minus strand of CM035426.1, from coordinate 72,538,122 downwards.
ATTGGCTTAGCACACTAACTCCATATGCTATGTCAATTCTGGTTAAGGTAGCATAATTCAAACTACCAACCATACTTTGGTATCCTGTAATGTCTTGGACTTCATCCCCTTCATGAGCACTAAGCTTTAGGTTGACCTCCATTGGATTACTTGAGACTTTAGCTTCCTGCAAGTTAAACTTCTTCACAATGTCCTATACATACTTCTTTTGAGTGATATATATACCTGAATTAGTGTAGACTAACTCAAGACCTAAAAAGTATTTCAATAATCCAAGATCATTGATCTTGAACTCCTTCATCATCTGTCCTTTGATGTGTCTAATCCCACTGACATCATTACCTGTAATGATGATGTCATCAACATAAACACACAAGTAGATTACCTCTGTACTACTCCTCTTTATGAATAGAGAAGTGTCTGCTTTACTCATCACAAATCCTTGGTCTTGGAGATATGTTGTCAACCTATAATTCCATGCTCTAGGTGCCTGCTTCAATCCATATAGAGCCTTCTTCAATTTACAAACATAATTTACCTTCTTGGGATCTTCATAGCCAGGTGGTTGTGACATGTAGACTTCTTCAGATATCCATCCATTCAAGAAGGCATTCTTGACATCTAATTGGTACATGTTCCAACTCTTGGATGCAGCTACACTCACTAGTACTCTGATTGTTGGCATCTTAGCCACAGGAGAAAATGTCTCCTCATAATCAATGCCTTGGGTTTGTGCAAAGCCCTTGGCTACCAACCTAGCTTTGTACCTGTTGATTGTTCCATCTGAGTTTCTCTTTAGTTTATAGATCCATCTGGATCCTATCACCTTCATAGAGTCCTTCTTGGGTACCAAGTCCCATGTGTCACTCTCCTTGAGAGCTTCTATTTCTTCATCCATAGCTCCTTTCCATTCTGGTTTGATGATTGCCTCTTCATATGTACCTGGTTCTTCATTCAACAAATCCTTTGCAAGATATACAGAATGTTTAGTTACAAGAGAAGTGTCATACCCATATCTGATAGGCTTCTTACTTTCTCTCTGAGATCTCCTCATAGCTTGAGTTGAGGATTCTGGCATATCCTCTAGCTTCTTCATTTTCATCTTCCCTTTGGACTTCCATGCTTTGAATTCCTCAAGGTTAATTGTGTCATCATCATCTGAGCTTGATTCTTCTTTCTGGATTGGTTCCTCTTTGGTGAGCTTTGGGAAATCTTCTTCCATATCATAAGGTAGACTAACCTTCCTGCATTCATTCTCATACCATGAGTCATTCTCATAAAAAATGACATCTCTGCTTACCTTGAAACCTTTGTTTGAGGGGTTGTAGAATCTGTACCCTTTCTGGTTCAAGTCATAACCAATGAAGATACATTTTTCAGCTTTAGGGTCTAGCTTTCCCCTTACCTGTGAGGGAATATGCACATATGCTACACAACCAAAAATTTTGCAATGATCCAATGATGGTCTCTTACCATGCCAAGCTTCATAAGGTGTCATGCCATCAAGAGACTTTGATGGCAACCTGTTGATGAGATAGGTGGCAGTAGATACACTCTCTACCCAAAGATAATTTGGCAACTTCTTTTCATTAAGCATAGACCTAGCTGTTTCTACAATGAGTCTATTCCTTCTTTCAGCTACCCCATTTTGTTCAGGTGAGTACCTTGTAGTTATTTTCCTTTTGATGCCTCTTTCCTGCAAGAAATCTTCAAACTCATTGGAGAAGTATTCTCCTCCTCCATCTGACCTTAGCCTCTTCAAGTTTCTTCCTGTTTGATTTTCAACAAGTGCAAGATACCTCTTGAAACAATTAAACACTTCATCTTTATGCTTCATAAAGTATAATACAGTCCATCTGCTATAATCATCAATGAAGGACACATAGTACCTTGATCCTGAAATGGAGGGATCCTTGCTAGGTCCCCAAACATCTGTGTGTACCAAGTCTAGGTAGTCTTCATGCATGAAACCTTTCTTTGAATAGGGCAACCTGTGAGACTTACCAAACTGACAAGCACCACACTTGTAAATCATGTGTTGCTTGGACACATTAGGTATTCCAAGCACCCATTGATCCCTGCACATTTACTTTAGGGTTCTTTCACCTATGTGACTGATAGGGCTCTTGAGCCCAAGGAAAAGATGATTATATGAGACTTTATTTGGTTTAAATCCCTCGGAATCGGTCTACTTGGATTACCTAGAGCCCACAATTATCGCACGATGGATTCTTCCTATGTCTATGTCCTAGCTCATATGTTCCCGGCAAACGCACCAAAATGATAGGGTCTTGAGCCCAAGGAAAAGATGATTATATGAGACTTTATTTGGTTTAAATCCCTCGGAATCGGTCCAATTGGATTACCTAGAGCCCACAATTATCTCGAAATGGATTTTTCTTATGGATATGCACTAGCTCATAAGTTCCCGGCAAACGCACCAAAATGAAAGGAGCTCTTAGCCCAAGAGAAAGTGCCTATTCTCGATGATATTTTGCCTAACTTTCCTGATACTAGGTCAATTTTGGTTTCCCCTAAGTCCACAAGTTCACTCCAAAGTTTTGATGGAGGAGGAGAGAAAACGCATGCGCGATTGGATATCCACCTCCAGTGGTCACTTCCTGTAACCTCCCTTTCTTCACTTAACCCCCCCCCTTCCTTTCACGTCGGGTTCACCAAAAATGTCGGCGCGAAAGGGACGGCCGGTGGCTCAGGTCGACCGCCAAAATTACGGCGCACGCAGGATGCTTCGAGCAATCTCAGGTAAAGTGAAAACTCAACGAGATCAACTCAAACTCAAAATCATTAATCACATAAATCTGAATTCTCATTTTAAAAAATTAACATATGTGGAAAAAGAACTTTTTTCCCCAACAAGAACCATTCATCTTTAATCACGAATTGATTAGCATTTTAATGGAAGCAACCTTATCATATCATCAAGAGCTGAATTCATGAAATGTTGTGAATACACTTGTGAACGTGACATGATCAAATCAGAATATCAAGCTATGTGCAAAACACACAACAGATTACCATCCATTTGAATACATGCGCAAACATAAAAGTTTGAACTTTAAAAACATAAAGTTCGATTTCCTCATACCTTACCGTTCGTCTGCAACATTTGTGAGTACTTTAAATAGTATATGCAATCAAAGAAAATTATCAATATTAAAACATCTTGCATATACGCTGGTTAATGTTCAATTGGTGTAGGATTTAAATATCGTATGATTATATTATAGAGTTCAGAACAATTTTAAACATGACTTACAAATGATGTTTAGCTCTAAGTAATTGAACTCATACTTAACACAATTAAGTTTTGCATGATTTGCTAACATATCTAAGCTTTATGTTGTGCTGAGGGATTGGATATCCTTACATGTTCAATCAACTAACTCGGTTGCGAACTAGTAATCTGTAGAAGGAAACAACTCAATTCACCATGATAAATTCCTTAATGGAGGCATAGCTGCAGTGCCTTGTTGCATGTCATGCATAACCGAACAAAGCTATACTTATTAGACACTCGCTTTTCAACCAATTTGCCTTTCAATTCGATAAGAATTTTCTTCGCATGGACAGCTCCACGTTATCTGTTATAATATATGCATGTACGATCAAAGTTGTTGAAGTTAAACAAACCTTTCCTAAATTCTGGAACATATAGATTCACATTGTGCTAGTTCCCACCAAGTTTTTTTTTCTTTTTTAATGTTTTATCGATTACTCATTTCATGTACTGAACCATAAAATTCAGAGGAATTATTAACTTGCAGGGACGGAGCATCACTCGACACAGATTCACAGAGTGGCGAAATTGTGAAAAAGGAAAGAACAGTAAAATGCATAATAACTGTCCAGATCAATTATGGTTCGAAAATAAAACATGAATCTTACCAAAACTTTCATATCATAAAATCGTTCGTCAGTTGAACATCCCAGCTTCAGAAATTGATAGAGAAACACTGAGTTAAAGAAACGTATCAGATTTCGTTGCACAGTGCCCCTCTGAAATTCCTCTGTTGCCTGCGATCCCGATCCTCCTCTGTCTGCGAAGCATGCTCCACTCTAAACTCCCTTTTTCTTTTTGTACCGCCAGAGAGGAATGATGTTTGCGCCTCCTCCCTTCCCTCTATCTCCTTCCGAGCTACCAGCCTTATCTCCCCTTGTTCTCCTACGCAGAGTCAGAAAGCACGCCTCTCCTTTCTCTGTCAGGAGAGCTTCCCCAAGCTCTGTCACCAAGGCTCCTCTCAAACGCGTACACAGAGACGAAAGAAAACCCCCCCCCCCCCAAAAAAAAAAAAACGAGAGACCAAAATCTGCCACGTCCCTCCTTTTTAAGCGATCTTCTCCCCTCGTTTGTTAGGTGAAAAAACAAAAAACGAGAAAAAGAGAAAGACGACTCTGCTCCTCTCCATTTGGATAAGGCCATTATCCCTCCACTGTGTTGCAATTGAATCGCTTGCATCATGTTGCCACATTGAGACACCAGGACCATCCTCCTTGAAAGCATGCATTTGATCACTATGCTCAACCTCAATAGTGTGAGAAACCTCAAGCTATGTGCCCTTAACGACAGCTTCAATAATATCCTTTGCTATTCTACGAACTCTTATAGTATCAGGATGAAAAGCAGGAGGAATAAAAGGCTTCAATTCTTGCTTGAGCTTCTTGAAAATGGCAGCTCCAAAAATAATGTTGACATGGATTGCAAAAGGTTTGGAGCATAAAAAAAAAAGGCTAAAAAAATAACTGCACTAGAGTCAAAAATATGTGACGAGTCATGCGTTCTGTAACATGTCTTGCAACAACATGCCCAATCTCATGGCCCAAAACTGTTGCAATTTCTTTGTCACTTGGGAACCGCTTCAAAAGCCCCGTATATACAACGATTTTTTTCTCCCGAGAGGCAAAATGCATTCACTATATCCTGATTGACAACTAGCACCTCCCATTTTGTATTCTTAAGGTGGTCCACAAATGGTTGAGCCTTTGATTTTAGCCCTTTCTTGTGGCTCTTATTCATCCACTGATCATCAAAGTTCTCCTCTCTCTCCCCCCACTCACCAATGAGCTGCCTTCCTTTGTGCACAACGGCTTGTATTGAAGACACGTCATCAGGCATCCGTATCAAGTGCACCATAGGAGGGACTCTACACACTCCAAATACTTCTCATCAATCACCAAATCTACTCTTCAAGTACCTGAAATCAAACGTATTCTTCTGCCAAATACAAACATATTAGTGCACCAAAACCGACCATTTATTGAGCTAACAGTGACCTAGCCTCTTGTGCCATATTTCTAACTCTGAAAGTGTTTGATCCTTGTAATTGTATAAAGCAATGTTCTTGGTGTCTTCTAGCTCAAAAGTAAACAATCTACCTGATTTTTCTCCCTTGGCTATCCTTCTGAATCCATGTCTTGGGTCCTCCACATATGCTCCATGTTGAGTGAACCTAACCTGCAAACCTTTCTCCACAATCTGACCAACACTCATCAGGTTCTTGGTAATGGTTGGTATATAAAGTACCCTGCTCAATAGGTTCTGGTTTCCATCACAAGTTTTCACATTTCCAATCTTTACAACAGAATGCTTAGTATCATCACCTGTCTGTACCTGATGTTTGCCCTTGGGTTCTTCCAAATCAGAGAGTAGTGCCACATTACCAGCTACATGGTTAGAACACCCTGAATCAATATAAAATAAATGATCATCATTTGTACTTGCCTTGGAGGTCATATTCATGATCAATAGGGAGTCATCTTGCTCCTCTGTGTAGTTGTTGTAATCCCTTCTATTTCTGAATCCACCTTGGTAGTTACCATTGTGGTTGTGGTTGTAATTGTTGTTGTACTGATTGTTGTATCCATTGTAGCCTTGGTGTTGGTTGAATCTACCTCTACCTTGAGAGTATCCACCTCTTTGATAGCCTCTTCCTCTCTGATTCTTATAATTTCTGTAGCACTCATCTGTGGTATGGTTAGACAATCCACAAATGTTGCATGGTGATGAGTTGTAGGGTCTCCCCCTACCTTGCTTACCTCCTCTGCCCCTGCCTCTTGAAGATCTACCTCTCCCTGCATAATTAGCTTGGGAGGTAGAGCCTTCTTCTTCTTGCTTCTTCCCTTTACCTTTATCCTTAACTTTCTTATCAGTATATAGAGCAGAGGGGTTATTACCTTTTGATTGATCTCCAGCCTTTGTAAACTTTGCTTCATGTGTGAATAGTTGGCCCATGAGAGTTGTGAGATCTGGGGTATGCATGTCCATGTAGAGATCCATTGCAGTGGTGAAGCTCTCCCACTTATCATCTGCCTTTAGTCCATTGGTTACTTTCCTTACTACTTGTTCCTCTTCAATCTCCTCTCCAATGCTTGCTAATTGGTCTGCCACATCCTTGATCTTGGTCACAAATTCTGAGGGTTGTGAATTCAATCCACAATTGATTCTTCCTGGCCCTTGTGTTAGAAGAGAAGTATGATGACAAGGTTTCCCAAGTCTCTTGGGAAGTCTTACAATTCCTGATGTGAGGTAAAAGGAAATCAGATCTAGAGTTAAGAAGATAAGACCTTGCCAATGCATCTTTTGCACACCATTGGTTAAGCCTCTCTTGTTCATCCTTGGTGGGTAGTCCTCTAGCTTTGAATGAGGGCAATTCCTCATCTCCTGAGATGAATCCAAACAAGCTTCTTCCTTGTAGATAGGTCTTCATCCTTAGAGACCAAGCTTGGTAATTCTTCCGGTCCAATTTGTCAATGAATGAAGGAAAACCATCTCCCATGTTACCTTATTTGCTCTGATACCACTGTTGGGAGAGAATGGTTGGATGCACTCAGAGATTGAGTAGGTGCTGCTAAACCTGCTTCACACCAGCCCTCCTTTGACTCCAGGAATGCTTAGTACACTTGGTTAGCTTCCAATTGATACCAAGAAATTATATATGTACTTTGCAAATGATATGTGTAATGATCAAATCAAAACAGACTACTTGAGACTTCAAGAATCCAAGAAAACTTGCTATTTTGGTATTGACACCTGCTCAGTCTTTCACTTAGTATGACCAGCACTCTTACAATTGATCAAATTCCTTCTGGACATATTAAATTAGCTTAACAAGCTACCATTTGCAAGTGGAATGAGAAGAAATGACAAACTATACTCTGAGAAAGAAGTTTAGCAAAATTATATGTACCCCCGACTTTTTAGGAACTCTGCAGAAAAATACCAGAGACCACTTCGAGCAAGATTTCTCCGAGATGGCTGATCCAATGATCTTCAAATTTTGAAGGTATGTAGTATGCTTGGAGCTGGTTCCAACAAGCCTTGAATCACTTGATTTGGTTCAGTAGCCACTGAGATATGCCTCTTTGAAGTTGACAGACTTGGAGATGATGACTCAGAGAAAACCAGAGATAGTGAATGTAAATCTTTCTATTAGTTCACATGAATGTACAATCTCATTGGCTTGATAGATGTAGCCTAATGAGTTGGAGATGTGTAGGCTATGGTGTAGCACTAACACACTCAGAAATAGTGAAGAATGGAGCTCGGAAATTCACATTCTCTACCGCGAGTTTTTTACATGACTTTTATATGTGATGGAGATACACATTTGAAATTCAAATTCAAACTAAGGCTCCCTATAATCACTCATCTAAAAGTGGGGAGATATTCTCTCCACTTATGCATTCTAATTTCCATGAATCCAATCAAGTAGGTGTGATCATTTACATGCCAAGTCATTTAGACTTTTACAAGGGGTAAAGAAGTAAGAACTTATAAGCATAAGTTCACATGGTCCTTTCTTCAAGTGAATTAAGCTTCCAAATTTCCAAAACAAGTTTCCAAGGTTCCAAGCCAAGTGTGAAGGCTTGAATTGCACCAACACCTTGCTAGGTCCCCATACATCTGTATGAACCAACTCCAAGAGATCTCCATGCATATAATCTTTCTTCATGAATGGTAACCTGTGAGACTTTCCAAATTGACATGCACTACACTTATAAATCATATGTTGTTTTGACAAATTAGGGAGTCCAAGTACACTTTGGTCCCTGTAGATTTGCTTTAATGACCTTTCACCAATATGTGCTAACCTTTTGTGCCATACTTCCAATTTTGTGAGTGTCTGACTACCAAAATTAAAGAGAGCAATGTTTCTAGTGTCCTGTAATTCAAATGTGAACAATCTACCTATCTTTTCACCTTTTGCAATTCTTCTGAATCCTTGACCTGGATCTTCAACAAATGCTCCTGCTTTTGTGAACCTGACTTGCAAACTCTCTGCCCAACACTTATCAAATTCTTTGTAATGGTAGGGACATAGAGTACCTTACTAAGTAGGTTGATGTTTCCATCAGGTGCTTTGACATTGCCTATTTTCTCCACAGGATGTTTTGTATCATCTCCTGTTTGTACCTCATGCTTATTCCTTGGATCTTCTAAATCTGATAGGAGTGCCACATTTCCAGCCACATGATTTGAACAACCTGAATCTATGTAGAAAACATGCTCATCAGATTGACCTTGTGGCATAGCCATGTTCATGATCAATAATGAATCCTCTTTGTTTGAGTCTTCTGTGTAGTTATTGTAGTCTCTCCTTCCTTTCTAGCCTCCTTGATAGTTTGAATGATTGTAGTTGTTGTAGTTGCCATGGTAGTTGTTGAACCTTCCTCTTGAGTAGCCATAACTTCCTCTATTGTATCCTCTTCCTCTTTGATTCCTGGAATTCCTAAAGCAATTTTCAGTTGTATGATTAGTTAATCCAATAATAAACATGAGTTGGAGTCTTGGGATCTCCACCTGCCTTGTCTACCTCCTCTTCCTCTACCTTTGCCATGTCTTCCTCTACCTGCATAGTTAGCTTGATATGTACTTGCTTCATCACCCACTTTCTTTGCCTTTCCTTTGTTATCTTTGGAGTTGCTTTTATCAGTCTATAAAGCTGAAGATTGATTACCTTTAGAGCTTTCTCCATTTTTGATAAGCTTTGCCTCTTGAGTAAGTAGTTGTCCAATGAGTGTATTGAAATTAGGTACATGCATGTCCATGTACAAATCCATAGCTATGGTGAATGCTTCCCACTTGTCATCTGCCTTCAAGCCATTGATCACCTGCCTTACAATTTGTTCTTCATCTATTACCTCTCCAATGCTTCCCAACTGATCCGCTATGTCCTTGAGCTTTGTGACAAAATCAGTCACATTTTGTTTGGGAGCCTTCTTGAGAGTTGTGAAATCCAGCCATAGTTGATGCTTCCTAGCTTTGGTACTTGAAGAGAAGAAAGCTTCAAGTGCATCCCACACTTCCTGAGATGTCTTACAACTTCTAATGTGAGGCAACAAAAAATCTGAGATAGAGTTGAGGAGATAAGACCTTGCAAGTGCATCCTTGGAGCACCATGTGCTCAATCTTTCTTGCTCTACTTGTGTTGGTTGACTTTTGTTCCTGAAACTTGGCATAACTTCATCTCCAGCCACATAACCATATAAACTTCTACCTTGGAGATAAGCTTCCATTCTTAATGACCAAGCTGAGTAGTTACCTCTGTCCAATTTGTCAATTGATGAAGGAAATCCATCTGCCATGTTGTCCAACCTTGCTCTGATAAGTATGTGTTTGAGATGGATAAGTATGTGTTTGAAGATGAAGAGGTGTTGCAAAATCCTTGATCTACACCAGCCAAATGAACTCCAGGAGTAGATGGTGGGCCATTTTAGCTTGCCAATGGATGTATTAGACACCCTATGTACCTTGGAAGATCACTCTAAAAAAAATAGATCAAAACAGATAAGTTGGGTTAGCTTAGAGGTGAAAACTTGCTATTCTTGGTTCATACACCTGTCCAGTGTTTTACATAATTCTCTGAGCACAGCAACAATTAGCTTAATTCCTATTGGGGAAGTCTAGGTAACTTAAAGAGCTAACTTTCAAGAGTAATCTCATAAAAAATAATAAACCACACACTGATAATGAGTTTTAACAAGTGATGACATCATGCCGATTTTCACGGGCTGCTACAATTTGAGAATAGTGAGCAGAAAAATCAACATAACTCAAAATGTAGGAATCCAATGATTATGAAAATTTGTATGGTTATAATAGACTATAAGTTGAATCCAACAAGCTTTAAATCACTGAAGTTGGATAAGTAACCACTGAGAAATGGCTCTGAAAAGATGAGTAAAAAAGTCGGGTACCTGACAGAGAAGTGAAGATGAACAGACCCTGTTGACTTCAAATGAACATAACTGAAGATTGCAACATCCAAATTACATGAAAATTTGTGAGCATATAGTAGACTTATAGAGCTAACTTTATCAAGTTAAATCACTGAAAATAATGCACCAAGCTCAGAGAAAACATCTCTGAAAGCTGACTGAGAAAACTGAGAGTAATGGCAGTGACTAGTACACTTCACAAGAGCATGGAAAGATGAAACCAAATAATCATGAAAATGAAAGTATATTGCTTGTACAATACAATGACTTACTGATACATATGTGTGCCTTGTAATCACACCTTGATATGGCATAAAGCTCAGCTCTTGGAGGTCTTCACATAGGTCTCTCTAACCACGACTAAAACTGCCATCTATTTATAGTTGAGTTTGGGAGGCTAACTTCCCTCAATCACTCTCCAATCAATCAATGATTGATTTGATTCTCTACCTACCACAAATCACGAATTTGTGGCTCCTCTTTCCCTTTTTGATCATGTGGACTCAACCACTTAAGATTCTCTTACTTTTACATTAAGTAAACTCCTCAAAAAATTACAAGAGGTAGTTCACAAGTGAACTTTACATAGTCTTCTTTTTAAAGCTTCTTCTAAGACTTTGTGAGACTCAAGCCAATACTTAGGCTTGTCATAGACTTGCTCCAACAATTTGGCCAAAATGCGGTGCTACCTCTGGACTTCTTGATACCTACACTGAAAGTAGCACAGGAGCATGAGTGGACGGGCCATGAACTCTCTTCAAGAATTTTTGACCTCGATCGATTAGGTGAAACAAGACTAAGAGCTGCAACAGGAATATATGCAACTAAGAAAAGGCAGAAGGCATACTTTGATACCCATGTGAAGGATAAAGGATTGAAAGCAAGGGACCTAGTGTTAGTCTACACTCTGAAGCAACATGCGAGAAAATTAGAGAAGAGAGGCTATGGACCTATGATCATAAATAGGATTAGCCACACTCGAAGGCGATATTCTCCCTAGCTACATAAGCGGATGTAGAGTCAAGTTATATCAGGAACCTCTCACTGAGGAAATGCTCAATCGACTCGACACTGCCAAGAAACGTAAAGAAGAGGAAAAACGAGTTCGAGAAGAAGCGCAGACAGAGGCCTTGGAACGCATCCGAAAAATGAAGATGAGAAGACAAGGACGAGATCAGCCAAGGACATATGACTATGCGAACCTAGGATATCATATGGCTATGTGTGAAGTCTCAAGTGTAAGCCCCCATAGAATAGTTGACCGATGCCCTTTTGTAACCTAGGAGATAGGACGAGGAAAGAGTGCAAGGACTGCACGGGCCTTGATTGATTCAGGTGCTGCCACTAGTGCCGTTAAACTTTCTTACTGTCGAGAGTTGAAATTAAATGTCAATCCTATAGAAGCATATCTCATAGGATTGGGAGGTGTGGAAACCCCTTGCATGGGCGAGGTGGAGCTTCCCCTCCACATTCAAGATGTCTTAATGATAGTGAAAGTACTAGTGTGTCAAGATGAGGACCTCACTGAACCTCTTGTCTTGGGTCAAGACTGGATCTATGATCATGCAGTCAACCTAAACCTAAGAAGTGGACTTCTTCAGGTATGGGGAAATCAGAGTCGAATTACAGTTGAGTTAGATAATGGAGCACTCAAGGGACTAGGAAAGGCACAGACTCCTAGTCCTTCCAAGGGTACACATGAAGTTGACAATGCTATTCTTGTCCAAAGCTATGTGATGCAGAGGAATGATGATCTCAATAAAGAAGTCAAGGACTCAACGAAACTCCCTTCTTTTCCAAAGGCCAGAGGGAGGCAACAACCAAAGGCAGATCAATTACTGAAGACTACCTATGCGGGAGGCCAAATGAACGTTGCAAAGCAGGATGTCTCAGCCATTAAAACAAGTATGGGTGCGGAAAGGCGAGCGTCCTATTGTGATCAAGCCACAACAACTATCTCAACTTCCTATTAGTAATCAACGACATGATACTAATAAGAAGATTTCCAAAAATTCTTTTGAGAAAGTGAAATCCATCTGGGTACCCAAGAAGTCGGTGAAGGATGGCCCACAATCAAGACAAATTTGGGTGCCTAAGGCTTGCTTGCGGGCTCAACTAGTCACGCACAAATCACATCATACATGACAGGGTTCACTCACTCAAAGAGCCGATACCCACTTGTTGAAGCTTAAGGTCAAGGACAAAGCATGGAAGCGCATCAAGGAAGTGGACACACAAGAAGAAGGAACAAGTAGGGAGCTCCAAGAAGCACATGTCAAATTTTCAAAAGAAATCCCTACAAAAATAGTGATTTTTATCACTAAAAACCATTGTAAATACCATTTTTCATTTTTGTAACTCCATTTTGTTCAAGCCGAGGAGTCCTCGAGCTTGAGGAGTATTAGATCTACCATCCTACCAATTTTCACGATTTTTAGACTCCGTTTGAGCCACCAAATAAGCCCTGGAACCTATTTTTTAACTAGGCCGGACACTAGGTCTGGACAGGGCCAAAACCACTCAAAAACTATAAAAAGGGCTGGAGAGCTCATTTTTGGGGGTTAGCTTGTTGTAGATTTCAGTTTTATAAGAGAGCTCTTTGGTAATCGAAGCTTTCCATTGTTCCACTCTTTGCTCTTACCTTGTGCGCGTGTGTGTGTATGTGTGTGCATGCTTGTGTGCTTTCACTCACGCACTTGTGCCATCACTTGCTCGCGGTCTTCATACCGGTCCTCACGTCTCCACGGATTGACATTTATGAGGTGTATCTCCTCACGTTGGTACTCACCATTGTGCTAGAGTGACACCAAATTTGGCGCCGTTGCCGGGGAGAGAGCTTGGAGGACGAGCGTGTGACGGTAAGACGTGGAGTAGCGACGTTGGAAGGTGAAAAATCGCCATTTTTCAGTTCAGTTTCTGAGTTTTTCTCCTTCTTCATCTTCATCATCATCACCATCTCCTTCCCTCTTCATATTCTCTGATTTTTTCCATTTTCGCCACTACATTCACTCGTTTTTTACTCGTGACTGTGAGAAACAAGCTTAGGAGGAGCTGAGAACCAAAAGCGCTGAAGAAAATCACTTGGAAAACCTCTCAAAACTCCAAAATTCAATTCAGTATCGCGCGGACTGAAGCGACCTGTGCCTGGTATCGCGAGCATCATATTGTGATTTTGGAGGGTGACTTTGCAACCACAGGCTCATAGGAGGGACAAGGAGGACACAAGGTACACAAACCTACAAAAATTTTTGAATTTGGGTGTGAAAATCTCCAAGTATCGTGTCCGGTTGAGATTTGGTATCGCGATACCAGAACTCCCGTGTATCGCGATACTTGTCGAGATATCGCATCGTGCCTGCCCACTTGAGGTATCGCGATACCATTCTGGTATCGTATCGTCAAGTGTTGGTGTCGCGATCGCGGTCGCCCCGGTGGTATCGTATCGTGCCATCCTTGGTATCGTATCGTTGATTGTGCAGTATCGTATCGTCGGGTACTTATTTTTGGTAACGCGATACCATTCTGGTATCGTGCGCTGAAGTTGGTATCGCGATCTTACCTTACCTAGCAGTATCGTATCGCCCACTTTCCCAAGGGTATCGCGATACCATTCTGAGGTCGTATCGCCCTGGTCCTCTCGTATCGTATCGTCGAAGTTTTAGTATCGTATCGCCTACTTCCCAAGGTAGTATCGCGACACTTGAAATAGTATCATATCGCCAAGACTAGTGGTGTCGTATCGTTTCCTTACCAGGAAGTGTATCGCAATACCATTTTTGGTGTCGTATCGTGGCAAACCCTTGGTATCGTATTGTGATGTTGGTATCGTGATTCCAGTAATTCCGGTGGTGTCGTGTCGTCTAAAGTGGTATCGTGTAAGAAAGAGGTATCGTATCGTGGAGAATCTGGTGTCGTATCGCCTGTTCTGAGATCCCAGAGAGATCCAGTTTCCCTGTTTTAAACCCCAGAACCCTGAACTGGCATAACTTTCTCATACGAAATCCGTTCGGAGTGATCTTGGGTTTGTTGGAAAGCTCGTGAGGAGTACAACAAAAACATTGACTGGTTATGTTAATGTTACTACCAGGATTATTAGATAGGGTATTTTGAAGTTGACCCTCAAGGAAACTAGAAAACCAAGGAGTTCCAAAGGATTTTGAGCAATATAAGAGAACTTTGGGACTAGAAGCCAAGGCTTATGAACCTGAGATCTGGCAGACACTTAGGCAAGGATAGACAAAGCATTAGGTCATCTGAGGCTAGTGTCAACCATACATCCAAGTCTTGGGCTCAACAGCTTAGTGGTTATCCTTACACACGAAGTTCAGAAACCAGTGACTCGGAAATGTCTTTTAGCATGGAAAGACCCACACGTAGCTCAGGCATTGCCTGTTTGCAGACACCAGAAGGTCCCTATAAGACCCAATTGGAGTACATCAGGACCAACCAATTAGGTGCTCGCATCTATGAGGATGGTCTAAGGCGATCAGTGGTTCAACTCAAAAATCCTGACCAACTCTGTGGACTTGAACACCCAGTAGTCAAGTTTGAAGAGGGTGCTTACATCGATAAGGAAGGAACCATGTATGTGGTTACCAACTTACCAGATAGGACAGATGAGTTTGGAAATATCATTCCTGAGAATGAGATAGGAGACCTAGAGCAAGGAGACCTAGGAAGAGAACCCAAGACCCCTAGAGGTAAGTCAGTCCTAACCAGAGTGCTCACTCCAGAATGGATTCCTCAAGATAATAAAAGCATAGAACTATTCGTGAATAAAGAAACGGAGGAAGCCTTTTGGAGATTTAGGCCAGATCAACCCAGCCCAGTAGTCACCATCTATGAATTCAAGGATCCAGAGACACCAGGGAAAGCTGTCTATCTAGATCACACCTCTCAAAAATTATTCTTGGTATCAGATCATGACAGACATGCTTACACTTGGCAAGGTGAGTCAATTTTCCCTCCACCAAGATCTAATGTTTCCCAGGGCCTCCAAGGAGCCGGATCATCCAAGGCTCATGAAACCCAGAGAGAAAGAACTAGAGAGAGATCGGAGGTAAGCTTTGCAGACACTATAGGTAGAGACAGATCAGGATATGGAACGGAAAGACTTGAAAGGGAGAGACATAGAGTTCATAGGCATCAAAGAGATGATCATGATTTCCCATTGACTAGACCACGAGAGCACTCAAGAACCCTTAGACCGTCTCAAGTGGTTAAGACAATGAAGAACTACTTTGATGGATTTGGAGATCCTTATGATCATGTGGCAGAGTTCAAACAAGTGCTAAGAGCTGAACAGGTTGAAGACTTATTCACCCAGTTCGAGGCATTTGGGTTGACTCTTAAGGGTACTGCCTTAGCTTGGTTTCAACCTCTAAACAGTCGCAACTATAGAGAGATAGGTCAGCTGCTAGAAGAATTCATTGTGGAATTTTCCAAAAGTGGTATCAGGCATAACACATCATCCTTGATCCACAGCTTCAAGCAGACACCCCAAGAAACAGTGCGACTTGCAGGAAGAAGGTTTAGACAGTACTTGGAAAGATGCCCTGTACCAGAATTACCCACATCAGCCAAACAGGTGGCTCTGTTTTTAGATGGCCTATTGAGCACAAAATTAAGGTCATATGTATACTTGAAAGAGCCTAGATCCATAGAAGAGTGTATACGGATGTGCATTGACATAGAAGACAACTTGGGTGAGGAATTAGGACTATCCAAACTCTATAAGGATTCTGATAGTTCTACAAGTCATACCTCTAAAGCCTCCACTGAGATAGATGAGATAGCTGAGCAAGTGGCCAAAAAGCTAGGAGTTCAAAATAGACAAATGCCAAGGGTTACTTCAGTGAAGCGATGTTATACATGTGGAGGAGATCACATGGCTAATGTTTGTCCATTGATGATTCAACCCCAAGGAAACCCTAATGCTCTGTATTGCACCATTGAGAGAAAATACACAAATCATACGACCCAGGATTGTCCCTATAACAGACAGGCTGTTAGACAAAATTATCAGCAACCTTACCAACAGGGTAGGTATCAGAATCAGTATCAACAGCCATATTATAGGCCACAACAATATCAACCTCAATACCAGCAGCAATATCAGGCACCATATAGGCCACAACCAGTCCTAGGAAACCAACCGCCAACTCCTGCCAATGTGATCCCAGTTAAATATACGATGGCGGAGGAGAACCATAATAGAGCATTAGTGCCACTGACCCCATTGGTCTTAGAAAATGATTCTCACGCTCATGGTTCAGACTACTTCCATGAAGATAGTCCACAGGCTTATTATATAGAGTCACCTGAGCAAAGTGAGACTTCTCAGTATCAATATGAGGCACCACCTATGGAACAAAATTGGGAGCCAGAATACTCCAATGTCATGTATACGAATCCAAATACTAGGCCCCAATTGAGACAAGTAAGACCACAAGCCCCTAGAGGACCATGCTTTAGATGTCAGGGTGATCATTTCATTCGTGAATGTCCCCACCAACCAGCTCTGGGACTAGGACAAAACATCACAATACAAGGCTTTTGTCCTGAGTGCGGCAAGGAACATCTTCCTAGAGAGTGTCCCAGGAATCCCTCTAGTGCACCCAAGGTCACACCCATCAACGTGGTAGGCTTAGTGGCAGATTCAAGTTCAAGCAGCAATAATGTGGCTCCTGTACAGGCAGTTACTAGGGCACAGGCTGCACAACAAGCAAAATCAACTGAGCAGTCAGAGTCAAGTGAGGCAGGAGAACCTAGTAAGAGGAAACCAAGAACATGGAAGGATACCAGAGAGAAGGCTAATCGCAAGTGGAACAAGAAGCTATCCGAGTTAGAAGAAAGCCTAAGGGATACCAAAACAAAAATAGAAGACATTGCATCTCAAAGCCCCTCGCATGACAAAGCTCCATCCACTCCACCTCATTCCACCCCACCACCCATTGTAAATAACCCACAACCAGGGTCTGTTCTTGCAGATCCAACCCCAGAAGGCTTGGACATGATGTTCAAGGCCTACCAGGCTCGTCTTCAAGAAGGGCCAACAGCGGCAAACCTCGACAAGAGTTACCCTAGAGCAGATTTAGAGATTGAACGAATGAAAATGTGCATGAAAATGGTAGAACAAGCTCAAGCTATACTTGAGACTAGTCAAAAGTTCAATCAGACAAACTCTGTCAAACCGGATTTGCATTTCCAAGGCTTACTAGAAAGATTAGAGCAGTTGGTAAATAAACCACAAATTTCTTTACCACCACAGGCTCAATCAACTATTGAAAGAGGAAGCTCACCACCAATGGGAGCTTGTGTTCCTAATTCCACGGATGCTGGAATACCTCCTTCAATTCAACAGTACTCTCAAGAGTTCTTGCGGGAAATACAGGAAGAGAAATGGGCCAAGGAGAAGGGTAATTCCCCTCCTATTCCTGAAATTGATGATCTTCATGATCAATTTCCCCAAGACATTCCGTCTATCTATGGAGACCAAGCTGAGCAACAAGAAGATGAAAGATTAGATTTTGAATCTAATTCTTTACAAGAGTTGCCTCATTACACACGCCCATGGGAATCTGAATCTCTCCAGATCAGAGCTCCCACAATATTGGTAAGAAATGAAGACTCGGTGATTCCAAGAAACACTGATGTTGTGAAGAACACTAAGGTTCAATGTCATCTCACTGTAGAGGAGCTGCTCAAAGCAAAACCTGAGCTCTGGAATCATGTGAAGGATCAGGTTCCAGAACTTGAATCCAATATGCCAAAAGTGGGCTCTAAGCAAAAAGTTCCAGAGATACCTCTCGACAAGATAGGAGACATGAGTGAAGGTGAAGAAGGTAACACTTATCTTCCGATCACCTATCAAGGTTACACAACCAAAGCAATTGTAGATTCGGGTGCTGGTGTTGCTATCGCGACCACCTCCTTGTGGAAACGATGGGGCAAACCCACATTAAGACCAACTAGAATGAAGCTTCAAATGGCAGATGGTCATTTTGAAAGACCTCTGGGATTGCTTGAAGGGATAACTCTAACCACTTGTGGTGTAGAGTTTGAACATACGTTTGCTATATGTGACTTTGAGAAAAATCATGTCTACGAGATGATCCTAGGAAGACCCTTCCTACGACAATTGCAAATAGTACAGGATTGGGGAACCAACTCCTTGTACTTACAACACTTAGGGGTCACCACCAAGGTCAATCTGAAGGATTACACCTTCAGAGATGTACCACCCCTACAGTGGAATCCTATCCACAAAGCAAAAGAAGATTCTATCTCCGTGCATTCTGGAAGTTCACCTGATCCATCCTGGCTGCATGAAGATACTCACTTGTGGATGTGCAAGGTCGCAGAGGAAGAGGAGAAGCGCCTAAAAGCGAGAGAAGAAGGAACTTCCCCAGGAGATAGACCAATAAAAGACCCAGCCTATACATCGATGATATTTCCAGATGAGGAATTTGAACCTCATGGTTGGGCAGAAATCTTAGCTACCATGGACATAGCAGTCAATGAAGAACAATGGACACCCCATTGTGATGAGGAGGGTTATGATATTTCAGTGTTCATGTGTCAGCCCCTGTTGGAAGAGTGTGATCCTAGTGAGTTCATAGAAGAAGAAGAGAATGATGATGATCTAGAATCCATTGTGATGGATACTTACTTTGACTCAGAGGAACACTATTTAGAAGACATAGGAGTGGTAACCCAAAAAGAAGAAGAACCCCTCACGAGTATTAAAACGATAAATTCAAAGGAAGGAAGTGAAGGTAGTAAAAAGAAAAAGAAAAGAAAAGCAGTGAAACAAGAAGAGGAAGAATCATTGTTTGAAGTACCAGATAATTTCAAGAAATATGAAGTGGAAGACCGAAAAATTTTGGTACGGATGCCTAAGAGAGAGGCCATTACAGGAGAAGCATATGACAATAAAGAAAAGACCAAAAAAATTGTAGTGACCATTGAAGGGAACGAAGAACGATGTACGTACATAGGAGATGACCTAAGTGCAAAAGAAGAAGCAGAGCTTGTAGCTCTATTAAGGGAATATAGGGATGTGTTCGCATGGCACTATAGAGACTTGAAAGGAGTAGATCCAAAGATTTGCTCTCATACGATTCCGATGACCGCTGATGCCAAGCCCACCAAACAAAAGCCCTACACATATAATGACAATTATGCAGCCAAAATAAAGGAGGAAATTGACAGGCTGATTGAAGCTGGATTCATCTATGAGATTGAGCACACTGAATGGGTGTCCCCCATTGTGGTGGTGCCCAAGAAGAATGGGAAATTGCGAGTGTGCATTAACCTTAAAAAAGTTAATGCCGCAACGATCAGAGATAGTTATCCACTTCCAATCACCGAACATCTATTGGAGCGTGTTGCAGGCAAGGAAGTTTATAGCTTCCTTGATGGATTTTCAGGTTACAACCAAGTAGCCATTGCCCCCGAAGATCAACACAAAACGGCCTTTGCCACAGAATGGGGAATTTTTGCATTTCGTGTGATGCCATTTGGGCTCACCAATGCACCTGCAACATTCCAAAGGCTCATGTGTCATGTCTTCAAAGAGTTCTTGCGGAAGAGCTTAGAAGTATATGTGGATGATTTATGTGCACATTCCCAACAGAGAAGTTACCACATCCCTGAGCTCAGAAAAATCTTCAACAAGTGTAGAGACTATCGAGTGTGTCTGAACCCAGAGAAGTGTGTGTTCATGGTACGACAAGGTAAAATCTTAGGTCACATTGTTTCTAAGAATGGAATTTCAACAGATGAGGACAAAGTAAGAGCGATAGCAGAGCTGCCAAGACCAAGGAATGTTAAAGAGGTACAAGCCTTTATGGGCCATTGTGGATATTACCGTAGGTTTATCCACATGTATGCCATCATAGCTAAACCTCTTTATGGGTTGTTAACAAATTTTGAGTGGAACGAGGAATGCGAGAATTCCTTCAACGAGCTAAAAAGACGCTTGTGCTCAGCACCAATACTGACCACTCCAGATTGGAGCAAACCATTCCATGTCCATGTAGATGCCTCCAATCATGCAATAGGATGTGTGCTAGCACAACCCACGGGTGAAGGAAACCTAGATTTGCCGATAGCATATGCTAGTAGGCAATTAAATGCAGCTGAACGAAATTATACCACAACAGAGAGAGAAGGCTTAGGCATGGTATACGCTGTGAAGAAGTTTAGACACTATCTATTGGCCAATAAGTTCAAGTTTTTCACTGATCATCAAGCTTTACTATATTTGATCAATAAACCTTGCAATACAGGCCGCTTAGTAAGATGGTTCCTCTTACTAATGGAATACGACTTTGAAGTGGTTGTCAGGAAAGGTAGAACCCATCTTAGGGCAGACCATCTTTCTCGCATCACTTCAGGAGAGCCACCGCAAGGAGTGTCTGATGAACTGCCCGATGCTTATCTGTTCAATTTAGAAGTTGTTCCTAAATGGGCAAATAAGTTGGTGCCAGTCCTAACCTTCGGACTTGCAAATAAAAATGTGAAAACAAGCAAAGAAGAAATTGTGAAATCACAAAAGTATCAAATATTGGCCGGAAGTATGTACAAGCAAGATACCGAGGGCGTATTAGCTTGTTGTGTTGAGGACGACGAACATACTAGTTGGATGCAACAAGCCCATGAGGGATTGCTAGGAAATCATTACTCTAAACAACGAACATTGCAGAATTTAAAACGTTTAGGAGTGTATTGGCCTAGCATGGACAAAGAAATACAGGAGTGGATCCAGAATTGTACAGTGTGCCAGAAGAGACCCCCAGTGGAGCATGCCACTCTTTATCACGTGTCATTAATCCCAGATTGGAGTGCTCCACTGGTTGAGTTCATGAGATCGGGAACATTACCCAATCAGGCTAGTCTTGCAAGAAAACAGAGCATGGAGCAAGAGGCTCAAGACTATGCCTTGGTAGGAGACAACTTATATCGACGAGGCAAGGATGGTTACCTAAGACTGTGCGTTCATGAATCAGACTATTTAAAAGTCTTAGAAACTGCACACAGCGGTGCTGCAGGTGGACACTTTGGGCCTGACAGAGTAATTAAGACCATTTTATTCTCAGGACTTTGGTGGCCCACTCTTCATATGGATGCACATACTTATGTGAAGAAATGTGACACATGCCAACGTGCCCAATATCCGATAAGAAAAGACGAGATGCCTTTAAGGCCAATGATGGGAGGACGTGCATTTTCAAAGTGGGGTATAGACTTTGTTGGTCCTATTAACCCCCCAGCTAGAAACTCCCATGCAGAATACATTATTGTAGCCACAGATTACCTTACAAAGTGGGTGGAAGTAAAAGCCACGACCAAGAATGATGCTCAAACGACGGCTAAGTTCTTATTCGAAAACGTGTTCACTAGATATGGGTTACCAATAGAGTTGGTTAGTGATAGAGGTACGCACTTCTTGAATGAGGTCATTGAACATCTCCTTCAAGAATTCATGGTGATACACAAGAAATCTGCCCCTTATCACCCACAAGCTAACGGACAGGCCGAGAGCACGAACAAGGTCCTATGTAACGTATTGACGAAACTTGTAAATAATAAACGCTCTGATTGGGACAAACAACTTCATCATGCTGTTTGGGCATACCGAGTTGCCTACAAAACGGTACTCAATGCTACCCCATTTCAGATGGTCTTTGGACAGAATGCCGTGCTACCATTGGACTTCTTAATCCCAGCCTTGAAAGTAGCACAAGAGCATGAGTGGAATGGACATGAGTTGTCTTCCAGGATCTTTGATCTAGAACGCTTAGGTGAGACGAGGCTACGGGCAGCAGCAGGCATTTATGCTGCAAAGAAAAGGCAGAAGGCATACTTTGATGCCCATGTAAAGGATAAAGGATTGAAGGAAGGAGATCTAGTGCTGGTTTATACGCTAAAGCAACATGCCCGCAAATTGGAGAAACGAGGATATGGACCCATGATCATTAATAGACTCTCCACTAGCGGTGCAGTTCAATTGGCCACTTTAGAAGGTGATATCCTACCAAACTATATTAGTGGTTGTCGAGTCAAGTTATATCAAGAACCTCTTACAGAGGAAATGCTCACGAGAGTCAACACTGCTAAGAAGCGAAAAGAAGAGGAGTTAAGGGTTAGAGAAGAAGCACAAGCAGAAGCTAGAGAGCGTATCAGAAGAAATAAGTTACGGCGGCTAGGCCTAGATGTCAACACAAAAGCTCCCAAATATCACATGGACATGTGCCAAAAATCAGGCATAATTACTTCTCACATAATTGATCGACGGCCCTTTGTGACTATAGAGGTAGGACAAGGAAAGAGTGTAAGGACTGTGAGAGCATTGGTTGACTCAGGAGCAGCAACTAGTGCAGTTAGACTTTCATACTGCCAAGACTTGCATTTGGACATCAAGCCCATAGAAGCCTATCTCATAGGATTAGGAGGCGTGGAAACACCCTGTTTGGGCGAGGTGGAACTTCCCATCTACCTTCAAGATGTTCCAATAAAAGTCAAAATGCTAGTGTGTCATGATGAGGACCTCACAGAACCACTTGTCTTGGGTCAAGATTGGATTTACGACCATGCTGTCAACTTGAACCTAAGAAGTCAACTTCTTCAAGTGTGGGTATATAATCAATGCATTACATTAGAATTGGAGAATCACATGCCCACTGAAACTGACACCACACACTCTCTTTGTTCCTCTAAGGCTAATCTTCTTGAACAAGATGTTGTAGATGTCAAAAGCTCTATGATCCAGACGGACGCAATCACGGAAGGACAGTCGCAAAGTCAAGATGAACCTTCTTCTTGTCTTCTAAAGAGCAAAGTATCCACAGGAGCTCAACCTCAGAAGCAAGCAAAACAGTGCAAGACAGCCAATCTATCAAATAGACAAAGAGCCTTCAAGAGCAAAGACGCGTTGGGCATGACACAGATCTGGGTAAAGAAAGGAGTACAACCATCGATGCTGCCTCAAAGACTCCCACCCAACCAGATCGACCATGGCAACAGAAGGACCAAAGACCCACGAAAGGCTCAAGCTCGAAGACTCCAACAAATTTGGGTACCGAAGATATCAATGAAAGCCGACCACAATCAGGTACAAATTTGGATGCCTAAAAAATTAGCTACTGCTCAACGAGGACGATTACAGATGTGGGTACCCAAGAAGCTCTTACACGTACAAAGGCCTATGCTCCCCACCATGCAAAAGGCCTCAACAAAGAAGACAAGGAAAGCCAAGGGTAAGGACAGAGCACAAAGACCAAAAGAAGATAAACTCAACCCTTCTACAAAAATAAGCAGGCACTCACCCAGGATATGGGTTTGGAAGCCAAAAGCACAAGCAACATCCACAGAACCAAGGGGCCAACCACACTGGATACCAAATTTTGGACAGCATCCAAAGAAGAACTGGCCTGAGGTGATCCCTACAGGGCCAAATACTATTCTGAAATGGGTTCCAATCCGGAGGATTACATCATTTCGAGATCCGATAGACACCTCCAATCAAAGAATTCATCAAGTATACAAGTAACATCAAAAGCCTCGACTAGCAGCAACCATGTGCCTTTGGCATAACCTTGTCGTTTGCACCATTCAGGTCATGCATTTCCAAAGTACGCATCAATATAGGGCCACCTTACATGGCCGTGCATAGACACAATTGAGAAATCCCAGGCACATGAAACACAATTTTCACATGAAAAATATGTTATTGATACTAACCTCTTTCTTCTTGTTTGATGCCATCGTGTTCCAAAAAAAAAAAAAAAAAAAAAAACTATGTGCTTGAAAGTGCTCATCAGCGAACTTCCAGCAAGGACATCCCTCAACAAAAAGGACAAGCCGACGGTCAAACATCATGAGGGAACCACAACACGAAGAGATGAAGATCAACGGACCCGTCACCATGGTAAGACGTGTATGTTTCAACAACACTATAACCATGATAGATTAGGAAACCTCTTCGTCAGCATACCCTTGAGCACTTAGCTCAAGACCCAATCTCTTGCACCATACTTCTTGCCATGCATTATCCAAGTACGCATACGTAGGGCCACATTACAAGGCCATGCACAAGGCACATAATTTGTTCAACCCGTGCACTCATGCACTTAACCATCATCCATTATGGGTTACAAGTACTTGGCACGAAAACCATGAAAGCCATCTTTGGAAGAATCAGAGGACATCACGGTGACCACTACAAGAACAAGGGAGCCATCCACCACCGAGAGTTGCTCACAATCAACATTGACCACATCCTTTGAGCAGCTAGCAGTTTTGGAAAACTCACAAATGCACCACCCAGAGGGAATACAAGGCAGAAGTACGTACAAAGGGACTACAAACTGCAAGAGATAACAGTGGCAAAGTGAAGAACCAGACAAACGACCAGGATACATTGGGAAGAAGGATCGCCCCTGTTGGACGCAAAGGACGCTACCTCTCAACGTACTACAAGGAACGACCACTACAACAAGGGTCTGTCAGGGACGACAGACTCAAGAGGGGGGGGAGTGTTGAAGCTTAAGGTCAAGGACAAAGCATGGAAGCGCATCAAGGAAGTGGACACACAAGAAGAAGGAACAAGTAGGGAGCTCCAAGAAGCACATGTCAAATTTTCAAAAGAAATCCCTACAAAAATAGTGATTTTTATCACTAAAAACCATTGTAAATACCATTTTTCATTTTTGTAACTCCATTTTGTTCAAGCCGAGGAGTCCTCGAGCTTGAGGAGTATTAGATCTACCATCCTACCAATTTTCACGATTTTTAGACTCCGTTTGAGCCACCAAATAAGCCCTGGAACCTATTTTTTAACTAGGCCGGACACTAGGTCTGGACAGGGCCAAAACCACTCAAAAACTATAAAAAGGGCTGGAGAGCTCATTTTTGGGGGTTAGCTTGTTGTAGATTTCAGTTTTGTAAGAGAGCTCTTTGGTAATCGAAGCTTTCCATTGTTCCACTCTTTGCTCTTACCTTGTGCGCGTGTGTGTGTATGTGTGTGCATGCTTGTGTGCTTTCACTCACGCACTTGTGCCATCACTTGCTCGCGGTCTTCATACCGGTCCTCACGTCTCCACGGATTGACATTTATGAGGTGTATCTCCTCACGTTGGTACTCACCATTGTGCTAGAGTGACACCACTCTTGTTTGACACGCACGAACACCTATTCGCCCATGAGCACGAATAGACTCACTTGTAAATGGGTCCCTAAAAAGCCTCATTTCCAAGTAGACATACTCATAAAGCCCTCCAGAGTCTCCACAAAACCAAAACCGAAAGCCATCCATTGTGTTTGGCAGCCTAAAACTTGTAATAAACCCCCCAAACCCCATTTGTAAATTCATCTCCACTTGCTAACTACATCACTCATACACTGCATCTTTCCATCTAGCTCTTAGGACTATCCATTCATTAACTACACACATAATCATCGAGCACTCACTGACACACTAACCCATTACTCACCTCATGATACTATTGTAATGGGAACAAAAATTGTTCTATCTTGTCCATTACAATGTTAACGCATGATTCTATATTCTCACAGAACCAGCAAGCAAGCAATAACATGGCAGAAGCAGGAGGCACCAATTCCCAGGCAGGGTCGAGCGCACAGATTGTGGACATTGAAACCCTCCTCCTTGAACCACAACTCACTGAGAGGCCTCAAGAACTTCAAGCGATGCATGTGCTTCCTATTCAGGACCCTCCTCAGGGACACACTTCTCAAGTGGGGAAACACGCTCATTGGTTTAGTGATGTCGCAGGGCCATTGGGTGATGGCACCTACTTTTGGGAAGCAGAAATTGAGTTCAATGGCATATGGGGACGCTACCATTTCTTCACTCGCAAATTTGAGAAATATCAGAATGCAGAAGTAATGCGATCGGTATGGACCAAAGCGGGCCTGGATAGCTATTTCAGGGCATATTTGCCTAAGCCAGATTTCCTACGCTGCTCCTATTTTATCAGTACCATCACTCCTAGCAGGGCCAAGGGAGGCGATAGTACTTTTGTGCTACCCTCACTATTGCCAAGCCACGAACTCAAGAGATTCAAACTGACCCTCAATCTGGTACGGGAAGCACTGAACATGCAAGGTATGCATATTCCCACTGAGAAAGAAACAATGGTTCCAGGCAGGATGAAGCATAAGGATCTCAATAAATTGAAGGACATGGTAGCAATGACACCTACAACGCTCTCCACCTACGAACGATCATGCAACACTTTGCTTTTCCCGCCCAAGAACGCTTCACTATGCCACCAAAAAAGATATGGTTCAGCTTGTACTTGGCGGAGACAGAGAATCTCACCATCAATATACCACATTGGATCATAGATCAGATCCACCTAGCCCATCAACGATGGAATAAGAAACATAAGAATGTGCTTCATGGATGCTGTGCTCTGACAAGAATAATTTACAGGTGCTTAGCGTACGACGTGCCCATTCAAAGAGCACTAGTATGGTCCAGGGCCCAAGAATTCCAAAGACAACTATCAACGGCGGGTCCTCCATCGAACAAAATGAGAGGGGGAGTTCAATTACCATGTGCTCAAGCAAGGGGAGCCACCACCACACCCGAGGTGACCCCTCCACAAACGCGACGTGTCCGACCATTTACCATTCGCCTACCCAGGCCAAGCGCCGAAGGACCCAATCTGGTGTTCCCTCCGATTCCATCGGACTTGGAGTTCCCACAAGGTTACACCCTTGCTGATTTGACAGATGAAGAAATTGCCCGTTTGATCAATGAGTCTAACCTGGAGACAGAAGTAGAGCAAACCCAAGGACCACAACCCACTACTACAACTTTAGCCCCGACCCAATCGGGAGTAGTAGAAGTCGAAGAGGATGAAGAAGAGACAGAAGAAGAAGAAACAAACGAGCAGTATGATCAAGAATATGACGAACTTTCAGAACTAGCAAGTGCCCCGGCATACTCGGCCCAAAGAAAAAGATTATACGAAACCATGAAGCGGGTCCAAGAACAACACAAACTGTCGCTCGAGACAGGAAAGATGATCATGAGCCAAATGTTAGCCGAGGAAGGTGTGGATGACATGTTTATTGAGTCAATGAACCTGCACGCTGACGCGGTAGGTTTAGATGAGGCTGTTCATGCAGCCATGGCTTATATTCATCGATTTGAGAAGCGAGTGCCTACCCGCCCCATGCGATCTGGCAAACAAATCCACATCAATGTATCAGAACCAGGAGGTAACACACAAACAGAAGAACGTCAGGCGGAACCACTCTCACCACCCACCTCACCTCTCACTACACAAGTCACCTCACCACCGGGCACTACCACGCCTATTTTTGCCATTACCACATTCGTCATGGGAATTCCTCTCTCTCCTGGCATCCAATTCATAGGAGTTACCATGCCCACTTTCACAACACTCTTCACAAATATCACATCCACCCCACCCACTGTCCCCATCTACACAGTCACACACACGTTCGACACAATGGAAACATCACCAGCCACAG
This sequence comes from Ceratopteris richardii, assembly GCA_020310875.1. NCBI lineage: Eukaryota > Viridiplantae > Streptophyta > Polypodiopsida > Polypodiales > Pteridaceae > Ceratopteris > Ceratopteris richardii. The sequence continues at coordinate 72,510,354 of CM035426.1, read as the reverse complement.
CACCACTCCCTCCCCCCACGCAGCCTCAATCTCCCATACCCCCTCCACCTACCTCACCACTTGACTCCACAACATTCACATCTCCCTTTCCCTTCCCCATTCCCCCTGCATCTTCATCTTTCCCTGCATCGTTTAATGTAAATAGTATATTCATGGCATTACATCAATGTGTGTATCAACTTCAGAGTGAGTATCAGGCTCTCGAAGACCGTCATCATCAACTGACTACAAATCATCAACAACTACAGAGACGGCTGACAATTATAGAAGAAGAAAATGCAGACCTCAATCAACGTTACACCACACTCGAGCAAGCTCATCAAACCCTCCTGGAGACACCCCAACCATCACAAGTGACAGGAGTCAAAAAACTCGAAGCTTTACTAGAAGTCTACCAAGTAGATAATCTAAGAGTCCGGCGTAATTTGACTCTACTCAAAAAACACATGGCTACTGCCCTTGAAGAAAACAAGCGACTGCAAAAGCAAAATGAAGAAAACCTGGAAGCTGCCATGGAAGGCTCTCCCCACGAAATCAACCCAGAACAATTCAAACCAGTCCCCTCAGAAACAATGAAGACAATCTTGGAAAGCTATGCAGATCTATTAGAAGCACATGATGATTTGGAAAAGGAACGGGATGCGCTATGCCGCTACCTTAGGGAACAGGAGGCACAACCCAAAGTCATAGAAACAACCACGACTTCAGAGGAAGTAAAGGCATTAACAGAGCAGGTGTCAGAATTGCAGAAGAAGTTACTGGAATATGAAAGATAGCCCTCTCCAGTTGTAGAACCAGAGCCAGATGAATTGGTACCCATTGAGGTGGACGAATCGTATGAGGAACCATATGTTCCTATGCCGATGCCAGGAGGTCAGCAAACCTCAGAAGGAATGGACACCTTGGAAGTCGAAGTACCCGTATGGCTCCAGATACTCGAAAGGACAATGAAAACCCATGAAGATCGAGTGGCAATCCAAATCCAATCAATGGCCAAATTATAAGACACCATCATAAAGTCAGAGTATTTCCGCAGTATGTCTCATCATAGATGGATAGGCACCAACGACGATCAGTATGTGCCATACTGTGTACTCCTGGCAGATTACAACGCAGAGATTCAACGACGATGTGGCAAGGCTCCAACCTTTGCCACACAATTTGGGCCCGATGATATCCCAGAGAGTGCTAAAAAAGGATCCATTCATCAACCCACCTGGAGGATCCGTCTTCTTGAGACCTATCCAGAGATGGTTCGTACTTGGACTAACATGCCACTCTTTATTAAATACTATCCCTGTTATGTTCCAGTCTTCCACAGACGTGCCTGGCCCGAATTTACCATTGCTGTAAAAAACGTCAAAGGTTGTGCACAGTTGTTGTCCTAAGCTTCAACTTAGGGACTTGCGGAGAAAGAGACTGTACCTCAATCCCCTCACAAGTGCATATAGTGGGGATACACGCTTTTAATTTATCAATCCGAAGAGTATACTAACCTAGCCGAGTGTATGAAGACATGCAAATGCGTAATGGTCAATGCAAAAGTATTACTTAAAAGTGAAAACAAGAAAAACACTTATCCTAACAAGCTTCAACTGTAGGTCAAGGCGAAACGATACTTGGTGCAGCAGCCGTCAGTATTTTGGACTTTTCTCCTAGCTCCGAGCTCCAAACATAGCGAATAGCATATGCGTTTCGAAGCTCTCGAGAAGACGCATCCAATGGCAGTGGTTTCACGCAATTCCGACACTCCTACTTCAAGTTATGACAGAAATACTGAGTCGCGGGAATACTTTCCTACACTTCAGCACTTCCTACACCTCACACACACCTCTCCTACAGCCAAGAAACACTCTCAAGGATAGATCACACTCACAAGCACTCTTTCCAAGCAATACACATGCATACAAGCTCACGAAGAAGAAGATGAAGAGGGAAGAAGACACAAATTCGAATTTCTGTGCTCTCTATTCTCACAATGGCAAAAAGTCCTTTACAAAGAGTCACATTTGACTTATATACTAGTGCCCTAAAAATGGTCCTTTCACACAAGTGACCGGCACTTTATTCCCTAAGGGCTAATTTCCTACTATTTTACATGGATAAGCTTCTATTCTTCCATGGGAATGCATCTAGAGGACTCCTCTAGTGCCTTTACAAGGGAAATATATTACAGAAATGAATTTGTTACAAAAATATCTGGTCCAAATCGGAAAAATTTTGGGGCCCGTCTTTTTCTCTGCTTTGTGCGCTCTTTGGCTCTGCAACACTCTCCCCCTCTTCGCCTTTGTCGTCCCTTGACAGACTTCGCTTCCTTTGACAGACTTTGCTTCGCGCACGCGCCCTGTGGTCAGTATTGTCTGCAGTTAAACAGACATGCAGATTCGATGGCCTTCTTGATTCAAGCTCTACAACTCGAGAGCCTGATGTAGTCGCCTTGCCTGTTGACTTGGGTTGCCACGCACGCCACCAGTGACTAGGAATGTGCTATTCTTAGTCACCCTCTTCAACTTTTCAGCCTCTACCCCTTTCTAACTTTTGGTCCTACTCTGATGTTTGAAAAATCCACTCCTCTGAACCCTGGGGTTTAGCTTTGTGGCCTGGTGCGTGCCCCTGCGGGGCTCTGTGCAGAGATGTATCTTTACCTTTGTCTATCTTCAAATTTGGCTTTTAGTGAAGCTGTTTCTTTCGTTGCTTTCTTTTTTTCCTCTTCTTACTCGTCTCGCCCTCAACACTGCCCCCCTCCTGAACTCTGTCGTCCCCGACAGGCTTTGATAAGCGCCGGGCATAGGTTCTGTATACTTGTTGCTCTGTATCGTTTAGCTGATTAGCTTCACGTATCATGATCTGTTTCCATTGTTCCGCTTTGACTCCATCGTTTGGCGGTTGTCTATGATCTGCGAAGAAGCTCAGTTCGTATGCCACAAGTCTGGCATTTAGATTGGATGACATCTTTAAAAATATCTCTGAATCGATTTCAAAAAATCCAGTAAAAAACGCTTCTTCGAATGTCTGCATATACGAGCTTGGCAAAAACATGAGTCTAGAATAGTATGCCATTATTGTGGGGCGGCTCGGCATCACTGATAGATCAAAAATAAGTACATCTGTTCCTTGATTAATGCCAATGAAGTTCAGAAATGTATATGCCGCATGTTTGAAGACTTTCAAAATTGTAAGTAGCATACTAAGTATTTTATTTATCATTTTAACTGCTAAATCTGGTACTGTCGCATAGTTTTGTAGCCAAAATTCTATTGTTTTGATCATGTAATCCGCGGTTGGCAAATAATTATGCGGCGGGCTAGGTAACATCGGATAGTTTAGCCACTGTTTATTAATAGTGCCGCTGCGTTGTAAAGCCAAAAATTCTGTTGCAACCCTTCTGCGTGGTATGGGACAAAACGAAGGGTTTACCTGTAATAAATAAGGTGCGGCCTCCCAGTGCACCCGTAATGTGGGATGTTTCTCCAAAAACTTTCTCCTCCACACTGGCTGTGCAGCTTCAAACTCTGCTTGAGTGTACGTGAATGTGTCATTCTTGAAATTAAGCTGCTGATCCGGACTTTTGTGTGTAACCTTCTTGATATATTGCCTTGTTTTCTCTTTCAACAGTCCATATGGAATGTTGAAAGGCTTTATGATCTTCTCCAAGTCTTTGCCTTTGATTTTGGCTTCCCTCATGACCTTGATGACTTCATTTTCAAAACTTTCCGTCAATCGGGACACCACTAGTGCCCGTTCCTTCTGACTTATTTCTGCAGTGTATGGCATTGGATGATCATCATGCATATCCGCCATCTGCTCATGCATTGGAGAATGATAGATCGGTTGAGATAGAGGGCTTACCTCTACCTCGTCAGTAGGATGTTCTGTTCCTGGCACTACTGATGTCCCGATCGGTTCTTTGCCTTTCTGCTTAGTCTTTAGCTCTTCAATGTATTCTTCGTTTTCTTTTATCTTTTGTAAGGCTTCACTGAGTTTTTCTTTGGTGGCTAGGAGCTCCTTACCTATGTCGGCTACGTGATCCATGTTTTCACTGTAGCTCTGTACCAGTTTGGCCTGTGCTGAATTCAGCTGCCTTTTTAGCTCACTTATTTCCTGATTGTGCTTAAGTTCTTCTTCTTCTTTTACTGCGCGCTCTTGTTTTAGTAAAGCTTCATATTGTGCGAGCTGATCTCTTAATTCATCTTCTTTACTCTCAGTTGAATCCTGTTGCTTTATTGGTTGGTCATATAATAATGATTTCATCAATTCTTTGTTTCTGTTCCGTAAAGTGTCATTCTCGTCCAGATATAATTTTAGTTGTGTTTCTAGTAGAGTGCTTCTGGTTTTCATTCTGTCTTTCTCTGCTACCGTAGCATCATATAATTTCTGCATGTCTTCGAGCTGTTTTTGCAGTTGGTGATGCTGAGTGCTTAATGATTCATACTGCGTTTGTGATTCTAGCAACTCCGTGCTTTTGGTGACTATTTCTTTTTGTACCTGAATCAGTTGTGCAGACAGTTGTTCACTCATAACTTGAAACTGATTCTTTTCTTGCATGGCTTTGTCATAGTCTGCATCTATATCCATCATTTGCTGTTGCGTATCCATAGCTGTCTGGATCATTTGCTTTACTACCGGCTTCAGTTGAGTCACATCCACATTGAGCCATGTTTTTGGTATTGATGGTTCTGCTCCGGTAGTCACGTCTTTGCCTTGGGCAATGTGTAAAGTGGTATCATGGGGCTGCCTGATTTGAAGCTGTATCCGTGGCTCAGCCCCCATGTTTTCATCTTGTCCTCGAGGTGTGTCATCAGGCACCTCGATTATGGTTTGTTCTTGTAGTTGGGGCTCTCCCGCTTCCGTACTCACTGGGGTTTGTTCTTCCTCTTTAATAGGTATTTTGACATGTGTGACCCCAGTAGTTGTGTCTTCCTTGATACTTACTTTGGTAGTGTCATTCAATTGAATGACATGCTCCTGTTCCTGAGCATCATCCTTCTTTTCTTTTTCCTTCTGGCTTTCCGGTGTCACTTCCATTTGATTGAGTTCCGGTCCTTCGTCTTCATAGGTTTCTGTCCTGATATCAGTATCTAGCGTGTCTTTCTCAGGACTGGATTCCGTATTCGTACTTGAGTCATCGATGCCCAATTCTTGATATCTTCCAGGTTGTTTTGGAGGTGTTTCTGTACTCTGTTTTTGCTGACTTTGACTCGCTTGTCTATACTGATGTCCTTGGACATTTAGATTTACCTGCCCTTGCATATATTGGTGTGTTTGCTCGAGGGCAGCAGACAAGTCTCTTTTTGAAATCGGCATTTGAGCCGTCGTGACCTTAGGCAAGAGATGCGTTCTCTTGGACTGCGGTGTTGCTTGGGCTTCTTCTTCTCGCAAGCGTTTTGTACCCCTCATGGGCTTCTGTGTGCTGGTCCCGGCCTCTTCCACTACAACTGCTGCTTTCTTTTTCTTAGGGACAGAAGCGGATTTTGCATACCTTGCTAGTCCTTCTGCTGTTGGCATCTCTCTTAAGCAGTGTCTCATGTCTAGGGCTTCATATATCAATAAGGTCAAAGCTGAACCACCGTTCAGGAACTTCTTTTGCCCCCATTTCTTCTGAGCTTCAAACAATCGCTCTTGTACGTAACCTGTGAGATTCACTTTGTTTCCTATCTGTCTCATGGCATGCGATAGGAGTTGTACTACAATTTTCTGAGGTGCAGTGTATCTGTTCATGCCAGGAAAACAGAAGTGTTGGTGTACCAAACGTACTGCATCTTCAATATCCACTCTGTTAATCTCCAGGAATGATCTTTTCTTGGGGTCGTGGCATTCGTCCTTGACATTAGTCATTCCTTCCTGATTCCATCCAAAGGCCTTATTGATCAATTCATGAGTGAATTGAATGGTCTTCCCTTTGCCTACCTTGTCCAAAACTTTTGCTTCTGGAACCGAAATCTTTGTAGCAGCCGGCTGCATAGTATTCATTACTTGTGTACATCTTTGGAAGTCGGGTACACATATGGGTATCTTCAAAAATTCTTCAATGCCAGCTTGAGTCCATACTTCTTCGATATGTGGTAACCCTTGTATGATGGTCTTGAAATCTTGTGACATAATAGGGAAACAGTGGTCCCTGTCCATGATCTTGATAGTTGCCATGAATAAGAGTTCCGAGATAGGTTGGTCATCTCGAAACCAATGTCCTCTGACCTTGGTTATTGATCCCAATGGAAGAAGTAGTTCCTCTTCCTGCTGTGTAGCTTCTGAGTCAGAAGATGTCATCTGCACTCAATATAGAGGATGTATTAGTATCCATATTTTTTGGAAATCCTCCTCCATATGTTGATTATTAATTCGATGTTGCTCCGAGTGCATGGTGTCGTTCCTTTCCCGTGGGTGTGAGAAAGGTAATACCTGAATTTTTCATGTATTTTTATATATATTTTTTTTTGCTGAAAGAAAACATAAAAGTTAGTCCATAGCCGAAGCGGTTAGTGAAATGTTATTGGAGTAATATTTTAAGTATGTACAAGTGCTCTCCTATTTCCAAAGGGAAAATGTGCGCTACTATCCGAAAGTAGAAGAAGGACGTGCCGAATGCTTGGCCTTGTAATGTGGCCCTATCATGCATACTTTGGATCTTGGCAACTCCTCATGTGTGCAATTGGAAGTAGTTGCTTGATATATGCAGCTTGTCTTGTCTTTCGGCATCCAGATTTGCTTCACTTGGGTGCGACGTACTGTATTCTCCACCTTCTTGATGAATACTGTTCGTTTTCGGCTGTATGTCTGCTGATTCTGTTTTGGGAATCTCAGGTTGGTTTGTATTGCATTTGGAGATTCCTTCTTCCTCCAATATGTCCTCTTTCTCGTTTGATGTACCTGTTGACCAATGTGATTATGATAGCTCTTCTGAGGATGTTCTTTGTTTGGGATGGTCGTCCTTTGGGTATGTGACTTAGGGACCCAAATTTTGGTTCGATCAGGTTGTGCAGTTATCAGCTTCTTTGGGATCCATATGTTCTTGAGTCGTGGTTGCTGAAAGTGTCCGAAATTCTTTGTCTTCTTATACAAGTGCTCATGCTGCTGTCGAAGACGTTCCTGTTGCTGGAGATATGTCGTCTTTTGATCCTTTCTTATCCAAGCTAGTGTAGAGTGTGGAATGGGGTACACTTTCACGGTTGTAGACTTCACGTTTTGCAGAGGAATATTTTGTCTTGGACTTTGTGGTTCTCTGTGCTTGATTTCATGTTCTTGTTCACTCTTGTGACTCTCTAAACTCAAGGATGGAGTGCACACAGGACTCACAGTATTTTCACATGAAGTACTTGATGATGGGGTTTCTATATTGCTAGGGAACATACACTCACGACTTTGTTCATTAGGATGAACTCCTGGCTCTATAATAGCAGCTTTGGGTGGTCGTTCGTCTAGCAAACTATATACTTCACGAGGTCCTATTCTGGCCGAGATGTATCCTAAAGCCAATTGAATGGTTACCTCATATTCATATATCCAATCTTGGCCTAGCACCACATCTTCAAGCAGATCTTGGTCCTGACATACTAAAAGTCTCTGCTCCATTGTGTTGTTTCCCATGTGTAAAGGTAGAGTGATCTCACCTATGCATTGAGTAACTTTTCCTCCTATTCCAATTAGCTGTGCCTTCGATGGGCGTAACTCCTCTTTAAGTCTCTGAGACAAAGAGAATCTAATGCAACTTATTGCCGCTCCTGTGTCTATAAGAGCATCCACTAAGTGGTACTCTTTTCGTCCTGCCCCCAGATTCAGATAAGGTTGTCTTCTTTGTTGTCCAGAGTTCGCTGTGGCTCTAAAATTAGCCATGGGGATGAGTTCTTCTCCTACTCGATATCTCTCGTCTCTTTCTCTCATCCACTCTTTCCGTTTTCTGATACGTTCTAGGGCTTCCTGTCTCGCTTCTTCGCGTATGCGTTCTTCTTCCTTTTTTCTACTCTGAGCTCCTAAGAGTCGTGCTAACATTTGATCCGTTAGAGGCTCCATAAATCTTTTCACTCTGCAACCACTGATGTAGTTGGGAAGAATATCTCCGTCTAGTGTGGCGAGATTGACTGCACCACTAGTGGAGATTCGATTTATGATCATAGGTCCATATCCACGTTTCTGTAGTTTCTTTGCATGCTGTTTGAGTGTGTATACTAGGACTAAATCGCCTTCTTTCAGTCCCTTGTCTTTTATATGTGCATCATAATATGCCTTTTGTCTCCGTTTAGCGGCATAGATGCCTGCTACTGCTTGCAATCTAGTCTCATGCAGCTTTTCGATTTGATCTAATTGCTGAGACAATTCATGACCGTTCCACTCATATTGCTGGGCTACTTTTAATGTAGGCACTAAGAAGTCAATTGGCAAAATTGCATTTTGCCCATACACTAAATTGAAGGGTGTAGTTCCAATAGCCGTTTTATAAGCCACTCGGAAGGCCCAAATTGCGTGATGCAATTGTTTGTCCCAGTCTGACCTTCCATTATTGACAATCTTTGTCAATACCGTACAAAGTACTTTGTTGGAACTCTCAGCTTGCCCATTAGCTTGAGGGTGGTATGGGGCTGACTTTTTATGAATCACTAAGAATTCATTCATTAGTGATTCAATAACTTCGTTTAAGAAATGCGTTCCTCGATCACTCACTATCTCAATCGGTAGTCCAAAGCGTGTGAATATGTGCTCAAAGAGAAATTTTGCTGTAGTTTGAGCATCATTCTTTCTAGTGGCTTTTGCTTCTACCCACTTAGTCAAGTAATCAGTGGCTACTATGATGTATTCCGCATGGGATCCTTTCGCAGGTGGATTGATAGGTCCTATGAAGTCAATTCCCCATTTGGTAAATGCTCTCGCACAAACCATGGGTCTTAAAGGCATGTCATCTCTTCTAATAGGATATTTTGCTCTCTGACATGTTTCACAGCTTCTCACGTATGTCTCTGCGTCCATATGTAGAGTTGGCCACCACAGGCCCGCAAAGAGAATCATCTTGACCGTTCTATCTGCTGAGAAATGTCCTCCCGCAGCTCCTGCGTGTGCCATTTCTAATACTGAGAGATATTCATTCTCATGAATGCACAATCTTAGCTGGTTATCCTTTCCGCGTTTAAAGAGTTGTTTTCCTAGGATGACGTAATCTTTGCTCTGTTCTTCAAGAGCACGTTTCCTTGCTAAGGTAGCTCCCTCCGGGTACTCTTGAGTTTTCAAGAACTTTACTAAAGGCATGCTCCACCTTGGTGCTATTGTAGAATAGCATAACGTAGAGTTCTCTCCTGGGATTTGTTCTTGACAGGTTTGACAGTTTGACACATAATGATGTGCATCTCGTTGCATGGTTGGCCAATATATGCCAAATCTCTTGAGTGTTTGCCATGTTCCATTTGCATTCAAATGAGTGTTCCATTGGTTTATGTGTGCTTTCTGAAGCCACATTTCTTGTTCCCCTTCTTCCACGCATCTCATCAAAAGTCCGCTTGAATCCTGGTGGTACAAACTTCCAGCAATAATGTGAAGGTTTTTAGTCCTCCAAAGATCTTGTTTTCGGTTTGGCGTGATCCCATCTTTAGGTCCATGTGTGAGTATCGGGATCAACTTTTCTGCCCATTGAGGACATACTTCCAGGTTAAAGAGATAAGTGTCTGGCAGATCATCCGGAACTCCTATAGGTGGTTCTCCATGGGTCATGCGAGATAAATGATCTGCCCTTATGTGTGTGTTTCCTTTCTTGACTATTACTTCAAAATCAAATTCCATTAACAATAAAAACCATCGTACTAGACGTCCTGTATTGCAAGGCTTGTTGACTAAGTACAATAGAGCTTGATGATCAATGAAAAATTTGAATTTGTTTGCCAATAAGTAATGTCTAAACTTCTTGACAGCATAAACCATTCCTAGGCCTTCTCTCTCCGTAGTAGTATAATTGCGTTCAGCTTGATTTAACTGTCTACTGGCATAGGCTATCGGGTGGTCTAATTTACCTGTATCCGCTGGTTGAGCTAAGATGCAACCAATGGCAAACTTGGAAGCATCAACATGAATATGAAACGGTTTATTCCAGTTAGGGACTCGAAGAATGGGTGCTGAACTCAATCGATTCTTCAACTCATTAAAAGCTTTTTCGCATTCTTCGGTCCAATTGAATTGAGTTAACAATGCATAAAGAGGTCTAGCAATTATGGCATACATATGTATAAATCTTCGATAGTAACCACAATGTCCCATAAATGCTTGAACTTCTTTAGCAGTTTTCGGTCTTGGTAAATCCAAAATAACTTTGATTTTGTCTTCATCCGTGGAAATTCCATTCTTAGAAACAATATGTCCTAAGATTTTCCCTTGTCGCACCATGAAGACGCATTTTTCTGGATTGAGGCATACTCGATATTGTCGACATTTGGCAAAAATCTTTTCTAGTTCAGGGATGTGCTCTGATCGTATAGCTGAATATGTACACAGATCATCCACGTATACCTCCATGCTCTTTCTCAAAAATTCCTTGAACACATGACACATCAGTCTTTGGAATGTAGCTGGGGCATTCGTTAAACCAAAAGGCATGACTCTAAAGGCGTATACACCCCATTCAGTTGCAAATGCAGTCTTATGTTGGTCCTCAGGAGCAATGGCTACCTGATTATACCCTAAAAAGCCATCCAAAAAACTATAAACTTCCTTCCCTGCTACCCTTTCCAAGAGATGGTCAGTGATCGGTAAGGGATAGCTATCCCTTATGGTGGCGGAGTTCACTTTTTTCAAATTGATGCACACTCTTAACTTCCCATTTTTCTTTGGTACAACTACCAAGGGTGATACCCATTCCGTGTGCTCAATTTCGTAGATGAATCCAGCGTCTAACAACTTATCTATTTCTTCTTTTATCTTGGCTGAATATACATCATTATAAGTATAAGGTCTCTGTTTGGAAGGTTTGGCCTCGGAAGTCATGGGGATTCTATGCGCACATATAGATGGATCTACTCCTTTTAAATCCTTATAAGTCCAAGCGAAGACATCCCGATATTCTCTTATGAGTTGAATTAACTCTCGTTCTTCTTCCTCTGAGACATCCTGTCCTATGAAAGTACATCGCTCCTCTCCTCCTTCCCTGGTTACCACTATTTTCTTGGTCTGCTCTTTATTATCATATGCTATTCCCGGTTGTGCCTCTCTTTTAGGCATTTGAATAGCAATCTTCCTCTCTTCTATTTCATATTTTTTGAAATGAGCTGGTACCTCAAATTGGTCTTGAAGCTTATTATCTTCCTCTTCCAACTCCCTTTCAACTTCTAATTCTTCTTTTGGTGTGTATTCATTATGTTTCTCATTAGCATTGACGTCTATGTTGGTGGTACTAATTCCTAAATCCATGGGTTCTTGTTCCATTTCAATGCTCTCGTAGTCCTCCTTCCAGTTTTGCTCAAATACTTCTCCTTTTTCTGCCTCCTGAAGGACTACCATATACAGGCTAATGTCATAACCCTCCTCGTCAATACATTCGTTCATCGTTACCACTTCTTCGTTTACACACACATCGAGGGTGGCTAAGATTTCCATCCAACCATGAGGTTCGAACTCCTCGTCTGGAAATACTTGTGGCATATAAGCTGGATCTTGTACCGATCGCACTACACCTTGTTTCTGCTGCCAACTTTTTCTTCTCTCTTCTTCCTTTTTAGCAGCTTGGCATATCCATAGATGAGTGTCCTCGTTCATCCAGGATTGGTCACTAGAACCTGCACTATGAATCGATTGATCGTCTTCTTCTTTATGGACTTGATTCCATTGCAGAGGTGGTACATCTTGATATGCATACGTATGTAGGTTGATCCTAGTGGTGACTCCTGCGTGTTGTAGGTACACTGCATCCTTTCCCCAATCTTGTACTACCTTTAGCTGTCTCATGAATGGCCTTCCCAAGATCATCTCATAGTTGCTCGGCCTTTCAAAATGACAAATGGCTAAAGTATGTTCGAATTCCACTCCGCACGTAGTGAAGACTACTCGTTCCAACAATCCTAAGGGTCTTTCTGTATGTCCATCGGCCATCTGAATTTTCATACGTGTTGGTCTCAATGCTGGTTTTCCCCATTTCTCCCAAATTTCTTTGGTAGCAATGCCTACACCAGCTCCTGAATCTAATATGGCTTTGGTTGTGTAACCCTTGTAAGTGATTGGTAGACATGTATTTCCTTCATCTCCTTCACTAAAGTCTCCTACTTTATCCACTGGAACTCTCACCGTTTTCACTTCGTCATCTACCTCCTTCTTTGCCTCCTTGACTTCCCACTGATTGATCAATTTTTCCTTTAGATGTGGTTTTACCTTTAGCAATTCTTCGAATGTTAGGGTACATGGGATTTTCACTTCCCTAAGGCGTTGTATGATTTCCGATGTTTGAACGGATGGATTCGTTTCTCGTCTTTGTATTGATGGAATGCGATACAATTCTGAGTTGTGCTCGTATTCCCCGGTGTAATTAGGTAGCTCCTTTACATCGTCTTCCACTTCTTTGTCACTTGCATCCATTGGAAAAATTTCTTCTGAATTAAGTTCAGGTATTGAATCCTCTATTTCGTTTTCTGCTTTCAGTTCTTCAAAGGGCGGTTCCATTCCCTCTACTTTTTTCCACTTGTCCTCTTGAACTTTCGCCCATAAATCCTTAGTCCAGTCTCCTTCCGTTTCAGGGACTATGGATCCTTCCCTTCTTTCAACACCAATTTCATCATCCAGAGGTCTATTTACATTAGGCTTTCCCTGATTGTTTAGACACTCTTGGAATCTTTCTTCGCAAATTCGGTTGTTTGGTAATGGTGATGTGGGTTTTTCTAATGTTTGTTGGGCAACTTCTATTAATTTTTTGCAGATTTCCAATCTTTCTTTCTCTAAGTCGCCTCTCAGATACTCTCTCTCATGTTGTTCTATGGTAGGTCCTGCTTTTATTCTCGCTTTGTATGCCTGAATCCACATAGCTAAATCCTCAGGCATTGGGTCTGCTAATACCGATCCTACCTCCTCCTTTTTATTCTCCTTTTTATTGTCTTCTCCCGCTTGTGATTCCTTTGTTGATTTCTGTTCACTCTTTTCCTTTTCCTTCTTTTGCACTAACTTTTTTTCTTTTATCCTGTCTGTCCTTTGCTTCCATCTTTGGGATCGTTTACTGGTGATACTTTTTCCTGGTTCTTCTGAGTCTTCTACTCTATGAGGGATGGGTGTATTTCCCTCTTTGTCACTTTGGTTATTTTCTTCGGTTTTATCAGGGTTTTCTCTAGTCTTTGCTCTAGTTATGGCTTTTAAAGGTATAGTGTACTCTTTATCACTCCCCGACGATTCAATTACCTCTATCACATTAATCTGTACGTTAGATGTGACTTTGTTTGGGTTCTTAGGACAATCTCTGAAAAGATGTTCCTTTCCACAATCGCTACAGTAACCTTCCCAAATTCGTTGTGGTGGTGGTGGGTTCGGTAATGTACATTCTCTGATATAGTGGTCACCTCCACATCTGTAGCATGGTCCTCTAGGTATAGGTGGTCTATTCATTGGTCGAGGTGGCATGGTTGCTCTAGGAGTTGTGTACATTAATGGTACATAATCTTGCTCGTAGTTATATGAACTCTCCGGCGTCTCCATGCCATAAGCATATGGGTCGTATTGTTGCCCATATTCCATTGTTGAGTTCTCATAACCTGGGTATGTTCCTTGACTAGGTTCATAAAATGAGTCATATGGTTCACTACTAGTCAACGGTGTTGCTGGCACTATGGCCCTTTCTAAGTTTTCCTCTGGCTGCGCTATCTTAACTGGGACAACGTTCTGAGGGTGGGGCGGTTGTTGTCCTAGCACTGGTTGAGGCTGTGTATATCCTTGGTATGTGTATGGTCGTGCTATTGGTGCCTGTGGCTGATATGAGGGATATCTGAAGGCTTCTCCTCCCTGTTGGTTCTGCGGATATCCATATGGTCTCACATAAGGCTGGGTGGGTCTGGTTTGCCTATTGTAAGGGCAGTTCTCCATGCTATGATTTGTGTATCTCTGCTCTATGCTGCAATACTGTAGTGGTCCTGGGACAGAGGGTCTATGAGGAGCATAGGCAGGTGGTGGGACTACTCCCCTAGTACACAAGTGAGAAGGATGATCCCCTCCGCACTGCATACATCTTCTAAGCATAGGCGTTCTCATAGGATTGGTGGGATAATTCCTCTGTCCTTGCATATTCAGTTTTTTTGCTAGCAAGTCGGCAATTTCCTCAATGTTGTTTGTAGGGTTCGATGTGCTATTTGATGACTCTTCACTTTTCACACTTCCTTGGGGTATTTTCAAGTCTCCTACAAGGTTATCCTCTAGGTCTATACATTCCTTCATACACTCTTGCAGAGTTTGAACTCTCTTCACGTACACTAATGACCTCAAGGTTCCGTTCAATAGTCCTTCTAAGAACAATGATACCATCTTGTTTTGTGTTGGTCTCTCCTCTACGGGGCATCTATCCACATACTGCTTGAATCTCCTGGCAGCCAATCTGACTGACTCAGTTGGAGCTTGCTTGAAGCTGTGGATTAATGACGAAGAATTGTTCTTGATTCCAGACTTGGTAAATTCTTCAATCATTTCTTGATACACTTGATCCATGTTCTGAAAGGTATTCGGATCCAATGGCTGAAACCAGGCCAGGGCTGTGTCTGACAAGGTGAGGCCAAAGGATTCATATTGAATCATGAAGTCATCTACCTGCTCGGCTCTAACTACTTGTTTAAATTCTGCTATATGATTATAGGGTTCACTCGAGCCATCATAATGATTTCTCATGCATTTGGCCACTTGAATCGGTCTTAGTCTCCTTCCTACTTCAGGTTGTCTCGGCATTACAGGGTAATTTGGTCTTCCTATAGGTATGCCTGGTCCTCGTACTACCTGTGGTCTGACTGGAGCACGAACTCCTTGTCTTGGGTCCATAGCTGGTTGTGGCCGGTAATTAGGATTAGTGGCAGGTATTGCAAATTGCACATGAGGTCTGATAGGGATTTGGGTTTGTTGAGTTTGTTGTGTTTGTCCCGAATGTTGACTTGAGTCATATTGAGAAGTTCCATGTGGGTTCCGTGAAGTGGTTGCTTGGTCCCTTGGGGGGAACACTGGAATGTTCTGATATTTCAGCTCAGCTCTCTCTAATTCAGTGACTGGCCAATATCTTCTGTGGTCTTTGTCCAAATATGTAATGATGGTGGGGAATTCAGGATCTTGTAACTCATAGATGGTAACTGGATTAGGAGCAGCGTCCCAAATAGAGGAATGGGTTCTGAGCAGGTGCTCCATCCCATTGATCAAATACACATCTATTAGAGTGTCATCCTGGGGGACTAAGTCTCCTCTCCAAAGTTTAGTAATTGTCGATCTACCTCTAGGAGTTGTTACTTGTTCCTCAGTTCCATGTCCATTTAAACTTGAAGTGTCGTTTTCCTCACCACGCTCATTAATGATTTCCGGGTGTTCAGTGACCATGTATTGAATGTCTCGTTTATCCATGTACAGTCCTCCTATGTACTTGACTGCTGGTCTTGGCACTATGTAGGCCTCTGAAGCCTTCCTCAATCTGGCCACTGATCTGTTTAGACCATCTAAATAGATAGGGATCTCATTGTGGTTAGTGCTCACATATTCTAAGGAAGTTCTGTATTCGCCCTCAATGATGGACATCTGGCCAATCATGGGCACAGTGTTTTGCATATCCTCAGAAGCCATGGGGATTTCTCCTTCTGACTCACTGGAGGTTTCGGAATAGTGTGATCGGTTACTTGGTTCGGCAACACTCCCTACGGAAGAAATTACACTTCTTCGGCTTCCTAGGGTTCTTCCTGATCTCAAGTTCATTCACTTAAGAGCTTTAATCAAATCTTGTCCACCTTTAGTCTCTAGAGTTCTAAGTTATGGCTCAGAAGTCCAGGGAGAACTTAGGCTGGAAAGTGACTGAAAGAAAATTTCAAGTCACGATACTTGACTCTCACGACCTCTGAGAAAACGATCGCTGACAGACGATACTTGGGTGAAACGATCGCTGGAAAACGACCTTTCCCCAAACGATCTACGATCTCTGACCCAAAACGACCGCTCACAAACGATACTTCAACAAAACGATCGCTGGAAATCGACACTTGGATCTAACGATACTTGATCAAAACGATCGCTAGAAAACGATCTTTGACCAACGATCTCTAGCCAAACGATCTCTGGCAGAAAGCGATACACGACCGACGATCTCTGAGAGAAACGATCGGCGATACTTCGTTGAAACGATACACGATCTCTCACTAGACGATACACGATACTCGAATATAAACGATCTACGACCTTCACTAGAATCGATCGACGATACCTATCTGAAACGATACCGACCTTTGACAAGTGTCGCGATCTCTGGATCACGATACTTGGCAAACGATACACGACCGACGACCTTTGATCAAAACGATCTCTAGCGAAACGATCTACGACCGCTGTCTGAAACGATCTCTAGCGAGACGATCTCTAGCGAAACGATCGACGACCTCTGTCTGAAAACGATCTACGATCTCTATCTGAAACGATCTACGATATCTCTCAAAACGATCGACGACCGCTGGGAAATATCGCGATACTCAACCGCAGGAGTAAAACGATACTCGACCGCAGGAGCAAAGCGATACTTGACCCTTTTTCAAATTTTTGTGTTGTTTTTTGAGGTTTGGATGTTTCCCCCTTTCTCTCCTAGGTTCTCTCTCTTATCCCTACCCACTGTATCAATCAACAAACTACTTTTAACCCCCTGAATGCCCAAACGACACTCAGCGCAGGTCGTTTTTTCTTTCTTCTAGGTTGAAATGCTGAAATTTTTGAGCAAGGAGGTGGTTTAGTTTACCTTGGAAGCTCCCATAATCTCTTGGTCCAACTCCCTTGCACTGAACTCTCCCTTTTTGCTTGCTCTTCCTCGAAACGACCGCTGGGCTCACACGACACTCGATGCAGCTCTCCACGATACTTGTTCAACAAGTAACTTGAAAATGAAGAATTTTTTGGCTTTTATACTTGGGAATTCCTAGCTTACTGAAAAATGAAAATTCTTGAACAAACCTAAAGCCTACTCTACTCTCCACTCACTCCTATTTTACTTCTTCTACTCACTCCCCTAATCTATCAACTTACTACACACACTCCAAGAATGAGAAGTAGCAAGTGCGGTTGAAATTGACTTACCAAAGAAGAGAAAATTTCTGCTCCTCCAAGTTCTTCAAAGCAAAAAGCTACTTACCATCACGCGAATGCCTCGGTTTGATTCGTCACTCCCCGGCAACGGCGCCAAAAAGTGTGTTGTCCTAAGCTTCAACTTAGGGACTTGCGGAGAAAGAGACTGTACCTCAATCCCCTCACAAGTGCATATAGTGGGGATACACGCTTTTAATTTATCAATCCGAAGAGTATACTAACCTAGCCGAGTGTATGAAGACATGCAAATGCGTAATGGTCAATGCAAAAGTATTACTTAAAAGTGAAAACAAGAAAAACACTTATCCTAACAAGCTTCAACTGTAGGTCAAGGCGAAACGATACTTGGTGCAGCAGCCGTCAGTATTTTGGACTTTTCTCCTAGCTCCGAGCTCCAAACATAGCGAATAGCATATGCGTTTCGAAGCTCTCGAGAAGACGCATCCAATGGCAGTGGTTTCACGCAATTCCGACACTCCTACTTCAAGTTATGACAGAAATACTGAGTCGCGGGAATACTTTCCTACACTTCAGCACTTCCTACACCTCACACACACCTCTCCTACAGCCAAGAAACACTCTCAAGGATAGATCACACTCACAAGCACTCTTTCCAAGCAATACACATGCATACAAGCTCACGAAGAAGAAGATGAAGAGGGAAGAAGACACAAATTCGAATTTCTGTGCTCTCTATTCTCACAATGGCAAAAAGTCCTTTACAAAGAGTCACATTTGACTTATATACTAGTGCCCTAAAAATGGTCCTTTCACACAAGTGACCGGCACTTTATTCCCTAAGGGCTAATTTCCTACTATTTTACATGGATAAGCTTCTATTCTTCCATGGGAATGCATCTAGAGGACTCCTCTAGTGCCTTTACAAGGGAAATATATTACAGAAATGAATTTGTTACAAAAATATCTGGTCCAAATCGGAAAAATTTTGGGGCCCGTCTTTTTCTCTGCTTTGTGCGCTCTTTGGCTCTGCAACAACAGTGGTTAAATTATGTCTATCTAGCACCTCCACAAGGACCTGCTACTGTTGCTTACATGATTTCTACAATCCGTCACTGGAGCATTCGCCTACGGAACACCCTTGATGTGATGGCACAAATGTGCATGAAGATCTTCGAATTAATGCTCATCACATTCAGGACATTCAAGAATATCAAGGACCCTCACTTTTCAGGAGTTGGCTTCACTGCAGGCAACCAAGATCTGGTATATGACATGAGCACTACCCCCTCAATAAAGGTAGTATATGCCTGGCACGCAAGAATAAAATACCTCCCAGCATGCTTCAAGCAGACCTTCGAGGAGATGTTCATCACGGGGTTCTGGGAATATCACTCAGAAATATTTGTACCCAAGCCCTCACATCTCCTCCAACTATTCGCTGTGGAGAGGACCATCCACTCAAATCAATTGTGGGTGCCCCATCCAGACGTCCCAGGTCCAGTGGATTGGGATGCATTGTTAACAGACCTAGCATGGGGGCTACGATTAGAAGAACACCACCTTGCTTCCGATGTGGTTCAATATTATGTCCAACGCACAGCTAGACAAGGGTCTGTCAGAGACGACAGACGAGAGAGAGGGGGGGTGTTGGCAGTAGTCAAGGAACTGAAGGACTCACAAGACAAGGAAGCCTACGAAGGGAGTCGGAGCGAAGAGAAAGCACAAGCAGACACAATAGTCAAAGAAGATCTGGCAAGTAGGCCATTTAAATTTTTCATGCATCAAAGAGTTGGGCACACAAGAAGGAGCAAGTAGGGAGCTCCAGGAAATGTATGTCGAAATGTTAGAAGAAATCCCTACAAAAATAGTGATTTTCATCACTAGAAACCATTGTAAATACCATTTCATATTTTTGTAGCTCCATTTTGTGTAAGCCAAGGAGTCCTTGAGCTTGAGGAGCTTTAGAAGTACCTACCTATCAGTTTTCACATTTTTTAGACTCCGTTTGAACCTCCAAATAGGCCCTACAACCTAATTTTTAACTAGGCCGGACACTAGGTCTAGACAGGACCAAAAGCTAGTGAAAAACTATAAATAGAGCGAGAGAGCTCATTTTTGAGGAGAGCTTGTAATAGATTTGAACTTGTATGAGCATTTTGAAAGTAATTTAAAAAGAACTCCATTGTCTTCCTCTTTGTCTTGCCGTGTGTGCGCGTGTGTGTGTATGTGTGTGCATGTTGGTGTGCTTCTCACTCACGCACTTGTGCCTTCACTTGCTCGAGGTCGCCATACCATCCTCACGTCTTCCCGAATCGACATTAAAGGAGGTGCTACTCATCACTGAGCTACAATGTCAAATGAGTTCAGCAGTTTTCTAAAAAATCATGGAATTCGGTGTTAGTTTTCATGTAGGTACACACCAAAACAGAATGGCATTGCTGAACACAAAAATAGACATATTGTAGAAATAGCAAGAGCCTTGATGGCTGAGAAGAATATGCCTCATTGTTATTGGGCAGAAGCTGTGCATACTACTGTATACATCATGAACAGAACTCCGATTGCTGTTGTACATCAAGTTACACCTGAAGAGAAGTTTATAGGTAAAAAGCCAAACTTATCACATCTAAAAGTTTTTGGCTGTATTGCATATGTACATGTTCCAGATGAGTTGAGGACGAAGCTTGATCCGAAAGCGGACAAATGTGTATTCATTGGATACTCCCTTGAGCAAAAGGGGTACAAATGTTATAATCCACTCACACGATAGGTGAAGGTGAGCAGAGATGTGGTATTTGATGAAATGTCAAGCTTCTATGCAGATGGCAAAGAAGGACTGAATCTTGAACCAAATGACAAAGAAAATGCTGAAAAATCAAGTGCAGAATCTCAAGTTTTGAGTGGACTAGATGCATCACCAAACAATAGTTCCAACTCAAATCCATGGAGTGGAAGATTGCGTGGAAATTTCAGTCCAGCAAATTCATCAAATACATCCAAGAAAGGTAAAGAAAAGCTTTCTGCTGGTAGTAAAACATGTGCAGGTTTTGAAGATGTTGATGGAGATTCAAGTGGTTCAGAAAAGAGTCTTGATGAGGAACTTGGATTGCCCTCTATGAAGACTCCAGGAGTAAGAAGGGCACATGCAGACGATACAAGGAGAAGTGACCCAGGACCAAGAAGATCTGGGAGGATGCGGAATTCAGTGCAACGATTGACATATGATAGTTACATGGCTTGCCATTGTGCTTACATGACAAAGGTAGTACAACATGCTGAGCCTTCTTGTTTTGAAGATGCAATTGGTAATGCAGATTGGGAAAAAGCTATGGATGAGGAGATGGCTGCACTTTATGGAAATGATACATGGAAGCTGGTTCCATTGCCACAAGGAAAGAAACCCATAGGCTGCAAATGGGTCTACAAGGTAAAGCATAATGCTGATGGTAGCATAAGCAAGTATAAAGCACGATTGGTAGCTAAAGGTTATGCACAAACATATGGCATTGATTATGAGGAAACATTTATCCTTGTAGCTAAAATGTCTACTGTCATAACACTTGTTGCATTAGCTACAGCAAAAGGATGGACTTTACATCAGATGGATGTGAAGAATTATTTCCTACATGGTGAGTTACAGGAAGTAGTATATATGGACCAGCCACAAGGATATGAAGATTCAAAGCATCCAGAATATGTTTGCAGGTTGCAAAAGGCTTTGTATGGGCTGAAGCAAGCCCCTCGTGGATGGCATGCAAGGATTGCTGATTACTTAACTAGCATTGGGTTCTCTATGTGTGATGCAGATCACTCACTATATGCAAGGAAGGCTGATGATGGCATCACTATTGTGGCTATTTATGTTGATGACCTGATTGTAGGTGGTGATAATGAAGAATGCATCAAAGAGGTAAAGAAACGTCTTATGCAAGAATTCGACATGAAAGATCTTGGTGTGCTGCGCTATTTCTTGGGCATTGAGTTTATACATACAGAAACAGGTATATGGATGTCACAAAGACAATATGCCTTGAATATGCTACAAAAGTATGGTATGGCTGATTGTAAGCCAATTTCTATGCCATTAGATCAAAATTTGACATTGGATACTACATCAGGTGAAGCATAAGAAAATGCTACTATGTACAAGAAAATTGTGGAAAGTCTTATATATCTCACAATTACAAGGCCTGATCTAAGTTATACTATTGGAATTGAAAGTTAGTTTATGCAGGTTCCCAGGAAGCCACATTTGGATGCTCTGAGGTGCACTCTACATTATGTGAGTGCTACTTTGGATTATGCATTGTTTTATGAAGCTAGTGTAGATTTGTAGGTTCATGGATACACCGATGCAGATTGGGCTGGTAGTACTCCAGATAGAAGATCTACTAGTGGCTTTCTTTTCTCACTTGGAGGTGCAGCTATTGTGAAGAGAGATGGTGGATGCAATCCAAAGATGAGTAGGTGCCGCTACAACCAGCTTCACACCAGCCAACTGAGACTTCAGAGTTGATTAGTAGACCCTTTGAGCTTCCTAAATCCACCAAAATATCAGCCAAGTACTTTGGAACATGTATCCCAAAAGTTTAAGTCAAGACCGACAAGTTGCGAAATGACTAGCTCCCAAAACTTGCTATTTTTGGACATACACCTGCTGGAAAAAATGAACAGTGCTCTCAACCTGGAAGGAATTAGAAAAATTCCTTTTGGGCATAGCAAATAGACTTAGCAAGCTTCCTATTCCAAGTTAAAACACTTCAAATGATGGACTGAGCACTGAGAACAAGTTTCATCAAGTTCTGGAACATTCCCACAATTCTCGGGGCTCTGCAGAGATAGACCAGTAAGCAGTAAAATGCAGATATCTCCAAAAGTATAAATCCAATGACCTTGAAAATTTATAGGTAGAAACTAGACAGTAAGAGCTATCCAACGCACTTTAAAACACTGAAAAAGGTTCAGTAAAACTCGAGATATGACCTTCTGAAGTTACTGCTCTGAGTGAGTATAGCAGAGAACAAAACAGAGAGGTAGATGATAATAAATGTATAGATTCACATATGATTACAACCACATTGGCAATGAATCTTTGCACAATGGGAGTAGAATGATAGAGCTATGGAGTAAGCTCTTCAATCTCTACAAAATGACATCAAGTGGTCACGTACAAGGCTTGCTAATCGCCTCTTCCTTCTTGCTCCTTTTATAGCTATTCTTGGAGGGAGTTTTGAATTCGAATTCGAATGGCTCCACCTAAAAGTGATCCCCAAAGTTAGGAGAGATTCCCTCAGCTCAAAAATTCGTGATTTTGGTAGTTGGAGCCACGAATTTGCTTTTACATCATGGATGAGGTAAGCCATCCTTTTACTTTTTTCTTTTTCCATTTACAAGAGATAAAATGTACTCTTTTACAAGAGGTGTTCACATGACTACTCATGTGACTTACAAATGAGGATAATATCAAGCATATCAAGCATGTAGGCTTGGGCAAAATGCACCAACAGCTCCCCCTCAAGCCTAACATGCTTGGCCTCGAAATAAGTCTTCAATTGTCCTTGATTTCCTGCAAGCCAATCATCAACTTGAATCTACTTAACTTCGTACCATCAAGAGCTTTCGTCAACATGTCTGCACATTGCATATCTGTAGAGACATAGGATAGTTGAATATCCTTGCTCATTAGCTTCTCCCTTACATAATGGTAGTGGACTTCAATATGCTTGGTTCTAGCATGGTATACCGGATTAGCTGCTAGATGTAGTGAGCTTGTGTTGTCACCAAAAATGTGAGGTGTTGAAGAATGAAGTCCAAGATCTGTGTACAAAGATTTTAACCACATGATTTCTTGAGTTGCATTAGCCAAACCTCTATATTCAGCTTCAGTAGAAGATAATGCCACGGTTGGTTGCTTCTTCGATGACCAAGAAATGATTTTTGAACCTGCAAATGATATATACCCTGATGTGCTTCTTCTATCATCTTTAGATCCGGCCCAATCTGCATCTGAGTAGACCTTTAGCTCAATATCTGAAGTATATGAATAGAACAAACCTTCATTCATGGTCCCCTTTAGGTACTTGAGGACTCGCTTGGCCGCTTCCATATGTGGTCTTCTCGGCTTATGCATAAACTGACTCAATATGCTAACACTATAGCATATATCCACCCTTGTGAGTGTTGCATAGTTCAAACTTCCAACCAAGCTTTGATAGCTTGTGATGTCTTCAATTGGCTCTCCTTCATAAGCACTAAGCTTATGATTTTGCTCCATAGGTGTACCTGCACACTTTGTATTTTCCATCTTGAACTTGACGAGCATGTCATGGACATACTTCCTTTGTGTGATGTATATACCTGAATCTGTGTAGATCAACTCCAATCCAAGAAAATAAGTGAGTGGTCCGAGGTCACTTATTTTGAACTCCTCCTTCATTTGACTCTTTACCTGTTTGATTCCTTCAAGATCATTGCCTGTGATAATAATATCATCAACATACACACATAAATAGATCACTTCAGATCCATTCCTCTTTATGAACAAAGAGGTATCCGCCTTGCTAGCTTTGAATCCTTGGTCCTGCAAATAAGTAACCAATCTGAAATTCCAAGCTCTTGGAGCTTGCTTCAATCCATACAAAGCTTTCTTTAGTTTGCATACATAGTTAGGATGATGTGCATCCTCATATCCAGGAGGTTGTGCCATATACACTTCCTCAGAAATCCATCCATTCAAGAAGGCATTCTTTACATCAAGTTGATAAAGATTCCAATTTCTAGATGCAGCAAGACTTATGAGAACCCTAATTGTAGGCATTTTTGCAACAGGAGAGAAAGTCTCCTCATAATCAATACCATGGGTTTGAGCAAACCCTTTAGCAACTAACCTTGCTTTGTGTCTATTTATACTTCCATCTGGATTCCTCTTGATTTTGTATATCCATCGAGATCCGATTATCTTCATAGATGGCTTGTTAGGTACAAGCTCCCAAGTGTCATTCTCCTTCAAGGCTTCCATTTCTTCATCCATTGCATCTCTCCAAGCTTTCTTGCTTTGTGCTTCTTCGAATGTGGTAGGTTCTTCATTGGTTGAATCCTTTGCAATGTAGATTGAGTGCTTGGTGACCAAAGAAGTATCATAACCAAACCTCTCTGGTTTCTTCTTCTCCCTCGAAGACCTTCTAAGTGGTTGATGTGAGCTCTCGGGTCCATATGTAGCATCCTGCATCTTTGCTTTACCTTTGTTCTTCCATAGCTTTAGTCTTTCCAAGTCTTCTAGGTCAATCTCCGAATCACTTTCTTCAATCTGCTTTGGCTCCTTTGGTTGAAGTGATGGAAAATCTTCATCCAAGTCATATGGCAGCTTCACTTTCCTGTCATCATCAAACCATGATTTGTTTTCATCAAAAATTACATCTCTACTCACAGAAAATCCTTTATTGGTTGGATTGTACAATCTATATCCTTTTTGGTTTTGATCATAACCAATGAATACACACTTCTCTGCCTTGGGATCCAATTTCCCTCTTACTTGAGAAGGAATGTGAGCATAGGCTAAGCATCCAAAGATTTTACAATGCTCTAGACTAGGTCTTCTTCCATTCCACACTTCATATGGAGTGGTTCCATCTAGTGACTTAGATGGAAGTCTATTTATGAGATATGTGGCTGTCGACACAGCCTCTGCCCATAGGTAGTTCGGCAATCCCTTTTCGTTGAGCATGGACCTTGCAGCTTCGACGATAGCTCTATTCCTCCTCTCTGCTACACCATTGAGTTCAGGTGTATACCTTGTAGTGACTTCCCTTTTAATGCCTCTTTCATGCAAGAAGGCATCAAATTCAGAAGAGAAGTATTCTCCTCCACCATCTGATCTGAGTCTTTTCAAAGTCCTACCTGTTTGATTTTCAACAAGAGCAATATACTTCTTAAAGCAATTAAACACTTCATCCTTGTGCTTCATGAAAAACAGAATGGTCCACCTGCTACAATCATCTATGAAAGACACATAATATCTTGAGCCTGATATAGATGGCTCCTTACTTGGACCCCACACATCCGTGTGCACTAGATCCAAAGGATTTTGATACATATATCCTTTCTTATTGAAAGGTTGTCTATGAGCCTTGCCGAGTTGACAAGCTTCACACTTATAAATCATGTGTTGCCTTGTGATATTAGGCAAACCAAGTACACTTTGGTCCCTGCAAATCTGTTTGAGTGTCCTCTCACCAATGTGAGCAAGCCTTTTGTGCCATATCTCCAACTCTGTTAGAGTTTGAGATCCATAGCTAAACAAAGCTATGTTCTTTGTATCTTCCACTTCAAAAGTGAAAAGCCTTCCTGTCTTTTCTCCTTTGGCAATCCTTCGAAAGCCTTGCCTTGGGTCTTCAACATATGCTCCAAATCGATTGAATCTAACCTGCAATCCTTTTTCAACAATCTGTCCAACACTTATTAAATTTTTGGTAATTGTAGGGACATACAAGACTTTGCTTAAGAGGTTCATATTCCCATCTGATGTCTTCACATTACCTATCTTCTCCACTGAGTGCTTTGTGTCATCTCCTGTCTGCACTTCATGCTTGTTATGAGGATCTTCCAAATCAGAAAGTAAAGCCACATTTCCTGCTACATGGTTCGAGCATCCCGAATCAATGTAAAATATGTGATCATCATCCTTACCCTTCTTTGTTGATAGATTCATAATCAATAATGAATCTTCTTGACTTTGGTCCTCTGCATAGTTATTGTAATCTCTTCTTCCTCTATGGCCACTTTGATAGTTGTTGTTGTTGTTGTAATTGTTGTTGTAGTAGTTGTTGTTGTTGTAGCCTCCATTGTACCTACCTCTATTTGATCCATAGCCACCTCTATTGAATCCTCTTCCTCTTGAGTTCCTTGGATTCCTCAAACATTCTTCAGTAGTATGGTTAGATAATCCACATATGTTGCAAGGTTGAGATGATTGGAATCTCCCCCTGCCTTGCTTTCCACCTCTGCCTCTTCCTCTAGCTCTTCCTCTACCTGCAAAGTTTGCTTGGAAAGAGCTTCCTTCATCTTCATTCTTCCTATTCTTTGACTTGTCCTTGACCTTAGCTTTATCAGAATATAAGGCAGAAGTTTGATTACCTCTTGAGGACTCACCACCTTTGCTAATCTTTGCTTCATGAGTGAAGAGTTGGCCCATGAGTGTGTTGAGGTCGGGTACATGCATATCCATGTATAAATCCATGGCTGTTGTGAATGACTCCCACTTGTCGTCTGCTTTGATTCCATTCATGATTTGTCTTATGATTTGCTCCTCTTCAATTACCTCTCCAATGCTTCCAAGTTGGTCGGAAATCTCCTTCATCTTTGTGACATAATCAGTCACATTTTGCTTCGGGCTTTTCTTCATTGTTGTGAACTCCATCCACAATTGGTTCTTCCTTGCTCGAGTGTTGGAAGAGAAGAAAGAAGCAAGTGCATTCCAGGTTTCTCTTGATGTCTTGCATCCCTTGACATGAGGTAAAAGAAAATCAGAGATTGAGTTTAGAATATAAGACCTTGCAAGTGCATCCTTCGAACACCAATTCGAAAGTCCTTCCACTTCTTCATGTGATGGTTGCCCTTTGTTCCTCATGGTTGGCATTGCTTCATCTCCGGATATGAATCCATATAGATTCCTTCCTTGAAGGTAAGCCTCCATCCTTAGAGACCATGCCGGGTAGTTGTTTCGATCCAATTTGTCAATTGTTGATGGAAATCCATCTCCCATGTTGCTTGACTATGCTCTGATACCACTGTGAAGAGAGATGGTGGATGCAATCCAAAGATGAGTAGGTGCCGCTACAACCAGCTTCACACCAGCCAACTGAGACTTCAGAGTTGATTAGTAGACCCTTTGAGCTTCCTAAATCCACCAAAATATCAGCCAAGTACTTTGGAACATGTATCCCAAAAGTTTAAGTCAAGACCGACAAGTTGCGAAATGACTAGCTCCCAAAACTTGCTATTTTTGGACATACACCTGCTGGAAAAAATGAACAGTGCTCTCAACCTGGAAGGAATTAGAAAAATTCCTTTTGGGCATAGCAAATAGACTTAGCAAGCTTCCTATTCCAAGTTAAAACACTTCAAATGATGGACTGAGCACTGAGAACAAGTTTCATCAAGTTCTGGAACATTCCCACAATTCTCGGGGCTCTGCAGAGATAGACCAGTAAGCAGTAAAATGCAGATATCTCCAAAAGTATAAATCCAATGACCTTGAAAATTTATAGGTAGAAACTAGACAGTGAGAGCTATCCAACGCACTTTAAAACACTGAAAAAGGTTCAGTAAAACTCGAGATATGACCTTCTGAAGTTACTGCTCTGAGTGAGTATAGCAGAGAACAAAACAGAGAGGTAGATGATAATAAATGTATAGATTCACATATGATTACAACCACATTGGCAATGAATCTTTGCACAATGGGAGTAGAATGATAGAGCTATGGAGTAAGCTCTTCAATCTCTACAAAATGACATCAAGTGGTCACGTACAAGGCTTGCTAATCGCCTCTTCCTTCTTGCTCCTTTTATAGCTATTCTTGGAGGGAGTTTTGAATTCGAATTCGAATGGCTCCACCTAAAAGTGATCCCCAAAGTTAGAGAGATTCCCTCAGCTCAAAAATTCGTGATTTTGGTAGTTGGAGCCACGAATTTGCTTTTACATCATGGATGAGGTAAGCCATCCTTTTACTTTTTTCTTTTTCCATTTACAAGAGATAAAATGTACTCTTTTACAAGAGGTGTTCACATGACTACTCATGTGACTTACAAATGAGGATAATATCAAGCATATCAAGCATGTAGGCTTGGGCAAAATGCACCAACAGCTATTACATGGAGTAGTAAGAAGCAACCCACTGTTGCTTTGTCGAGTATAGAGGCTGAGTATAGAGGTGCTGCAATGGCAGCATGTGAGGCATCATGGCTGGAGATGTTACTTGCAGATTTAGGTGTGGAAGTGCAAAAGCCTATCACTATCTATTGTGATAATCTTAGCAGCATACAACTAGCACGGAACCCTGTCTTCCATGCTAGAACAAAGCATATCGAGCTACATTATCACTTCATCGGAGAGAAGGTATTAGCAGGTGATATTGATCTTGTTTATGTAAGAACAGATGAGCAGGTTGCTGATATTTTCACAAAAGCACTTGGAGCTGAGAAGTTGAAGAAGTTTTGGGAGATACTTGGAAGATAAACAGATAGAAGTCAAACAACTGGAAATGGAAGTTGGGTTGGAAAGAATACCCAAAAATATAAGATCTGCTTGCCAAATCATTATGAGCAACATAGACCAGTTCAGACCTTCAAGCAGGAATATGATCATTTCAGGAATGGTAGCAAAGTCTGAATTTGAGAAAGGCAGTATGATCATTAAGGAGCACAAAAGGGAAAAGTAACAAATGTCAGAACAATTGAGGAGGGTGCAGGAGAAAAATAAGGAATTTACAAATAGAATAATTGCTTTGGAGGAATTAGAAGTACAGAAACAAAATAGAATCCAATATCTTGAAGAAAAGAGTGTAAAACTAACGGAGCAGAATAATAAACTGGAAATGGAGCTGAGAAAAATTGAAGGAAGATATAGAACCTTGCAGACTTCTTATCAAATTTTGACTAAAGTAAATGAGGAAATAAACAGGCTATTATTGGAAGAAGGTCAGTTAAAGGATGAAAGCAAGATTGCTTAGATGACAGAGGAAGAAAAGGAAGACTTGCACAAGGAGATTAAGAGATTACAAATAGAATTGAAAGAAGCCAAGGAATTAGAGAAGCAAGCTAGTACACATGCTGCTACATCAATGAGGGGTTATAACAAGTTGCATATGGATATGGAAAAAGAAAGGAGTGAGTGGCAGTCAAGGATGGAAAAAGAAAGAATTGAATGGATAAAAGAAAGAGAGATTTGGGCAACTCAGAACAGAAGTTTGATGGTGACAATAGAAGAACTATAGAAAAAACTGGAAAAGCCACAGGCTCAGGAAGAAACACATATAGAGACTACATATACAACAGACTATGAAGCGGGAAATGATGACAGAAACCAACATGGTAGTGAACCAGAAAATAAAATATCAGAAGAAGACTATTTGGAGGAATTTGTCCAGAAATTGTTGACAAACAGAGAGTCCAAAATGGATTTTATTCGAAAAATGCATGATGAATATGAAGATCAAATTGTCACGTTTGCTCTAAATAAAGGAATAAATCCTGATCAACATCATTGGGCTACAGATGGACTGGGCATACCTCTGTGCATGATTATGGGAAGTATCAAAAACTATCAGTTGACAAGAGTTGGATTACCTCCAAATAAATATCTAGAGTATGAAGAGGATATCAATGTGACCAAAGAATTATTTGAGAAAGCCAATCCAAAATGGAGGAATAGATGGCTGGACGCAAATAAAGAATGCAAGAAAATTTGGAAGGAAGCACCCCTTCAGTTGAAAATTAATCCAGCTTACTGCCCAGTAGCAAGAAGAAGAGAATGGACAATTTTCTGGGAAAGAAGGAGAGAAGGACAAATCCCACCTAAGTGGTTGAATTTCCCAAAGATAGCAGGTCCAAAGGCAGGAACATGGCCTACAAAAAAATATATGGTGGATACAGCTGAGTCTGTTATAGCTACATACAAAGATGTGAATGACCCAACATGCATTTTACTGATCAGAGTAATGAGACTAATTTTGGCATGTATAAAGACATACACAGATACAGATGTCAGAATATTAAATTACATTGGCTTCAATTCTCCTACTGATGCATTATTGTTTGATCTCAGTGAAACACCTGATAGAATATGCTTGATGGCCTATTACAGCAGAATAATATTTTTGGGCAGTCACTATTTACAAATTTTTAAAGATGCATTCGATTATGGGTTTTTTGAAAGAGAATCAGAGATATTTGGAAACTTGTGAGTGGTCACAAAATCTCGTCTGACTGCATATGAAGCTGATTACACAGAGTATTTGAAAAAGGATGTCATTGATAAACCAGAGGCTGCTATACAATGGAGGAAAGCACTATTTGAAATGGTAAATAACCTGAACATTACAGAAAGAAAAAGTCATGACCTACTGTCACAGGTCTATCAATGAAAGAAGAAGTGAAGAGAGCATTCAGGATATAAGAGCAGGAAAGTCTTTTGTCAGGAGTCAAAAGGTCTAGGAGGGGAAAAATGTTAGAAGAAGTATTTTTTGTAGTATTTTTTGTTGAGAAACAATTGTAAAATGTCAAAAACTTGTAAAAATATTTATGTAACTGATGTAAAAATAAGGAAGAGTCTTCCTTATGTAGAATAGAATCTTATGTAATTTTTCTAGAATTTTTGGAAACTCCTAGATAGCATATTTTAGAATAATAGAGGAAAGGACCAAAATTCAAGTGGGAAAAGGGACACTTGAAAATGTATATAAAACAATTTCCTCTATTATGAGAGGGTTGGTTATTTTGTATGACATGCTATCCAAGTGAAGAGAGAGTTTCCTGCTAAAAATCGTGTTTTCTCCTCTGTGTGATTTCTTTGAGTTGTGAGTCTATCCTTTGTGTATCCATGGAGATTTGTGAGCTTCTATTGTGTGTTTCTGTTGAATATGTATGAAGAGAGCTGATTGCTGATGTATTGAGTGAGAAATTGATGAAAAATGGTGCTGGAGATGAAAATCGTTTGTTTGTACAGAATCGCGATTGTCTCGTCTGGATGTTACAGTTAACACTTTTGAGTTTTGACTTTATGGATGTATTCTGTTGAAGAAATAACATGCTTTAGACACCAAGATTGTGGAAAATGATGGAGATTTCCTCAAGATAATCCAAACCCTAGAAATTCCTCTTCATCTTCATTATTCTCAGAAATTCAGCCACTTACCTCTTATTTCTTGGATTCCATCATGTAGAAGGGGCTTTCGTCTCATGTATATTCCTAGGATTGACCAGGAAATCGTGGAAAACACGATTTTGGCCAGAAAATCATGGAAAACACGATTTTAGCCAGGGGATCATGGAAAACACGATTTTGCCTCAGAATCGTGAAAATTAATTGAATGATCCTTAGGTCTGGAAACAAATTATACACACATTCCAAGCAAGACTTGGGAAGGAAGGAGATAGAGCGAGTGGAAGGGGAAGTGCAAGAAAAAAATTTAGGGCAAATAGGTTTGGAACCTATGTATATCAGGATGGAATGCATAAGTTTCTCATTAGACTGAGAAACTTAGAAGTTCCCTTGAACATAACACCAGTAGCTCAATTCAAAGATGGTAGATATGAGGATAGGCAATGATGTGTATACATCTTTTCACAAGACCCAGAAAATTCAAATGACTTAGGGCAATGTGCTGACAAGAGACCTTGGGAACAGAACCTAGGGCAATCAGACTTGCCAAGACCACATGAGATTCACAGTAATGGTGAGCAACAACAAGGTAGAAGAACACATACTTCTCCAAATCCTTTTGAAAAAGAACAAGAAGCATTTAATGATTTTCCTCTAAGGAGAAGACATCATTGGCAAAATTAGGGTAGAATGCTTAGACCATATCAGGTAGCCAAATGCATGAAAAATCAATATGAAGGATATTCTGATCCTCATGCTCATGCTGCAGAATTTAGGCAGTTTATTAGAGCTGAAGAGGTGGAGGATCACAAAGTCCAATTTGAGGCATTTGGTCTAACCCTAACAGGACCTGCATTATCTTGGTTCATTCCTTTGAGAAAGGAAATGTACATAGATATTGAATCCTTCCTAGAAGCTTTCATTGGGGAATTCTCAAAGATTGGAATAAAACATAGCACAGCCACATTGATACATAGCTTTAAACAACAAAAAGATGAAAATGTCAGAGAGGCAGCCAGGAGATTCAAGCAGTACATTGACAGATGTCCCAGAGAAGAAGTACCTTCCATGGCAAGACAAGTATCCCTATTTATAGAAGGATTAAGAAGTGCCCAATTAAGAACCCTAGTGTACTATAGGAGATGCCCTAACCTAGGAGCTTGTGTAAAAGAAGCAATAGATTTGGAAGATAACAGAGGCCAAGATCTGTTAGCATTTGATCAACCTAGAACAAATGAAGATAAAATCCCACCAGCAGAAGAATTGGCTCAAGCCATAGCTAAAGCCCTAGAGGTAAGCACCAAAACCAATTTGATAAACTCTATGATAAACAAAAATAAAAAATGCTACAATTGTGGAGAAAATCATTTGGTACAACAATGCCCATATCAAAAGCCACCACATTTGCAAGATAGGAAAACACTCAAATATTGTACACTAGAGAGAAAATGGACAAATCATACCAGGGAGGAATGCTTCTATAATAAACAACCCATAAAAGAGAGAGATTATGTGAGTCAAAGGGAATCATCATATATTGAGCAACCAAGACCTATACTTGGGCAACAACCTCCCGTACCAACAAATGTGGTACCAATTAAATACACACCAATAGAGGAGGGAAACTCAAGAACAAGGTCACCATACAAGGAAGATTATCAATGGAATGAAGGATATCAAGAAGAATGGGAAGGATATGAATTGAGAGAACCAGAACTACAAGCCCTAGACTTGGGAAATGGGAGAATTGAGATGGATACAGCCACATTCATGTATATAACCAATAATTATATGTCTACTCAAAAACCTCAGCTCAAAGGGGGACCAAAGATAACTTGTTATAGGTGTGGGGGAGAACATTTCATTAGAGACTGTCCACAACCTCCTACATTAAGAATAGAGGGAGCTTATTGTAAGGATTGTGGCAGGGATCATAATAGAGGCAGAAAAGGTGGTGAAGGAGCTCAAAGAAACCCTAAGCATAATAGGATAGCATATATTCACAGTGGGAGTAGGGATTTTGTGTCAAAAATCGTGTTTTCCACGATTCTGTGCTCAAAATTGTGTTTATCACGATTCTGTGCTCAAAATTGTGTTTTCCACGATTTTCTTGTCAAAATCGTGTTTTCCACAATTTCCTGATCAAAATCGTGTTTATCACGATTTTGTGTCAAAAATCGTGTTTTGTGGTCATAATCGTGTTTTTTTCACGATTTTGTGACAAAAATCGTGTTTTCCACGATTCTGTGTTCAAAATCGTGTTTTCCACGATTTTGTTCCCAGACAATCGTGATTGCTCACAATTGTAAATAACACGATTTTCTTATGAAAAATCGTGTTCTGGAAATTGCGATTTTGTTCTTAGTTTCAGAGAATCGTGATTTTGTGTCTGACTACAGAATCGCGATTCTGTTAATTTTTTTGAAAATTTTTCAAGTGTTGATTTTCAAATTTTTATTTCTTCTATAGAATCGCCTTAACTATTTTTTGACATGCAATAAAAGGGTTTTGTAAAGTCTATCAATTTTTCTCAGAAAATAAATCGCGATTCCGTGTTTTTGGTGTTTTTGCTTGTTTTTGTGCTTATTTGTGCTTAATGACTATGTGAATGTAAAGAAAAAATAAAGAAATTTAGGTCATGGCTCCTTACCTTGCTTGCTTTGTCCCAGAAATCTCAAAAAACTTTGCTCTGTAGAAGATCGCGATTCTGATCCTGCTCTCACTCTCTCTCTTACTCAAAAAATGACTTTTCTTTGAAATTCTAAACTTTTATAGTGCTCACAAAATCACGATTTTGTGCAGTTTCCACTAATTTTCACTTTGTCACTTGTCCAATTTCATTTTTCAACAACTTTATGGTTTTAATTCTCAATTGTTCATTCTTTCATGATTAGTCACTCTCATAGGCTCTTGGTGAAAGTCGCGATTTTGTATTTTTCCACCTCTCTCACTTAATACTCAATCTTCACTGAGTCTTTGGAATTTAACTTTCTTCACTTTCTCAATGTAAATGAAATCTCTTACAATTACCTTTCTCCAAAAAACCCAATTATACTCAAATTTCCCCGAAAATTCTTCTCTTTACAGAAAATCGCGATTTTGTGCAGAGAATCGTGGTTCTTCTGTATTTCCTTTTTTTTTTCAATTTTGAGTATTCTTTTCTCTTGTCTCCTTTTAATCCCCTTTACCAATTATAGTTCAACTGTCAATGACAATTTTACATCAAAATCACAAAATTATCCAAAAAATCGCGATCCTGTGCAGAGAATCGTGGTTTTTTTTATTTTCTAGTTTTTGGCAAATTTTTTGCTTTCTTACCACCTGGTCTCTTCCACACTTATCAACAAAACTTCAGTCCATCTTCCCAAGGAGAAAAGAAATTTGCTTGATTGTTTTAGTGAATTTTATGAATTCTTTTAGTATTTTGCCCTAAATTAAGGTAGACACTTCACTTAGGGTTTCTTGTTTTGT
Organism: Ceratopteris richardii; assembly: GCA_020310875.1. Taxonomy (NCBI): domain Eukaryota; kingdom Viridiplantae; phylum Streptophyta; class Polypodiopsida; order Polypodiales; family Pteridaceae; genus Ceratopteris; species Ceratopteris richardii. Next base: position 72,475,800 of record CM035426.1, on the reverse strand, counting down.
GATCTATTGATCTGGTGTTCCTTGATTGGTTATACTCTCATATGCTTTGGCTATCAAAACAGTTTATGAGCAAAATCTCCCAAAGAAAATTGTGTTAAGAAATGCAAATGTCAATTTTTGCAAAGATAAACTCAAATATTTCTCTTTTCAAGATGCAATTTCAGCTTTTCTCAAGAATATTACTTTGACTTGGTCACAAATGGATCTTATCTACTTGCATCTAGCTACTTAACTTGACTTTTTCTTAATGCAATCTTGCCATCTTCCCAAGATCAACAATTTTGCTTAGTACTTGATCAAAAAGCAACCTACAAATGCAAGAATAGACACATTTTACCTTATCATCAGCTTTCTTGATTCAATTTTCCACACACCTGCACTTTACTTCAAGAAAATGTCATGAGCAACTATCAATTTGCAAAAATTTCAACACTTCTTATTCTCAAAAGATTATCTAATGCTTTCTTTTCCCAAAAGACAAACAAAGAAATCTACCTTTTCATGTTTTACATTTCTTGATTAAGGAGTATTACCTTTTCCATGTGTACAATACCATCACATTAGAAGATCCAGCAAGGTCCAACTTCAATGAAGCTTTTGATATACTCCCCGGCAACGGCGCCAAAAAATGTTTGTTATTGATCTTTGGAGTTGTCCTCTCCAATCATTTAGCATAAAGAATTAACAATACATATTTATTTTGTCAATCTTGGGAATATACATGAGACCACAGCCCCTTCTACATGATGGAATCCAAGAAATAAGAGGTAAATGGCTGAATTTCTGAGAATAATGAAGATGAAGAGGAATTTCTAGGGTCTGGATTATCTTCAGAAAATCTCCATCATTTTCCACAATCTTGGTGTCTAAAGCATGTTATTTCTTCAGTAGAATACATCCATAAAGTCAAAACTCAAAAATGTTACCTGTACCATCCAGACGAGACAATCATGATTCTGTACAAACAGACAATTTTCATCTCCAGCACCATTTTTCATCAATTTCTCACTCAATACATCAGCAATCAGCTCTCTTCATACATATTCAATAGAAACACACAATAGAAACACACAATAGAAGCTCACAAATCTCCATGGATACACAAAGGATAGACTCACAACTCAAAGAAATCACACAAAGAGGAGAAAACACGATTTTCAGCAGGAAACTCTCTCTTCACTTGGATAGCATGTCATACAAAATAACCAACCCTCTCATAATAGAGGAAATTGTCTTATATACATTTTCAAGTGTCCCTTTTCCCACTTGAATTTTGGTCCTTTCCTCTATTATTCTAAAAATATGCTATCTAGGAGTTTCCAAAATTTCTAGAAAAATTACATAAGATTCTATTCTACATATTCCTTATTTTTACATCAGTTACATAAATATTTTTACAAGTTT